>JADLZK010000412.1:0-18173 GCA_015847255.1 Hyparrhenia diplandra | reverse complement strand
AAGGTGAACAGTGCATGGTAATCACTCGCGCGGCAAGCCACTCGCGGTAAAGTAGGATTTGACGCCGCTCGCCAGACTGGTGGCGCCTCGCGGCCCGCTAAGCTATAGCCGGACTCGCGGTGCACAGAGCTGCATTAAATGTGCATCGATCTCTTTTGTCGGAGTGGCTCAGCGAGGCATGAGACCTCCGAGCAAGTTGTTGTCCCGAGCCGGCCCTCGGGCGCATCGGAAACTCCGCCCAAGACCTCGAGCTACGCCGGGCGAATCGAGCAATCCTTGCTGGCCTGGGCCGAGCCAGCCTCGGGCGTGTGGGCCAGTAAAGTTTCCTCTAGATCGGTTTGCCGGGTGATTCCTGCTTTGTTCCCTTCTAAGGATTTAAACTTTCTTTTTGTAGTATTGTGCTTTGGGCACTCCTAATTATGGTACCCGACAATTTCCATTCCGGGAAGGTCATTTATTTATTTTGATTGTTGCTATGTACGTGAAGCATGTCTCTGTAAAGAAAATGGCTCCCACTTTCTCCTTTATAGATGGAAAACAAGTAATAAGTAGCCTTTGGCTCTTCATGGGCAAGCTCCTTAGCAATTTTCTCTGCTTTGTGGTCTTCATCCTGCCCATTTTTTGATATATTGGGTCTTTGTACGCCTTCTAGGGTCTTCTAAGTGTCCACTTGCCATTCATTTGTTGTGATTGATTCCTCCATCTTCACCTTGGCCTTCCTTAAGTCAATCTCCTTATATCCAAAAAAGACTAAGTCCTATATACTAGCCAATATTGTTAGTTCCATTGACTATTTTGTCATTCAACCATGAAAATCACGGAATCTCTTTATTAGGTGGCTTCTTACAGATGATACAATGAGAAATGTATGCTGCTACATAATCATAGAAAGCAGTTTTATCGATATTAGCGGCCAGACGTTTGCTACTCGAGTATCTCAAACGCATGTAGTGTTGGAGGCCCACATACAGTATCGTGGAATAGGTGTCATGATCCTCATAGTTGGGCACTACCAACGGGTAGAGATTATAATAATAGCATTTACTGGTCCTTACCGGAGGACATCACATAATAATATCAGATAATATTGAACAAGCTATATGGTGGGCTATACTAAGCAGAGTATAATAACGTATGGCTATGCATGCAGGAACAGGTTTCGGCTGCAGGTAAGTAGAGTTAAAAAGATAACTACTCGCTGGTCTGTATGGAAACATATTTTGCAAAATTAATAATATCTATAGAGCTGGTCACTCCTCAACGCTATCTTGCGATGTGACAAACGCGAATCTGTGGATGACGATGAATTCAAAAACTTGGCGCCCAGCAGGTCCAATGTTCATCGTCTCCTTCCATGTCAGGGGCTCCAGGAAGCATGAAAGTCACTTCCACAACCGCTGCACCCGGCCACTTCTGCTCGTGACAGGCGACGATGGCGTGCCGTCGCGTTGTGTGCAGGCGGGGCAGGTTTTCGCTCCATATCCGTTGATGTTGACGTTACTAGCTTTTAGTCATTATCGTCAGTGTCCATATCACACCTAAGCTAAGCAGTTTGCCGTACCGAGAGTTTGCCAAGTAGATGCTTTTTAATTATGCAAGTTTAGGTGCACACTAAGAAATAAAGATTTGAACAGACAGGCAGAATACTAAATTCCGGCACACAGTATAAATCATGAGAGTTCCGAAAGTAAAGATTATCCAATGGACAAGCTACTTAGCAGCATTACAGTGCGACATATACCGGCACCGATGGCCAGCCTATCTCCGCTGTGTTTCGTAGGGCACGACCGACAAATGCTGGTACCAATCCATGTCATGCATCAGATAACTCACAAGTGTCGCCACGTGAACGGCCTCTAGCAAAAAGGGAGAAAATGTGATTTCTAGCACATACTTGGTTGTTGCGGTGTCACCAAGCAAATCAAATTTTTAAATAAAGATATACCTCCAAATGATATCGCTTTATGTCATTTTCAAGATTCTAGAGCCAGATAGTCACTCCGCTCGCGGCTACTGCGATGTGCGTGCCGTCGCTGTGCGCAAGCTAATTAGCAAATTTACGCTGCTAACTTTTTAATGCAAATGCATCAGACTCAAGTGTTTCCTTCGCCACATGAACGGCCTGTAGCCAAAAGGAAAGTGCCATTTCTAGCACATATGCCCACTCTGTATCACTGACACTTGCTGTGGAACCCACTTTTATAGGCAGTCACAACCGACTAGAAATTGTCCATTTTCATAGGCAGATATATGAACCGCCTCCGAAAATCGGTCTCTAGAGGGCGCATCTCCCGCAAAAACATCAGCCACCTCTCTGTGAGATCGATTTCGTAGTATCTGGCTGATATTGTTAGCTGTGTCTAAAAATCGATTTCCAAAAGCCGGTTGATATTTTCAACCGCCTCTAAAAATTGATTTTCAATAGGCAGCTTGAAATATGCTGTTTTCAGCCGTCCCTACAAAACACTTTTGAAACGTGGGAAAAGTTTTCTCACAAATTTGAAAATCTATTTTCCTGCCCATTATTTCTAGAGGGCAGCTGCATGTTTCTAGTCACCTCTAGAAACAACAACAACATATACAAAAGAGTTGCCATTCACGTCATCAACATATATATACACATCGATCCAATACAAACTTCACACCGAATAATAATACACACACACACACAATCACACTAATAATAATAATAATAATAACAACAACAACAATAATAACAACAATAATAATAATGTTACACTATATGCATATTATCAACGACCAAAAATTTAAGAGTTCGGCATCAATACCTAAGACATCTTCAATCTCTACACGCTAATAATGTCGACGCCTCAGTCGTGGAATTGGCCTCTTATGTATAATTTCTCATATGATAAAACTTGCAGAGGTCCCCAACATTATCCAAGAGAGCATCCTCATCGAGTTCTCTATCCTTAATAGGGATCGAAGGCTACTACAACAAAAAGAATTTAAAATGATGGTTTAAGACATATGTACATGCATGCCTTCTCAACTTATATAGTGAGATGAACTAGTTACATATATTTTCAGGGTGTCTTATGCACTCGCAGTGAACGCCTCATGTACTCGCAAATGTAATATCCACAATGGATGTCCCAAAGCATTGCTTGTGGCACTGTGTTGATGCAACGTGTTTTGATATTAATACCAAGTACTTTGACACAAAATGTAATGCATCAATACTACTAAAGTACTAGAAAGTACAGTGATGCATGAGCGCCGTATCTCAAAAATTTTTGTTTTTGATATATAACTCCATTAACCTTTTTGGATTAAACTCTCTTTAGCGTTCTTAATGTAGAACCTATATGTCCTGTTAGAATGTATTGAACCAAGTTAGTATCAACCGGTATAATGATTATATATGGCATCTCAAATACGAGTGGTTCATATAGGTTCGGAGAATGGATAGGAAGTTCATTCCTCTTTGGTTCTCATCTAGTGGATCTAGTGAATCCAAAGCATGCGAGCTTGACATCAGCCACTTGTAAATCTAGGTGCTGTTTAAGAATTGAAGCATACATGTTATTAGGTAAAACACCAGAATAGTGAATGGAACTGAACGGTACTCCAAAGTTGTGTGTGATATCTGAGACTGTTGCCTTGTATTTGCTTCCATGTCGTGCATTGTATAGGAAGTCTTGTGTTATCTCAGCAGGTCGAGAGTGGATATTCTTCTTTCTCCTCCTTATTCTTCCTTCTTTTGGCTCATTGCTATCTATTCCGCCTCTGTTAGGGAAGTTAATGCACGTCTGTGCAGTTTTTGCAACCAGTGAACCCATTTTTTTTCCTTCATTTTGCTTGCATCATTGATTTGCATCCGCCCAAATGTCACTACTACAAAATTCATTTTAGGAGACGCCATTTTATTAGAGACGTCACAAATGTAGGTGTTCCCCTAAAATAGCTTTAGGATTTGGAGGCGACATTTTATTTCATTTAAGCAAATACAATTGACGGTGCCACAAAATGGATTTACGAAGGCTAATATTTTATTTATGGAGGTAGTCACAAAATGCCTATCCCATAAAATTGATTTACGGAGGCAAGCCTCCCATGAGGTCTGCCCCTCTAAAAAAATAAAGCCTATTTTAGGGGCGGGACCTCTTAAGAGGCCCATCTCTAGAAACGATGTCGAGGCCCAAATTGCCTACCAAGTTACCTCAAGATATATATAATACTCAAACTGGAACCCTACCCTATTCGGGTCATTTTGTGCCTCCCCAATAATCGAGACTCCTCCCACTTCCCTTCACTAAGAAAATGTCACCGCCATTGTAGGGACCCGCCACGCACTCGAGCCCCTAATTTAGGGGACCTTTTGTGCATCTGGTATCGGGCCGCTGGACCGTAGCAGATACACACAGCTTGAACAAGATTGATATCAAAAACCATACTTTTATTGGTAACGGGAAACACATTACAAAAGTTTATATTTACATGCTTGGCCATTGGCCTTACAACGAACATCGTAGTTTTATCATTGCGTCCCATGTCGAGGTTCCCATTCCTACAGCAACTTGAGTGCGGACATAAAACTTACCCGTAAGCACACACAATATAATCCAATCCTAGTAGTCCCAGCGAGCCCCCTTTGTGTAGTCATAAGGTTCGTCTCAGGGATACTCCTGGTCTGTGCCCTGTAGCTTCTCTCTCCTAAAAACATAGAATGGAGTGGATTGAGTACATAAAGTACTCAAAGAAGCCCTAACTTTGGGTAAGGTGAGGTGGATGTGAGGCTATATGTGAGGTGGTTTTATGGTGGTGGAGGGGTAGTAGTAGTAGAGTTATAGTATAATGGAGGTTTTGGCCCTAGGAGAGTATTAACTTTTCTCGCCAGCCCCTGAGTGTATTGATTACAACTACCGGATGAGCACAGTTTCATTACACATAAAAAGAAGTCTATTCATTTGCACCTCTTCTCACAGTTGGTTGCCCATTCCAAGGATGTGGCTATTCGAATAGATTCAACACACTTTTTGCGTGAGGTCGCACAAATTTTCTTCCACATGATAGGCACAATTCCTAACCATGCTAGCGGGGCAGAAACAGGCCTAACGAGATCCCGCACTCCAAATGGAATGACCTTAGGTTTCCATTACAACACTATGCCTGTCTGGCCAATAGGGTCGGAAGACACAATGACCCTGATGATCACATAGCATCCAAGAAATATAATTCAGGGTAAAAGACAACAAGTTTAGTAAGGGTCTTCAAAATTGGGAGGCCCATGCAAGATTGTTAAAGTAATTGTTTGGGATTGACGGGAGGCATTTCAAAGTGATCATCTACCTAGAGCTCTCAATGGAGGTGCTCAAGACATATTACCCAAGTGTGGCAAGACGTTTAGCTAGTGACCGACTGATAGTGCAAATATCGCCTTAGTTGCATTTATGTCCAATCTATTATGTATACACATCGGTCCATAGGCTTATTGTGGCCATATATAAGTGGTTTTTGGTATTCAAGTTTTACAGAAAAGGGATATTTTTGATTACCAAATGGGCACCGGCCTGGTTGCCTAGGCAGACTGGTCAAGCTTTTGGTTTCTAGAAGCAGCTAGGTTGGTATGGCAAAACAGGTTGAGCAAGTTTCGATGGGGTCCAGGCTGGTTTCTTTGCAAGTTCGAGTAGGATATCGGGATTCTCGTGCAGAGTTTGAGTTGTAAACAATCTCCAATGGGAAAGACCTCTACCCTATACTAGTATAAAGGTCTCGGTGTTAACGCTTACGGTTGTATTTATAGAAGCATATGAAAAACAACCAAACCACTTTTTTTTTTTTTTTTCATAGTTCAATTTTACACAATTGTATTTGAGCATGTATACAACCAGGGAAACACTTTTGTATAATAAGACATAATAAGATACATCTTTGTCGAAAGATTTATTTCATCTGTGTCATAGGAGAAAGGGGGATGCTCAGCTTTCCAGTACAGTGCTTAGCCATGTAGCAACTTGTCCATCAAGCCTGTGGAAGAAGTGTTCTGTAGTCATGTAGTTATTCCATTTTGAAAATTATGTACCAATCTATTTAATGGCTAAAAATGCAATCAAGCGTGCCAACAAACAAAAATATAGTCCTTATTGACACAGTTCTGCTATTGTACTACTGCTGCTCAGCGCAGAGTGTTCTCATAAAGCAGAAACATTTTATCCAAAGAGTACCAAATTCCTAACATCAGATTCTACTCTAAACAAAATGCAGTGCACAAACTATCGGTTTGAAAGCAACGGGGACCTCCAGGGAAATAAGGAGAAAAAATCTGGTCAAATCCTTACGGCTGAGCATTATAACAGTTGTTGTTCATGTGCCTGGCATTATGTTCATGCGCTGCTACAGGGCTGGCCCTACGCTTTGCATCCATTGTTGACTCAAAATCATTGTTAACCCTCTCTGAAGCTGAACCATTTAATTTACAGAAATAAATAGCATACCTCCGTAAGTACATTTTTACTGCATTAAAAAGAAAAACCGTCATTGCACAATCTGCTATCTTTATTGCTATTAGTTTACCTAGCATGAGAAAAGAGCTGTGATCGTTTTTTGGCAAAACCAACAGGGGAATAACAGAGTAGGGAATATTACAGGCACGATGCTTCATACCAGAAAGCTTTCTACGGATAATGGAATCACTAAAAAGTTTGAGGTCTACTTATTCAGAGCAACCTAAGCAAGAAAAGGTACCTGAGGGCTCGTACATGAACTTCTGTGTTCTTCTCCATGAACCCTGTCTGTTGGATCTCACCTTCTTTTCATCGGCTCCCTGCCATTAAAAACACAAAGGCATAATCACACCTTATTGCCATAAACTACCATCTTTGGATAAGAGACAAATTAACGTTAAAATTAGAAAGGCAACATTGGACTCATCTATCAGTCAGAAAGACAAACTCTCAACAGACAGAGATAGATTTGTCAATAGGCGCAAGCAGCTGTTCCAAGACACAACATGGGCCATTGTGTGGCTACGAAACTAAGTCATAGTTGGAACTTTCTGATACCAGAAATTGACAATATTATATTCACATGATTGGTAAGATTCTTAGGTTTGATTTCATTCCAGAACAAAAACATCAGTTTAATTTCTGAGAGCTAGACCACAAATGGCAAGTTGTACAGTTGCCAAGACCCTAACTGGATCAGGCTGCGCCGTACCCATGTGGCGGTAGAAGGAGGTGATGTCACACAGCGAGCTATAGCAGGCGCTCACCACCGATGTTGGTGTACGGTGGAAGAATCCGTCAGCATCCATGGAGCGACGATGCGGCAACTCCACTTCTGTGAAATAACCAAAAAATAGTAATAGATATATTAGTTCAGAGGCAATGCAAGCACATCTATCAGGTAAATCATTTTGAATTTTTTTTGGTGAAAAAGAGGCATAGACACTTGACATCAGTCCATTAGCATTCAAAGGGCGTTTAAATAATTTGGATTTTGAATCACTATCTTCCAATATGCCTCCCTTTTCACGAATAGAGTATTTTATTTCTCGTAGTTCTTGAATCCTGAATAAACAAGCCTAAGAGCTGAGACCGCAGTGAGACTGGAACCTAAAATTTAGATCCATCTACTGAGTTGTGATATATGCTACTGAGTTGTGTAAAATGAATTGGTTACCTGTATTTGTCGGCGTTGTTCGCCAGGGAGCTGCGCTCACCACCGGTGATCCGTCATTGCAAGCCTTCTGCAGGGCGTGTACGGTCTGAGCACGACCAATAGTGCAACTGGCAGGTGTGGTGGCCGTCCTGCAGCGAGGTGGCGGCGGAGTGTCCACGATGCACTATTCGCAGCGATGGCGGCTTGATGCATCAATAGTAGTTTGATGGGCAAGTTTGAACTGGATATCTATAGGCATGTCATTGTTTCAAGCCAAATATTACAAATGCAGAATATGACCATTCAATGCTACATCAAAAAAAAATCGACAAAAGAGCCTAGATATGATACTCAATGTTCCATTATGAGGATTTTTTTTCTCACTGTACGGCATTCAGCAAACTGCGATGTTATTCAATACTTTTCAAGGCCAAATCCTGCAATTCAAAAAAAGCCTGCATAGAATTTGGCAACAGAAGCAGAGTAGTCAGTTCCTATATGCTTCTCAATATAAACAGGGCTAAGGTCTTTGGTCTTGGCTCCATGTATCAGAAACAAACAAAGCTTTTATGATCTCCCAAACAAAAATCCATTGAGAGCACAAAGCACTATATTCAGACAAACCTAATCCTGAATCATAACTACTATTGAGGTTAAGGTATTTAGTGCATTGAGAAATGACAACTAACATTTCAGTTAGCCACTTGGTACAAAACAAGACTCTCGACCCTGGCCTCTGCTAAATCACACATAAAATTTTAGGGTTATATACTAATCCACAGCAGCATAATCGTCTCAGCACTTATGAAATAATAACATTGTACTGAAATAACTCCAAAATTTAGATAATCTAGACCGTGTACCATATGCTTTCTAAAAGAACTGTCAAATCAAACAATAATCTATCGGAACATAGCACATGTTGTGGTCTATGACGGTTCTCCATTGATAAGCACTAGTACTGATTTTCTTTTTGTGGCGGGCACTTTTTATTTGGCGTGGGCACGGCCGCCCCGTCACCCCGAGGTCACGGTTAATCAGGGCTCGCTGTCCTGGGCGGCCGTGCCTGCCACGCATGTGGTGACATCCCCTGGCGGGCGGCATAACTCGCCCCGCCACGATATAATCCTATTAATCGGTATGGCGGGCGACTTTAAGTCGCCGCCACGGTTATCGAAAGTTTCACCATGGCGGGCAACTTAAGCTGCCCGCCACGGTTGCCATTTTACCGTGGCGGGCGCTGCTATGTTGCCCGCCACGGCTTAATTAAAAAAAATAAATGCCAATACACATATGCACATATATATACATCGCTATCAATCCACACACACACACACACACATATACATGTATAAGAAAGACCGATACTCAAATATATATCATACATATATATACATCGATTCCGTCGATCCATATATACATGTTTCACCGATCCATTCATTCATATCCAACAAAGTACGAAGTTAATTACATGATCCATACATAATGTGCGAGCTAGAAGGTAATTGGATGAAGGTAGTCCTTAAGTTGTTGCATGGTGTCCCATTTCCTTAGGGCCTCGAACTCCCGAATCAGCCCCAACTCACTATCCTCCAAAAAGAAAAGGCCGGCTCCTCTCATGCACCACTCCCGGGTCTAGGAACAAACTTCTTACATATGTCTCCCATCAGGCGCCTGAACTCGCATCTCATCATTGCTGCCTTTGTACTCATCCCGTACCACTTCTTATTTCCTTCCTTGAGTCAGTTTGTAGCTGGTGGAGTACTTTCTCGCAAGCCCCGAGGTACTCACAGATGAAGAAACCATACAAGGTTGATCCAAATGGTTGTTTGATGCACTCGCACACAATAAAACCAATGTTAGTAGTGTATATAGA
Organism: Hyparrhenia diplandra; assembly: GCA_015847255.1. Taxonomy (NCBI): domain Eukaryota; kingdom Viridiplantae; phylum Streptophyta; class Magnoliopsida; order Poales; family Poaceae; genus Hyparrhenia; species Hyparrhenia diplandra. Next base: position 8,674 of record JADLZK010000412.1, on the reverse strand, counting down.
AGCAATAGGGCAAGGCAAAATTAAGAAAATTAGGTTTCATATACGTACTGGAAATCTCGCCTCGATTTTGAGTTTATTTCCATTGCGCTCCTACACTTCGACCTTCGATCCCAACCGTCCCGATCCTTCAAGTACTCCTTTGTAAGTATTGTACGAAATGCACTATATTGTCAACGATGATATTCACTCTAGTAATTGAATAAGGGCTCATCACTTACAATCTCAAGACCTGTTCAAAGTGTTCGTAGTCGTATGGGTTTGTGCCTCTTAGTGAGTCAAAAAAGACCACTGCCCTCCCCGTCCCGAGGAAAGATCATGAAAACAAATCCAATGTCCTTGCATTGATATTCCTCGCACAGGAGCCGCCGTATCACATCGATACCCCTTTTGGCTTGACCTTTTTCATTGCCGCTACTACGTACTGACATAACTCCAACTTCTTATCTTGAATTTCCTTATCCCATATCTTTTTCTCTCTCCCTTCTCCATCAAGTCCACCATATCCGGATGGTCCCTTGCTTTTTGATAACCGACGATCTATCCCTCACAAATGCGATGGAGAGAGATAAAGAATACCATTGTTTAACTTCCGCAAGATCTACCATCAACCTACAAGGACATGTGGTTGTGGCATAAGTACTTTTGAAACAAAGAATGTATATAAGGATGCAAGGGACATGTGGAAGTAAATTGCACTTACATAGCAAACAAGGTGACTTGGGCAACGCTAATTCCCGCTTTTCGACGAAATAGTCTCGACATTTCTTCGAAATCAACGATGAACCGAATCAATGTGGTAGTGGAAGTACTCCCAGGGAAGAAGGACAAGCTGAAGCTATGCAATCCACGTTTTGCGCACTCTATATACCATGCATGGAATTTCCGAGCCTCCCCAAGTCTCCTCATCGATGAGCTAGGCCTTAGGTATCATGAACTTCCCAACTCGGTTGCTGTGGGCATTCTTCCGAGACGAACCCGACATGAGGTGGGGATTTTGGCCTAGAAAGCGGCGCTACAAATGTTAGCTAGGTTGCGAAAAAGAAGTAGCTAATAACATATTACAACTCGTTGTTTGAGCGGGCATACCTTTCGCATCGAATATTTAATAATTGGGGTGTCGTCGCTTGTTGGCTACGACCCTCCTTCTTCATCCCCGAGTCGGCTTCTCCTCAAGGGGTGGTGGACGGGCATTACTAGGTCCAAATACCGGATGGTGGCGGGGTCCTATGCTCAGCCCCTTCTCCTTCCCTACGCTTGAGGTGTCGTTTGAGGCCTCGAGTGTAGATGGGTGTCTCGCCCCTACTCTCTCCCCGTGATTTGGCACCGAAGTTTTCCTCCGCTGCCTCGACATCGGCTGCCCCTCGTGTGCCGGCCTCGTGCCGGCCCCTCGTGGGCACCGGTCCTTAGCAAAGCGGAGTCCTTGAACCATGAGGAGGGATCATTGCCTCCGCCCCTCCCCACCATCATCATCATGGGAAGAATCATCATAGGGGTCCCACTGAGTACCCGGGGGTCTGGAGGAGATGAATAGGACGACTTCAATATAGACTTATTCAAAGACAATGTCCTCCTTGTTGCACAAGATATTATAACATATAGCAATGAAAAGAGTCTTGACCCCATTATGAGCGGGATACTCTAGCTCCGAAGTCTTCATACTCCGCGCCACGCATCCAATGTTGACTTCAAAGACATTCCGGGAGGGATCTCATGCGTCACAGACCAATGCAAGCTCCTGGAGGATGTACCACCCCCACGGGGTTTCTTCCTCGGCCAACCTCGCCGACAGCACCACGAGTACACACCGCGTCATTTCGTGATATCATCCACTGGGACCTCCGGGCGTCCAACCGCATAGGTGCCGGTGTCACACTGCATACCAACCGGCGGAACATCTCACCGATTTCGACCATCTTGGGGTCGCGTTTGCTCGTGAAAGCCTCTTTGTATGGATCGGTCGATCATTTGTTGCAAGGCCTCTTCACGCGCCTTCCCGGGCTCAAACCTTCCCTGCACCTCTGCTCGCCTGAGATAATGCAAAAGATCCGACCGCCACGCAGTCCACCGGCCGCCCAACCCTTCCCGGAGCTCATGCCACGGATGCGGCCACGATGCTCGTGGTTCCCAAGGCCAAGGTCACCAAGATCGTGTCCCCGCTGATGAATCCCGAGGCTCCCGCCGTTCTTAGCCGCAGCTGGCTCTATGACAGCCTTCTCAAGCTCCTGATCCGAGGCGCGGCGGCTCCTCCGCTTCTTGGGCTTGGGTCGTGAGGAAGTCCCGGTCCTTTCATCACAAACCTCGCACGGATCCGCTCCCCAAATTCCTTTCTTTTCCTTTCTTCCCCGCCACGCCGGCTTGTGTCCCACTGGTATCTAATATTGCCCATAGTGGTGCGCCGGTTCCTATGTGCTAGTTCTCAGGAACTTCTCGCTTCTTCACCATTGCTTCGGCATGTTTCTTCTTGCGTAACTCTTCCCATACTGCTTCGAGATCATGGTGTATTTGGTGTGTGGTGATCGCCCTTTCTTCAGAAAGTCCTTGTTGAGCCTGTACTCTCCAGCTGAAGCATCTTTCCCATGTAGGACATAAACATGTTCTCTACCTTTTCCATACTCTGGAGCTCTGGCGTGATACCGGAACTCAAGCTCCATCTTGCCCCCACACCCACAACTTGTCAGCTTTAGGGACGCTTTCCAAATGTCCCAAAGAATGGAGACCTTATCTTTCACGAAACACGAGCACCGAGAGGCGTATTTACGATGATTTAGTGGGCACAATGGCTCGCCCTTACGGCCCCAACTTGAATGACATGGACCGCATTGGTCTTTGTGCCTCCCATGTTCTCCCCTTCTCAGCCTTCGCCCTTGTCTCCCTTTCCTTTGCCCGAAGGTGGCCGTGGGACTAGGGAGGGGGTTGCCTGAGGTGCCCGTGGAGGTAGCGGGGGGGTTTGTTCACCAGACTTCCTAAACCCTACGCACCTTGCTTCGTGCTTCACCCCTGGGTTGTAACTAGGATCAACTTCCCTCCTCTACACGTGTCTTTCTTTTACCACCGACGGTTATAAGATGCTCCGCTTGGCGTATCCGTCTCGAACTACTATCGAGCTAGGCGATCCCATACAAGACCTTTTTAGGCCTATCCTATTGATTCGCCATTTCAAGCTACAAATATATATATAGTGCATTAGTAGTAGTATAAAGGAGGAGTAGACAAGCTCAATTCAAAATTGCGAAAAGAGAAAAATAAAAATGTTGGCTCGTATATAGCCCCCTTTGATCACATCGCTTCTAAACTGGTTAAGCTTGTACAAGCCATCCTGGCGTTTAGTGCCTTCCAAAGTAGGGGGACATTCAATCATCATAGCCGCCTCAAGACAAAAAACAATAGGCCTCAAAGATTCAAATTTGGTTCTGAAATGTCATCATTGGTGGCATAAACAAGAAACTTGCAAGCTCAAAGTAGCTATGGAGAGTGAGATCCTCCCCCTCCCACCATCCGTAAGGTGAGTAACCACCTGGTTGTTTGGGGAGGAGGTATGCCATGCTTGATGACTACCTTTGAATGAACATAAACAAACATAGCCACCTCAGTTTACTACATGCTTTGCATCATCGCCATAATGAAACAACAAAGATTCAATCATCATAGCCGCCGCCTCAGCCCCAATAATTAAGTTCATGTCATTGCATATATGCCTTTGCCTCAAAGACTAATAAGTTTATAGGGTCTACATCATTGCATAAAAGGGGTTCACATCTCAAAATTGACAAGAAGTAGAGAGAAAAAGAGTAGTAAGCACAACCATCAAAGATTGAGACAAGAGTAGAGAGAAAAAGAGTAGTAGGCACAGTATATCTCCAACTTTTAAAAAATATATGATCAATTCAAAATGTGTATGTAAGGGCAGCATTGACATATAGAATGAGTATATCCCCAACAGCCAACGGCAAATAGGGAGCCAACAGCCAACAGCCAACAACATATATGGAATGAGAATAGGGAGCCACCAGCCAACAGCTAAGGCGTGTTCAAAAATTAATTTCAAATGACATGTTCAAAACAGCCAATAGCACTAGCTAAGGCAGCAAGCTATCATCTCATTTTTTTTGAATTGATCAGAGAACTCAAAGTGAGCTAGAAGCAAATAAGTAGCATTGACAAAGACTAGCTAAGGCACTAGCTAAAAACAGCCAACAACACTAGCAAATAGGTACCATTGACATATATACCGAACTCAAGTGAGCTAGAAGCTAAATAGCCAATAGCCAAAAAGATATGAGAATAGCTAGGTACAGCAGATATATATAGAATGAGAAATCAAAGTCATGAGGGAGAATATATATACATATATATATATATATATATATATATATATATATATGTCCTTAACTAATATATATATATATATATATGTCCAAAAAAAAGGACATAACTTAACTAACCACCCACTGATGAAGTTTAGAGAGCTGCTCTTCCAAAAACAGGTACCTATAGTATGTCCCTCTATATGACCTACTGACAGAATAAATTAACTAGCAAATCCCATTGACAAATACCATTAATTAATAAAACAGGATTAGGCTAGGCATGTCACCATTAACTAGCAAGTATATTTGCTAAATTACCATTGCCTACATATAATCTTTCCAACTAGCTCAGTTATCCTTTGATTTCCAAATTTGCATCACAGTATCATAGGTATATATATATATATATATATATATATATATAAGCTCAATTCATAGGCATCAGTTTCATTTGGCATCACAAATTAATTGAAATGACAAGCTCAATTCAAAATGACAAGCTCAATTCAAAATGACAGAGCACAATTCAACAAAAATGTACAAGAGGGAGAGAGGCAGGACAGAGGGAGCTTTAGCGGGGGGACTGGGTGAGCAAAGAAACCCAAACCGACGATGGCGGGGCAGTAGGGGTTCCACCCCGCCCAAGCCTCACTGACTGGGAGGAGGAGGAGGAGAGGACGGGCGAGGAAGGAGGCGCGGCGCCGATGGCAAGCGCGCTGAAGGTCACAGGATGTGCACACGGGCGGGACGGTGGCGGCGATGTGGCGAGGACGACGGGCGGTGACGGGTGGTGGGGCGCCATTGGGACCAAGAAAATAGTGGCCACACGAGCTGGGGAGCTGGGCGAGGTCACTGGGCGGGCGGCGAGGAGCACGACGACGGCGGCCTGGGCATGGCGGCGTGGCGCACGCCTCTGAAAAATTGGGCAGCTCCTTGGGGTGAAACAAACCGCCAAGGACTTAGCGAAATCGGATCTCCTGGGGCGAGATTATATAGTCCTAACATTTTGCGTGGTGGTCGGGCGCCTTAGGTGCCCTCGCCACGCAAGCTTATGGGCGGCGCTTTTTATGGTGCCCGCCATCTGCTATTATTTTGTGTGTTTTTAGGATACCCGCCTTACCTGCTAATATTTTTTCTAAAAATTTTAGAAAAAAAATATTTTAAATTAGAACAATTTGATTTTTAAATGGGATAAAATTCTAAAAATGGTTATAATTGAGAAAAAATCTTAAAATGGTTCTAATACCTTTTTAAATAAGTTCTATCACATTTGTGATTCAATTTTTTTTGAAACTAGGTCGCTAGTGTCTGCTTGACCAAGGTTTGACTAGGTCAAACTTTTGACTTTTTAAACAGAGCTTTTTCAAGCCCTAGACGGCCCTCGATTCCGAAAAAGTCATGAATACCAATTTTGTTAAGATCTCCAAGATCTACATTTGGTATTAGGGTCAACTTTTTCATTTTTTCTCGAATTTTTACGCCGAATTTGAAATTTGAATTTTTACACATTCAGACAACATTTCGGCCCCGTATGGCCTAGATTTGAAAAAAGTCATGAATACCAAAAGTTCATAACTCATCAAGATCTACAATTCATATATAGGTCATTTTTGCATACGAGAAAGTGTTACTTAATGTGTAGTTCAAAAAAATCGAAAATTGTTTAAATTGAGATAAAATTGGGACATTAAGTATAATCCGACAAAAAAAATTCAGAAAATTGCTTTACATCGTAATAATTGCAATTAAATAGAGATAAAATTCAGAATAATAAGTTTAAATTGAGAAAAAATTTAGAAAATTGTTTACATCGAAAAACTAAGTTTAACATGCATGTGTCACTACTACATTATTACATATCATTTTGCCGGGCCGGGTGCTATGGTGGTCTTCTTCATCGCCATGTGGCCCGTGGCATCATTTTAGTCTTGACGGGATTGATTCTCCCCTCAACGCCTTTTATCTTTTTTCTCGAAAATCTGTAAAGAGCTGGAACTCATCATAGTTGTTGTATGTTTCCCGACTCTCGACCCCATCGCCCCCACGATCCGGGCGGCTTCCTCGCCACAACAATATGTCTATTTATGTTCTCTCTCATTCATATAGTAGGCTACTTTCAGGCGACATCTGGATGCAAGTACCACCGATCATCTTTTTGTACTAGACACTTTGAAGGTTCACTTGGGTGTTAGCCCATAATCGTTCACTAGAACCGGCCTCGGGGGCTTGACCCATCGGGCAACGAAAAAACAAGCACTGTAGGGTCACCGCCATAGTCAAGTTTGACTTGACTTCCAGCGAAGGCATGTCATCTTTTCCCCTGCCTCGCTGTTGATGCCCTCATCGAACAACACCGCCGTTCTATGATGCGCTTCTGTCCTGTCCTTCTCTTTGTGTGGAACCCGCACTGCTTGACATCATACCCTTGCCACGTGTGGTGATCTCGCATGGATCGGCCTCGACACAAGCTTCTTCACTGGCCTCTCGCATCATCTCCTGTGGAATGTTCTCGCTGAGCCACCGGAGGAAACAGCTTCTGTGTTCCTTCTCGACCCATTCCTTTGAATAGTTTTTGCGCTCCTATTTTCACTCTGCTGGATCTCTTTGAGGTGCTTTTAACGTATGTGTCCATGATCACCACCGATGAAGGATGCCGTGAGTGAGCTTCTAGCAATCGCTTGCCTAGGTACGCTTGGCAGATGCTTTTCAGCCCGCCACCCCATCCATCCTCGAGGTTCTTCCTTCATGTTGATGTACCGGAAGCCCAATAGCCCTCCCATCTTTATGTACTTCATACACCCGCCTCACGGCCTCCCGGCTTGTGTATGCCCCTCGATCATAGAGCCCTAGGTAAGCGGTTATGGCGATTGAATCATTGAGGGTAGACATTAGTCGCAAGGTCCACATCGCCGTAGGTACACGCGTCCTAGCTGTTCTATTTGATCAACCATGTGCATCATCGTGTGGCAATAATGTCAAAGAACGATGGTGGGAAGCACATCTCTATCCGCACATTGTTTCCACGATGAGTCGCTTTTCAACGCCAGTGTCTCCGCTTTTTGACAATTACCTTTCTGTGATTTTGGTTAAAGAAGTATGACAACCTTGTGACCACCATCTTCACGTATTTTGGACCAATAGCTTTGATCACCATTGAAGAAACACCCCGTCAAGCATGATGTGAGCATCGTGCGTGTTGAAGTTTGTCATTGTGAGGTCTTTCATGGATGCAAGACTCTTGATGTTGGAAGAGAAACCCCTACAAGCATCTTTGATACCCCTAATCAAATCCGACACATAGCCAACTTTCATCTCTAGTTAGGTTGTAGGTCGCACTGGAGTTCGACTTTACGCGAAGGTCGTAGCGCGGAATTTGGCCGGATGCCCATGTGAACAAGATCTTGACGTGACTTTTTGATACCATCCTTCGCCTTCAACTTGATATCCATCGGGGACCGATCATGCTTTTGAAGACATTTTTCTCAAGGCATAGAGTCGATCGCATGGGGTGTATGCAAGATCTTCCCAGATTCTTTAGATACTTGAAGAAAATTGACTTCTTCTTGAAAGGAACTATAGAGGAGCTTTCTTCCTCCAATTTATCCCTCTTTCTCTTCATTGGTTTGGAGGTGTCGCCTTCCCGATCATCTTTCTTTCTTTCTTCTTTTCCAAACTCGTGCACTCCAAGTCCTTCACCATGTCAAACACCTTCTATCTAACTAGCCTGCGTGCTCTACCGAGGTTTCACTCACCCTTGTTGTCAAAGTATATATTCATTTTTTTCCTCTCTGCACCTATGCTTACCCAGAGGAAGCTGCCCGTGTTCCATGTACACCATTTTGGTGGATCCTTTTAGGTAAGTGAGCAGTGTTTCTTCGATGCAAGCTACATAGGCGGTCTTTCCTTTTAATTCGCCCCAATAATAAAAACAAAGCTCTGGGGTAATCAAGTGATGGTGACAAAGATGATGGCACGAAGAGTGAACATCTTCTGCGGCACGCATCAACCATCTTGACCCCATCATCAAATAGTACCGCATCTCCTCCATGAACGCCCAAACACATCTATATCGTTGCCGGGTCGCTCAAATCTAAATGAGCATGGTCAAGAAAACATACCTCCTTTGGACAAAGATGTGGAGGTAGATTGTACATGGTGAGGACGACCGCCACGTATGGCCGTGTGTGCCGCCGATCACCGAATGGGTTCATTCCGCCGGGCACTCAATGCAAACCTAACGCCTCGGCCCTCTTACAAAGTCGTGGTAGGCGGGCGCGAAGTCTCGCCACTACTTAGCATCCGAAGGGTACGAGCTTCCGTCATCCTTTAGATCTATCGCTAGATGCATGCCGTGTTGGACGCGTCAC
>JADLZK010000411.1:0-164664 GCA_015847255.1 Hyparrhenia diplandra | reverse complement strand
ATAAAATATTTATCCAAAAATCATAAAAATTTATTTGGTATTGTTTTTATGATGTGTTCTTTTTGTATAAAAAGTTTGGAGTCGTTTTGACAAGTTTAAATTATTTTCTATTCTATGCTCTATTATTTCATGTGAGTTATAAGTTGTTTAGTGTCAAATAAATTAGGTTTTTTGTGTGACTTTTGGGTTGTTTTGTGAAACTTGGATCATATCACAATTAAGTGGTCCTTGAGAACTCCTTAGGCAATGGTGATGATATCTTGTAGAGTAGTTCAACAAGTTGGTTTTGTTGGGTTGCAACTTTATCGTGAAGGAAAGTTGTACTCAAGTTGTTATCATTTCATGCACCTGCAAGTATCATATTTAAATATATGGCATCATGTTGAGGCATACATTATTTCGTATAGTGAACGAGTTCGAGAGTGTCAAGTCCGAGCCGGTCCGAGGAGGTTCTTTATCCAGTGGAAGCGGGTTCGGATTTCTCTGGGTTTTCTGAAGAACTAGTTTATTCCGTCAACGAAGGCAAGCCCCGGTTCATTAAACCCTTTCCTTGATATTTTAAAAGCTTATATCACTTTTGTTTATGCTTTATTGCATTAAGTAATTAGGAGTTGAGTGATAACCTAATTCTTTGCATTACCATCCTTGTTTATTTCAATACCATCCTTGATAACCTTGTTTTATTTCAAAAATACTTAGTGATGCTTAGCCCCCGCTTAATTAGTTAAGCCTTTTCATCAAAATGTTTTATTTGAGGAGATGGTACCGTTTTTCGGAAAAGAAAGAGTTGTAGTGATGAATTTGAGATCGGACGGGACGTGGGTTGAAAGCCGGCGGGATACCTAGGCGCGTTTGTCCCGTGTTGGTCGCTTAAGGACCGGCCCGTTGTTTGGCCCGAGTGAAATCGAGGCGTGTTGAACGCATAATGCGCTGAGACCTTCCGGCAAAGGCACGGCCGTGCAGTTGTCACCCCAGGTCGGTCGACCCTAACTAGCCACATACTCCGTAAGCCGGATCTCGGTGGAGCCAAATCGAATGGCAACCACGCACCGGGAGTGGAGAGATGGCGGGAGTAGCGTGTACCCACCCTACCGGTCAAACCGTCATTAGGGACGGGGTAGGGAGGTGGAGTACTGTGCTCTCGGGTGGCGCGGACCTCGTTCCGTTTTGGACAAATCTGAAAAGAAGGTTGATATATGCAAGCTTAAGTGCTACATATGTCGTGTGGTTAGGGATCCCCACCGGGTATAATCGGTTCATGAATCGCCGTTGCTTCTCGGAGAAGGAGACCCGATTCCCTGACCTTCATCGTAGTAAATGATGGATTATGTTTTTAAGAAAAGAGAGAGTTGGAATAAGAGAATATGATTGTTCTAGAATAGGATAATCTAGAGTATATGAGTTACTAATCTGAAATAAATATATTGAAAGTAAGGATACACTTTTAGTAAGCTTTTTGCAAAAAGAGTTCTTGATTCTTGCTAAAGTCTTACCTTGACTCCTAAGACCCGGCATTCCCGAGTCTTCTCCTATTTTTCTTTAGTCGGGTAAGTCTTGTTGAGTACTCCGAGTACTCGGGGTTCTTTTGACCCTTGTTGCGGGAGCGATCATGAGCAGGTTTGTTTTGGTCCCTCGCCGCATGACGGTGTACCGGGAAGAAGAGGACGAGTAGTGTTGAACCCTCGGGCGGGGGTTATCGGTGTTTATTTGTATAATGTTACTCCAATAATATCGGGCTTGTAATAATGACACTTAAGTTTGTGTATTTGAATAAATGGTTTGTAAAATTATGGTTATGTAATCCTTCCGCCGTTTACTCGAGATATTTTGAATAAAGTGTTGTAATCTTTGGAGTGACTTGTTAATGAGATCCTGTTCGGAAGATTAATAGCACTTTCTAGATTATTGGGAACTCGTGCATAATGATCGAGGTCTTAATGACAATGATAAGTGCATGTGGGCCCTGTAATTTAGGAGGTTACATTACACCAAGTCATGCACTTGATCATCATTTGAATCATCTCGATCCATCCACCATGACCACCATGCATCGTCCTTGGCTTGTCCAATCACCAACTAACACAACACTTAGCATAGAGAGATTAGTCCTAAGGATGTCATCAATTAGCCAAAACCAATCTAGAGATCTTCACTTGTGTAGCTCCAAAAACTCTTTTGCACCCCTTGTGCACTGTAATTCTTCTTGTACTCTTTTTATATCAATGAAAAAGATTAGGTGGGGGGATCTTTCCCATCAATCCTTCAAAAAAATATTCATCGAACAGAAGACATGTCGAATTTGATTTCAAATGGTGCATGTCGGTACTACAACTACAAGTTCCATTGTTCAAACGAAGAACGAATGATCCGTTTTTGGACCAATGGGCCTACACACAAGTAGTTTCTAGGCCTACTCCAGGCCCAGGCGAAACAGCCCCGGAGCTGCATGCGTTTCACTTACACGGTTCCAAAAAGATTACAACGTACAACGCAGACACTCAACACGCACGCACACTCACCCCTATGAACACACGTCACGCAAACCCCTACCCCTATGAGCACCTTCGGGGACCGAGCCGGCAATCTTGAAGTTCACGAAGTCACCACAGCGCCTCTGTCGACGGGGATGTCGCCTACCACTTAATGCGTAGCGCCAGAAAAATCTGAAATAAATTCGAGGATAATGTGTCGCACCATTTTACGCCGTGGGATTCTTCTCCCCGTCCACCCTCTTTCTCGTGGCGATGACGACGACCGACCGCCGCCGCCACCCCCCGCCCGAGCTAGAGTCCGTCGGGTCCTTCCCCGCGACGAAGCCACCAGGTATGCCGTATTCCCACCCTCGCTCTTACCTTCCCGCTGCGACCCGGTCATTTAATTCAAAAAACCACGGCGATCCGCGGGCGACTGATCGTGATTACTCACATTTACCACAATACGAGCAAAAAAAGAGTAAAATCCGTTGTAGGTCCTTGAACTTGTCATGAGGTCTCATCTAGGTCCATGTACTTAGAAAACTAGGTAAAATGTATCCCCTAACTTGTCACGAGGGTCTCATCCAGTGTCTAAAACCGGATTTGGTAGGTGGTTTTGCTACAAAGTAAGTGGTTTTTGTCCTTTTTTTTTTTTTCAATTTAGATTGAATCTTTGAAAAATCATAGTAATTATAGAAAAATCATAAAATGAAAAATCTAATTCTTTTGGACTTCACGTGAGTAGATCTACAAGTGAATATATAATATAGTATACTTTAGTATAAAATTTTTGTTGTAGCTTTAGATTTATGCTTTTACAGTATTAATTGAAATAATTCGTAGCTGCTCTTCTAATTATTTTATTGGACTAAAGCATATCATATTATATACTCACTTTGTGTAGACATGCATGTGGAGTCAAACAAAATTAGATTTCTATTTTATATTTTTTTTTATTTACTATGATTTTTTAAGATTCAACCAAATAAACAACAAAGAAAAAATAAAAGTTTAAGAGCAAAAATTTTGTACTAAACTATATCATATTATATATTCACTTGTAGATCTACTCATGTAAAATTTTATACTAAAGCATACTATATTATATGTTCACTTGTAGATCTACTCACATAAAATTTTATACTAAAACATACTATATTATATATTCACTTGTAGATCTACTCATGTAAAATTTTATACTAAAGCATACTATATTATATGTTCACTTGTATATCTACTCACGTGAAGTTCAAAATAATTAGATTTTTTATTTTGTGATTTTTTTATAATTTACTATGATTTTTCATAGATTCAATCTAAATTGAAAAAGAAAAAAAAAAAACCACTTCATCAGTAGCAAAACCGTCTACAAAACACGCTTTTTAACCTCCTGGATGAAAAACTCGATGACAAGTTCACACCGTGGATTTTACTCGAAAAAAAGCCCGAAGTCGAATAGAGTGGTAGGCTCCCGTGGATAACGACCGACCCCGAGGGCAAATCCGTCACCCCTACACGGTATATATCACTGGGGCCAGCCAGCCTGTCAGTAGCCGCAGCAACCGTCGTTCCGGCTTCGGCGCCACCTCCGCAGCGCCAAGGCGGCCTCCATCTCCGGAAGCACCCAACTCCCTGCGCCTCCTGTCAACCCCCGCTCGCGCTCCCTCCGCCTTCGCCGCCGGTAATGCTCCAAAACCTAGCCCTGATCCCGCTTTCCCAGTCTCGTTTCAGTCTCTACTCTGAAGCCCGCGCCGTTGATTTCGGGGGTTTCTCTTTTGCGGCCTCGGGGGCTCCGTGGCCGGGCGGCCGGGGGTGACTTCCGGCGGCGCGCTCTTCGTCTGCGATGTCCTGCTCTTCGTCTGCGATGTCCTGATTGCGGTGCCTTCTCTGCTCGTTGTTCTGTTTGGGGTTGGTTGGGGTTTGTTGGCCTAGTGGTTCGTGGTGGTGGGGTTTTTTTTGGGGGGGTTTTTCCGTTGGCAGACCGTTGGTCAGGTTGCAAACGGCGCGGCGGCGGGCAGCCGGTCCCGCGTCCGCGAGCGCCCCGTGGAGTGGGCCTCTGCTCGGTTCGATTTGTCTCTTAGTCGAGGGATGTTCGGGGATCGGTTTGCGGGGATGTGTTGCGGCGCCGTAGAATCGTGGGTTGCTTCGGGGTTGTTTTGGTGGTTCAGGAAGTTCGCTTGGGAACATAGGTTTTTTTTTAGAATTTGAGGGCTATTGCCCCTGTCTTTAGCATTACCAAAGACACGGGAACATAGGGTTTGGTTGTGGATGCCAGACTCCACGCTCACGGAGGTGCTACATGGCGCTCTAGGCCCCCTTGCGGCATTTGCCTTTGCTGCTTGCTGATGCGTGCTCTAGAGGTGTCTTTTGGGTCCATGGCCTGAGTCTAATCTAATCACTGAATGACATTTTTGGCTGCAATTTGATTTATAAACTCTGCATCAGTCCAGTGTGTTGAAACTAGCAGTGCTAACAAAAATTGCTACTATCTAAAGATTCAGTTGATGCCAATGTAAACTGCAATGATTCAGTTAGCAATTTCAGTGAGCTTTCAGTTTAGAGTACATGTGTAGCACCAAATTTTCATACTAAACTGCAAGATGAAGTTGTGGCAACAAGTGTAGGATTTATCCTAGCCTAGTACATTAGTACACATCCACTGCTTGTTTTCTGTTCTCCATACCAATTGACAAAACGTCCTCAACTTACTGAACTGTAGAGGTATCTTTAGTTTTTGCCAAGATCATGCATGTACTCGCGCACAAAGTAGAGAATCTGATTGGTACTATATAACTGTAACTGTTGAGGAAAGCATTTTGCAAGGAAAAATTTTAGAGACGGGCTGGGAACGTAAATTAGGAAAGTTAAATCTAATTGAATTTGGTTTCTTATATCAGGCGAACATAACTTTTGATCATCATTGGGATCATGTCTAGCTTACACTGTATGGGGAGAAAACAAGTTAAAATCGGTAGTGGGGTGCTGAATGTTCTGATGCTCTAATGTTATATATAGTACTATAGTTGGTAGTGGGCATTGGACGGCACTACTCTGCTCAGGACATGTTCTTGATCCTTTGATGCATGTCTCAGCTGTTTTATTGATGTAAGTGGATTTGGGTACCCAACACCAACTGACCAACAGTAGCTCGATCTACTCACTCCCTTTTAGATCATTTTCTTCAGTTTTCTTGCTTTGAGATTAAATCCAGTTTAGTTCATTTCCATGAGTTTCAGTTTCAGGTCAGCCCAATAGCCTAGTACATAAGTACCCATCCACTGCTTGTTTTCTGTTCTCCATACCAATTGACAAAGCTTGAGGCAAGAATGTAGGAAACTAACCTTCGTACTAGGGAGTGGCAGAGATCTTTGCTGCTTCAAGGGCATCGCCGTCTCCAGCACTGCCAGGAGGAGGCACGAACCGTGACGCCGACGATAGGGTTAAGGTCATGGGATCAGGGCTGTAGGAAGCTGCCCGTGGAAGTTGTGGCGGCAGTGGCGCAGTCTCCCGTGGCAGCAGCGGTGGCCGAGGATGAACCGCCTGTAGAGATTAAGATGGGGGTGGCGGCATCGCTCGTGGCGGGCGGGCGCCGCCGCCCTTTGCTGCATCGCTTCGGGCGCGGCGGTCGCTTGCTGGTTGCGGGTTGGAGCGGCGCCGTTGGGCTTCATCGTCCGCTGGATGTACCCGTTTTGGATATGTGGGCCATTGTGTGGGTAGGTGTGCGCCAGCGGGCGCTGTCTAGCCCAACGGTGTTGGTGCTTTCCCTCGACGTCACAGTACGTTGCTTGTGTAATGTTGGGTGCGTGTGTAATCGGTGATCATTTCCTCTCGTAACTAATTTGTTTTAGTGGCTGCGAAAATATGCGATTCAAGTTTCGAAAATGGTTGCAGTTCTCGTGAGGGGACTCCGCTTAGTAAGAGTTTGATGTCTTAATTTCTCTGTGTTTACGTGGTTTAGATTGGTGCTCGCGGATGCGTTTATTTTCAGTTGAATAATCTGTATTTGCTGGGATCTCAGATTCGAGTGGAATTAAATAAGCGGTCAGTATTTCCTTCCTTGGTCGTGATTTCGAGCGCTTGTTGTTTGGTGCTGATCTTGATGCGTTATTGGTGGAATTGGTGCATTGTTGAAGGTGTATTAGGGGCTCATTTGGTGGTTCACGGCCTTTTGGCCTTGTTTTGACCTTGGATTTTGTATTGGGTCGGGGCTGTACTTAGTACTCTTGATATATGTTCCGTTTTGATCTTAGTTTGAAGCATTTGCCTGGACACGAAATTTGGCACTTAACTGTAAATCATATGATCTCCTGGCATTTGTATTAGTTTTTTTTGGGTGCAATTTCTGCGATAGAACTTCTATGGCTCCATGGGTTATGAAAAGGAAAAATCATTTTGTAGCCTGTTGACTTAATCTAGTAGGAAGAGTAATTACGCTATATATCCTAATAATAGCTGTGGACCTCTTTATGTTTTACATGCTTCTTATCTAGGAATGCATTATATTTTTGCTTCATTTTCGTCTTCCAACTTTGGATAGTTAATTGACTTTCAGTGCAATTCGCAGGTTTGATTTCAGTTTAGTTTAGATGGAGCTTTATTGCCTCATTTTTTTCATTGGAGGTGCATTACCTTATCTTCGGATATAATCAATTGTCATTCCAATGCTCATTCTGTTCTAGCAGGTGAAGTAAAAACATGGGAAGTCAGATATTTGATTTGAATGAGCAACCACATGAAAATCAAGGTACGAGAGTCATTGATAATTGTCACTTTGTTACTTTGTTATCAAATAACATATTTTTTCTACACTGGGTTTTCCATAACAAGTTCTGATGACATTTCTGCAAATCTTTGTACTGCTCAAAATTACATATTGCCTCCTTCTGTATGAACTGTACTATAACTTTAGTTTTAATAATTTACCACATCTACTTTGTGCATATTATCAGTTGTAAGTTGTAGCGATGTACATTGAATTGCTCATGGATGGATTGTGGCTTGAACTTTAGATTGAGTCTAGCTATCTTATGAAGTATGAAAACGTCTTGTACATCAAATTTCATTCTCAATCTATGATTTTTCTTAAATCTCAACTTTGCTTCCCTTTTTTGTGGCTTGTTGTCCAACTAATATTTGTATAATAGAATAAATTTATCCAAAATTTGGCCTGAAGAACATAGTGTTTTTATGGTAGGTGGCGACCTGAATTATGTGCTACTTCAAAAGGATTGTAAGAACATATGCCGCACCAAAGTTTGTGATCTTCCGATAGAAGTGTAAGTTGACATTTTTTTTCCTGACAAATTAGTAACATTAAGTAACAAGTACTTTGTATACATGTACCAAACTGTTGGTGAAAACATGGAATGTTTCATGTTTATGTAACGTATTATTGCACATCAACGCCACTTAAGTTGATTGCGGACACATGACCTTTTCACTAGTTCAGTGCATTGTGCCACATTGTTGTCCCTATGGTCAATACTAGCTCTGAACCATTATATCTGTTCTAATCAAGCCTATATGAATATTTTGCTTGCAACAGTGCTCTACAACATCACAATTATTCTTTCCTTTTGCAGGCCGACCATTTGGCCAATTATCTCATTTATGCCAACTAAAGCATACCAAAAGAGTGATTTCCCAAAGTTTTCGCTGTTTCCTTGTCCGAAGACAGTCGCCAGAAATCTGAATGGGGAAAGTTCATGCGCTTCCTTTTGGATCATAAAAGGGTAAAACTATTGTATACATGATATGTGAAGAATAAATATACTTAACAAGGAGGCTACCTTTCAGTCTCTTTAATTGTTCTAGTAAATCTGGCATATCAAGAAGGCTACCTTTCAGTCTCTTTAGGCAGGTTTTATGTGCTATATTTGTTATCACACAATCTAGTGAATCTGTTTTTGTTGTTTGTGAAGGCTGCTATTGCTAGATTTGGGTCCTCAACCTTCCACATACTTGCTCCTGAACCTGATGAATGCTCAAATTTTCCGCATGCGGTGCTCTTGTACGAGTGTGGACAAAATAGCCCTGGAGATTGCAAACAGATGGCAAGAACATCCGGTGAGGGTTTTGCTGTGCTGCCTCTCGAAAACAACTCTTTTTGCTAAGATAAGTAGGGCATACATGAGTATATTTTGTCATCTCAACTTCATCATTCACAGTTTGTTTTATGTGGGTGATGACGTGATGTCATGTCATTTCCTAAGAGTTGCTTTTTTGAACTCTCTTATGTTTAATCCTTATTTGGATCATTACTTTTTCATTGTGTTGGGTCATACATGGTTGAAGTCGATGATACACAACATACTATACCATATTTCCTTTGAACTTTGGATGATAAAAACTGATTTTGCTAATTGATCATTCTTTTCTACTGTCATGACATCAGGGAAACATGTGAATGGTCCTGTAATGAATTCTTCAAAGAGGCCTTTCAAGAGTGACTTTCAATATGACTCAAGAAACTCTAAGCCACCATACTTTAAAGAGGAGGTCTGTGATAGTTTACCGAAGCCCAAGGAGATAGAAAGTTCACCTAAGCATCATGATCCATTTGTAAGAGAACACCATGGACCAGTTCTGGAATCCTCTCCATGTGAATCTGTTGAAGACAGCCCTAGAGTTTTGAATCCGGTGGTAAAAAAAAAAAAGAGTGTCTTCTCCTACCAAAAATTTCATCGTTGCAGACCCTAGTTATCTGCGAACACTTAGTCAGACACATGCTAGCTGGATGTTTGGAGCAATAGCTGAGCTCATTGATAATTCCAGAGATGCTTGTGCATCCAGGTATGCTCATATCTTCAGAATTCTGTAATAATAATATATTGTTTTTTTTGCAATCAGTTTAGGTCCTGTTTGTAATCCGCGTAGTGTGTTGTGCTGTATTTGAAATCTAGTTAAGAAAATCTTTACCTTTTTAAACATTAAAATATTCTCATGTAACTGTAAGAAAGGTTCTGAGTTTGTTTATATTTCAAATACAAGGAAAATGTTCATAACAGAAAAATGAAGATCGTAGATTAAAAAATCACCAGTGTCAACATGTTCTATTTGTAGTTTTCAGAATTCTGTTGCAAGATGTTTTATTAGCATAGTTTGTTTACTATTTTCAGTTATTCCTATTTGACTGTGCTAATTACTTGTTTCTTATTTATTGTTGTTCATCAATGAAGTTTGAGAATTTCCATCGAACTTATGTATTCAAATAAAGCACAAGAGAAAATTCCTGTCTTATCTGTAATTGATGATGGACATGGAATGACTTATTCTGACATGATGAGAATGATCTCTTTTGGCCATAAACGACCAAATGGACATTGTGAGGATCAGATTGGGAGATTTGGAATCGGATTTAAGGTAGAAATCTCTCAGCTTTTTATGCTAGAAAAAAAAGATCTCAGTTTGAAGATGGCTTCATCTTCTTCTATTTCAGTGTTTCCATCTACTAAGGCACAGTTTTAGATTGCACTCTCATTCTATCTCATTATTGATGTGGTCTATGCTTTATCTCACCTAAACCCCTCAAATCCCAATAATGAGCACAATATTGTTCTATTATTTTGACGCAACTGAAACCGTTTTTATCTGAAGGCTCTTATTTGTGTGACGCTGAGAATGTTTATATGTTATCCAACAATCGCCGATGATATGTTCATTCTACTATGTCTATGATAGAGATCTACAATTCTCATTTCTGTTAGCTAGCCTTTTTTTTCCTGCCTGGTGCTATCTTTCAAATTGATATGCACTCAATCATTTTTTTTTACATACAGAGTTATATTGTATGAAGATTGATGTTGTTACTAATTTTGTTACTGTTTTTGTGTGCTACATGTAGACTGGTGCTATGAAACTTGGAAAAGATGCAATTGTTCTCACACAAACTAAATCCTCCAGAACAGTGGCCTTTCTTTCTCAGTCTTTTAATGAAGGGAGAGATGTACGTATTGTTCTTATTGGTCCCCCATCCCCCCTGCCTCCCTCCTAGTATATTGCATTAAATTGGATAATTCGCTGCAGAATCTTGAGATCCCTGTGGTGGCATATCGAAAGGAAGGGCAATACATGGAAGTTGATTTGAGTATCCAGGATGATGCTACTGCAGAATATAACTTGAGTGCTATTAAGAATTTTTCTTCATTCAACGAGTATTTCATTGGGGGAATGTTAAGCCGATTTGGTGAAGATCGTACTGGGACACAAATTTACATATGGAATTTAGACAAATGGGGTAATGATTTCACTTTAGAGTGGAATTCTGGTAAGTCTTCAGAAAATCCTGTGCACCATGGTCGTGGAGACATATTAATCCGTTCAAGAAGAGTCAGATCACGTCCAGGACAAACAAGTAACAAGGTATGCTCTGTAACTTTTCATCAATTTACCTTTGATCCTTTTGAGGCAAGAGACGACCATACTAAATATGAATTCTAGGGATGCATTTTGAATTTCACCTTGTAGGATCCAGAGGTTCATTGTAGCTTTCTGATGGGATACTGTAGCTTTCATGTTTTTATATATACTAGGTAAATGCCCGTGCGTTGCAACGGGAACAAAATACTACCACCATAATTTAAGTCTCAAATGTGTGTTGTACTTAAAAAAATAGAGTGATATTCACAACACTGTTTGCTCGTTCTAGTTTTCCTTTGTTTCGGGCTTGTTTTAACTTATTTTCATGATAGAACACTACTAAATCAGTCAGCCTGTGTACCAGCTGAATATCTTCTAGCGTAGTGCATGTCAAACTGAAATAGCCAAATCGTTCACATGATATAACCTGTAAAAGCGTATTCATCCACAATGAATAATCATGTAGCTTATTGTACCGATCAGTGTACATGCATGGTGGTAGATCAATCATCAATATATAATATATATAATAATAAGGTCGTAATGCTACTTGCTTAGTTACTGAAGCATAACTGAAAAGTCAATGCTCACTTGCCTGAAAAATGAGCATACACAAACAAAAAGCTAAAAGTTTACCAAATTCCTTATGCAAATAAATCACTGAATATTTAGCTGCATGTTCAAGAAAAAGAGCAACAAGAAGCCTATGTTGATTGCACCTATTACCAAGAAATAAAGTAGAAAAAGATCTAGAAATGGAAGGCGCGCAATGATCTAGAGAAATGAGGTTATTAGGCAGGAAGGATGGCTCCCATTGTATCAGATGCCCCTTTGGCATTATTTTGACCAGACACTGGTATGACACAAGCTAATTAATGACCAAATCACCATCTTGAAGTCTGATCACTAAGACATCCTCTGCAAGAAAACTTTAGAATTTAGCAAAGCATTCATAATTTCAGTAATGCTACTTGAAAGTTTATTCCACAGACAATTGCTTCTCAGTATTCATCAATTAGAAAATGAAATAAAAACCATGTATGAAAATGATAGCTATATAGAATCAATGATGCACCTTGAGCCGCTGGACCCTGTCTCAATGTCGATGTCGAAATCCAGCATAGTGGAGCCTTCTGATGCGCCTTCTGTTAGTATAAATTTAAGAATCATAATTGAAAGTGTAGTAAAAATGAAAAGGCTATAAGTAAAACTTAGCAAAGCATTCATTGCGAAGGTCTGCAGTGATTGGTATCCTCTGATTGTAGTTGCAAGATGTAACAGCTTTCCACAAGGCTTCGACAAAGTATTTAGGCTTCAAGCTTTTTACAACATCTATTAATCTCCAATCTTCAAAACTAAAGTACGTAGATGCATAGAAGTCTATCATATATTCACTGGCCAAGCTTGGCCAATCATATATTCATATTCCTAGAAGTCTAGCTGACATTAAGCCTTCTATTTTATTTTGGAGAACATTTGGTTCCAGTGACCCTTTTCTCTTGCTACCTGCTGAAGGTATGGTCTGTGAGGATGATAATTCTGCCAATCAGAATCCAATTCATAAACTGAAGTGTGAGACAAGCCTATTTATTTATTGAGCAACCATTTATACATAGATTTCACCTATGATCTGACGACTCTCCACCCAACAAAGAAGCTAATATCACATATATCACAAATAAAAAAATTACCAAATAATAAACTCG
Organism: Hyparrhenia diplandra; assembly: GCA_015847255.1. Taxonomy (NCBI): domain Eukaryota; kingdom Viridiplantae; phylum Streptophyta; class Magnoliopsida; order Poales; family Poaceae; genus Hyparrhenia; species Hyparrhenia diplandra. The sequence goes on along the minus strand of JADLZK010000411.1, from coordinate 152,126 downwards.
TTTGGCCATTTCTCTATCCCACATATCCCTTCAGCTTTAGCTCTGAAGAATTATCGAAGTTGCTGATGTCAGTTCAGGTACCTGGCAATACCTGCTACACACACACAAAAAAGACTGATAAATTAGTAAATCAGAATTTGGGCATAATAGATAATACATGTGAAAATATCATGAGCTGTACACATAACTCTGTACCCATAGCACATATTCTGTGAAGCAAGATGCCAAGAGGATAATGTCAAACCAATTCGTATGCAAGAAATTGTCTCAACCAAAGCTTCAGCAGCAAATTATCATTTTAAAGTGTGTAGATATTGTTGCAAAAAGCAAATCAAAACGATGTAATCGCCACACACACAGTAAAGGTTGTATCAGCTTTCTCGCTTCTGGTGTAAGCGTGTCCAAACATCAATATATATATTTACAATTTAATAACTGTGTAAAGAAAAACATCCATCGACACCAGAGAAATAATATCTTCTCAATGCCAACTACCTTAAAGACTGTTTACCATCCATGCTGGAAGCTGGGTATTATCTAGAAAAAATCCAGGTTATCTGCTGTTGATCTGAAGATGCAAACCTATCTCCCCCAGTACCAGTCTACTAAGCAATCATGCAAATGATGACAAGTAAGATCAATAAGTTCAAGTTTCTCGAACAGCAAACTTGTGTGCTGTGATTGATCTTTTCTGGATTTCTTCAACATATCGCCAATGGCAATCAACAGATAGAACAGCAAACCAATAGTAAACTGGAAAGCATTTCTTCGCTCATAATTATGCTATATATAATGTATATATCACGATAGGCACAGTTAACACCTGAATTAAAGCATAGCCATACGAGTTAAGGTAGCAAATACCACATAATAGTTGATATATAAGGACGTGAACAGTGGAACCTGGTCGCTAAACTGAAAAAAAAAATGCAAACTTGCTACTGTAATCAACTTTGAGCAGGCAAATTAGCACGGACCAATCAACGCCCCCACAAATGCTTCCCTTTAGATCTCTCTGCTCCTCTAATTGTCAACTATTTTAAAACTCTGAACCTCTGAATGTTGTACTATCTAAAGCGAGGTCTTGAACAGGGAGGCTACCTAGGTCATGGGCAACTACGCGACCTGACGAGTTCTTGCTAACAGGAAGGTAATGGAGGAGAGAACCAGAGGGGAGCTACTTACCAGGCACTGGGGCGACGGCGGTGCGGGACGCCGGTATCCGGGGATGGGGCGGTCGAGCTGGGAGGCTGGGAGCGGGTTGCCGGTGCTGGGGCAAGGGAACCGCCGTCGACAGGAGATCATGGGCGCAGCTCCTGGGTTGGGGACGGTTCAAGCCTGGGGTTCGCAGAGAGTAGGCACCCTGGGACGGTTCCGAAGAGCAGGACACAGGATTACCGCGGGGTATTAACCGCGGGGGGCAGGGTCATTAGCGGGGTGGAGACGATTCCTTTTGGGTTTTTAGTAGTAAGATTGCTTGTAAACTTTACTTTGGTAGTTTGGTGATGATGTATGCCACTTGCACATTGATATTCTGAACCTTGTGCATGGTTGATTTGGAACCTAACCGTATTCTTTGTCCATGTCATGGTTTGTAATGACTTAATATTCTGTGCATTGAATCACTTCTTTTTATGGATCGTATTCTTAGGTGTTGTTGGACTATTCTCTTCAGTCCTATCTGGAAGTCATGTTCTTGAATCCTCGGATGAAGATATATGTCCAAGGGTCTTTGGTAAACATTCTTTTCTTGAACACTCTTTGTTACTCTTGTGTCATTTCTTTCTATGTTATAGTTGCCTGTTTTCATTTGCTGGGTTTTTTACTTGGCAGGTCAAAAGCCGCCCGTTGGCGAAGACCCTTAACAAGACTTCTGTTGTGTCTAGTGAAATTATGGGAAGGCCAATTGTATTGACTCTGGGAAGGAGCAAAGTAGAATGGGACAGAACAAACTGTGGAGTCTTCTTATATTGGCATGGTCGTTTGATAGAGGTGAGGTTGCTGTTCTAGCATTAATATAGTTACTCTGCCTTCTAGACTATAGTCGAGACTAGAAGTGAATTGTGGCTCCATTTATGTTGAAAATGGAAATAGACATGTTACATGTAACATCTAGCTGCAGGAATTACATTAAAATTTCCACGACCAAGTTTATTTAGCTGTAAATGTTTGCCTTGTTGTACTTATGATTATGTATTTCACTTTTCAGTCTTACAAGCGGGTTGCAGGCCAAAAGCATAGTGCTGACATGGGGCGTGGAGTAATAGGAGTTGCAGACATTACAAATCTCATTGTATGCTTACACCATGAATCCTATTTTTAGTTTTTCATTCAGATCAAGAAATTCAGTTCTCCTTTAGCCTAATATCCATGGAATCAACTTCTCTGTTCTTTTGCAGGATGATGAAGATGGTAATTCATGGGTTTTAAACAATAAACAGGGATTTCAAGATTGCGAAATGTATGCTAAACTGGAGGAGTGGCTTGATAGGAAAGTGAATGAATACTGGGATACAAAATTTGACAGTCTCGAGCTGGTATGGATTATGATTTTGAATAAATTATCATGCCTTAGTGCTCATGCATATGGAGCCATGAAGTACTAAATATTCATACTAATACCTTAAACATAGCGGGATGACGGTGGGTGGATCGAGGAGTTTCTTTCCAATCTTTGTTTCTATTTGCCATCAGAAGTTCAAATGTCTGTTATATATGGACGAAATTCTCATATTAGATTCTTTTATAACTGTCTTCAATTTTTCATCTAGAGAAAAGGGGATGAGAGCTACAAGCCTGATTCCAAGTGGGTTCAATGCGACAGATGTCGTAAATGGAGAAAATTAAATGCCGGCTTCAGTGTAGACAGTCTTCCTAAGGATGATTGGTTGGTTCACTAAAGTTTATACATGGGCATTATTTTGATAGTTTTTAAGCCCTGATGTTCTGAATTTCAGTTACTTTCAAAAAAATGTTCTGAATTTCAGGTTCTGCAACATGCCACCGTTCAATGGTATATGTGATACTCCTGAACAACAAATCGAACCAGACGTCATCACAACAGGTGAGAAAAGATCTGGACATGATGAACAAAATAAGGCTGCCCTGCAAGGAGGTACACCAAAGGAGGAAGTGAGGCCTGAAAACCTCGAGAAGATGATTACTCAAGGTGAAGAAGATGTGAAGGTAGCTAACCCTAAATCATAATACACTTCCTCTTTGCTAAAGATCAAAGCCATGGAGATAAATAGTTGTTCACATTCTGCACTCAAAATGTACAGGGTATGCCAGAGGTTGTCAACAAACGTAAGAAATCTTCAAGTGGCACCCTATCAAAGCCCAAGAACAACAACGATGGTACCAGCTGAGCTTCCCTAGTTTTTATCAATTGTTTGTCTAGCATATAAACTAAAAACAACAAAATCCCTTTTCAGACGATCTTGAAGGCTTGTCCAAACAAACTGAAGATGACCCCCTCTCCCTAAGTTAAGGAGGCTTAGAAGGGGGCCTCCAAAGAATTACAAATGTTGACAGAAAGTGAAAATACACGGTACCATTCTGCGATTTTTTTTTTTTTTTTTTGGACGCAAACCATCCTGTGCCTTTCCTTCTCTTGTTGGGCGCTAAAAGTTACACGCCAGTAATGATCACTCTGGTTCATTTGTCTTGCTATATCCTTAGACTTGATGCCTCTGTTCTTTCCCCAGCTGGTGTAATGCTTTTGGACTTCGGGCGGACGTTGGACTTCGGGACTGATGCATGAGGCCTTCCGTTTAACACACTGGCAGCTATAAGTCTCTTGCTTTTGTGCAGTGTGAAACGTGCGTGTTTGTAAATAGGGTTCTACTGTTGGATTAGGCGTCTGTTTGTAAGTAGGTGTTTCTCGCATTCAAATGTTGCAGCTCATTGTCAGGTGCAAGAGCCGAGAAGGGCAGACCTTTTATGTCATCGTTGCATTACCGTTTGCTTTATACACCTGCTATACTGTTGACCAGGCGACGATTCGGCCATGGGTTGGGTGCTGTGATCGGAAATCGCTTAAATATATATCACGAAAACTAATCTTAAACTTAACTTAGAAAACTTGGAAATTGACTATACTTGGATTGTGCGAGGTAAAATTTGACTCCAGTCCATAGTAACCAACTTAGAGGGGACAGTGTGATAGTTTTAACATTTTGTAAGGGATTTGTGGATATGTTGCATAAATAGATCGAAAGCAGTATTTTTTATAAGATGCTGGTGAGATAACGCCACGTGCGTTGCTTGTTGGATTTGCGATTCGCGAAAGGAAATTCTTTGGACATTCAATACTACCATTTCGTTATCTTGGGTCACGACTCGCGACCTGAAACCAGCAAGAACAACCCACCTGTATAATAATATAATATAATTCTGCTTTACATTCACCACCGTCCACCGGAGACTGGTTTCCCGGCGTCTACTCGGCGAGTTGCTTGCCCTCAAACGTCTGCGCGAACATCCAGTCCGCCGGCGCAACGCTGTAGGCGGTGACCGTCCTGCCCCTCCCGCCGGTGACCTCGAACGACAGCGGCTGGCCGCGGAGGTCGGCGTCGCACTGCCAGTTCTGGCCCCAGTTCCGCCCCATCGGGATCCACCCCGTCCTGGACCCTTTCACCTTCACGGCCGCCACCTCGCCGTCCGCCGCCACGTTGGTGATGAGCACCTGCAGGAAGTGGGCGCTGCCGGTGATGGTGAACCGCATGCCGCCCGCCCTATCGCAGCTCACCCTGCACCACCACCACATCGCCAAAAACTTCAGCTGCATCATATCTCGATTTTTTTTTTTTTAAAAAAAAAAAGAAGCTCCATTTGTTGATGGTGGTGATCATCATAGTGGAATGGCCTCTTCTCTTCTGAAAGCGACGAACAGAAGCTCTCTCTCTCTCTTTTTCAGACAGAAAAGGTGATCAGTAGGCACAAATGGCAGGATAAGTTAATCTGGTATTCTGACAATCTGACATAATAAACTCATATAAAGGATACTTGCTGTGCACTCTTGCAGTAGTTGGAACACACACTCATAGCATTTGTCTGAAAACGGGCAAGTGCTCATAATTGAAACAGAAAAGGACCACTGACTGAAAGCTGATGTTTTCTTTTCTCTGTGCTTTCGATAGCCTGATGCTTCCTATCCTATCCTATACCCATCAGTTAGCATTCCAAAGCGGCTTCAGACATTCTAATCCGATATTCTACGATCCAATTCTAATCATCCAACATCATTCTGGGCTTTCGCAAAAGGCAGTGCAGTGGCAGGCTTCAAAAGTTCAAAAAATACTCACTGCATCGATGCACAACCTCAAGAATGATAGCTCGCCATGTGCCATGGCTTTGCATATTCATTCATCAGGCAACCAAGTTGCCAGACCGAGCGAGCAGCCCAAGGCTTTCACCAAATTTGTTTATTTTCTCCTAAAAAAATTGCTAACACAATCCAGTTCCAATGCCCGGTTGCTGTGTGTTCTTTTTTCGAACACGACTTCACGTGTCATTTTCATTAAGAAAAGGCCAAGACCGGCCGAACAACACAATACAACTGAACACTACACCACAAGACGCACACAACACAACGCTGTGTGTTCTTGAAACAAATTTTGCAAACCTTGAAAAACGAGAAATAATAAAAACAAAACACGGAGCAGTTCCAAGAAGAGGCATGTACCGTACCTTCGGAACTGCACGGGCACGATGTCGGCCTTGGCCTTGGCGACGCGGAGGAACGCGGCCTCCGACAGCTCGAGGTGCTCCCGTGGGAAGTTGCACCAGCCGCCGCCGGCGGCCTCGTCGGCGAGGCCCATGTTTGCGGGGCAGAAGTCCGTCGCCGTCACCACCACCGTGGGGCTACCACGGAGGCACCACTGGATGTGGTTCACGCACCGGAGCTCGTAGCAGCCGCCGCATGCGCTGCCGCGCCCGAACAGCGCCGCGCTCAGCCCCGCCGTGTACCGACCGTATCTGAAGATGTCCAGGTCGCCGTACCCACAGGCACCACCACCTGCAGGAGGAATCCACCATTGCTTCAGGCACAGCAACAGTTTCTTTTTCCTAGTAACTAATTCAGCAATGACAGAAAACATGGAGCGATGCACATATGGAAATTCTTGAATCCATGAATTTAGAAATTCAGTCCACGTTTATAATTTTCTCAGTTTTGCGAGAATTGATCTGTTTCAAACGAAATCGTAGTCTAAATTGCCTGCACTGGATCTTTCAGGACCTGAAGTACAGGCGCAATGAATGAATTGTCTGTCAATATGTTGGTTCTAACTTTGCAGTGGTGTTATAGAAAATTACTGTATGCAACCTCAACTCCATGGGTTTCTATACTGTAACAAGGTAATGGTAAGGAAACCTCACACTGTAGTGGTACTGCTATTGGTAGTACTTAGCTGGCCTCTCATAAGTCATAATTTGTCAGTGCACCCATTCAATGCGCGTCAACTACAACTTTCTCAAAAGGCAAAAGTCACAAAACTTAAAGCCCATTTAGCGCCGAAAATGTACTCCATAACTCGTCCTAAAAATTAAAAGGGGTACTCCATAACCCCCTTCCTTTTGGCTGTTAAAGGATTAGCAATAGCATTAGTGCACTACCATCAACCCTCCTGAAAAAAAAGAATTGGTTTCTCTGCAGTACCTTTGTCAAATCAAGATAGTGCTTCTATAATGTACAGTACAAATGAATTTCATGCTTGGAACGTTCAGTTCCAAGAATCACTCAATCTGAAGAAGCCAGGAAGCAAAGGGGAAGAAGTTCCAATGGTGAATCTCCCCTGCGAGTGTGTGTGTGTTTCTGACATTGCAGCAACCAGCAACGCCCGGATCTGTATCAATACTACTACACTATCTTCTCGCCCACAGAATAGAATCGTGTCTGCAGACGATATTCACAATCCCCCATTTCTTTGTTTGAAGTGAAGGGAAGCGCTGACTACGCATCCACCGAAAATGCAGAAAGGCCAGCACTCGGCAGGGGCCGGCCGGGGAAGAAGAGGAGGGTGAAACAAATGCAGAGACATACCGTCGTTGAGAGGGTGCGACTGGAACTCCTTGACGTAGGTGGCGGTGCCGAGCCTCCAGTCCTCATATCCACCATTGCCGAGCCTCACGCCGCCGCCAAAGCTGGCCGCAGAGAGCAGCAGCAAGATCAGCGGCAGGGAGCTCACCATGCCGCCTCTGTTGATCAACCAGCGGCGGGACGGGAGCTCTCCTATCCTAGTCGAGCAAGAACAGCAGCAGCAAGAAGAGCGGCAAGGAGCCGGCCGCCTTTCGTTTCTTGGCTGTTCTTGGACTGTCTGAACTGAAATGTGCAGCGTGTTTGCTTGGCCGGTGGTGGAGACCGGAATGGGGGAGTCAAAGATGACAGAGCGGGCGGGCAGAGGTTGGGGAATGGGGAGGACCGGCGGGTTTGTGCTACAGTAGAAGGGAAGGCGGGGCTGCTTTTGCCCGCTTCCTTTCTGCACTGGCTTTATTGGGATTTGCAGGCAGGAGCCGCCGCGGGGCTGCCTTTTTGAGAACCTGTGCCTCTGGCTGCCGGCCCGGGACGGGAGGGAGAAGACGGGGCAGAGGACTCGAGAGAATGTCTTTTGCACTGCCGCCCTCCCAAACGTGCCAATTTACCAAAGCCGGCAAGGTCAGAAACAACTGATCCAGTTCATGGAATCGGCATTGCATTGCAATAGCTCACTCCACACTGATTGCTGTCATTTATGCCTGCGATTTTCGCTTGTGGGTGTGTTTAACACCCAAAATTTGGTGTAAAATTTTGGACGGATGTCACATCGTACATTGTAGCACGTTTCGTTTGTTAGTGGTAAATATTATCCTACCATGGCGTAAAAAAGGCTCAAAAAGAATCGCCCTCATGAATGTACATCTAAACTGTGTAATTAGTTTATTTTTTTACCTACATTTAAATACTCAATACACGTGTCTTGCGTTTTGATGTGACGTGAAATCTTCTTTTTATAGTGGAATTTGGGGAGAAATTTTTCCAAACACACCCTGTGTTTCAGTGAATGTGTGTGTCGTGTGCAGCTGCAGAAGCAAAGATAGGAGGGAATGAGAGGTTGGGGCCAGGCAAGGGCTTTTATTAGCTACTCAGGTTTGAGTGTCCTTGATCTTAGGGATGACCTCGTGCCGGTGCCTGCCTACGGACTGGCCTCATAAACATTGGGCATCAGGGAGACGTGAGCCAGGTACTGCGACGGAGATACGCCTGATCCGAGCGCGATCTCCGCCTGAGCCTAGCAAGAGGCAGTACCCTGCCCTGCCTCACATTAGTCGCATGGTCCCGGATGAGCCGGCACCTAGTAGAGCAGGCAGGCAGGGATGACCTGTTTCGTTCCAAGCAAAAACAAGCGTACACGCTACACCCAAGAGGCCAGAGACTAGTTAAATCTTGCTGTCCAGATCCTCTTGATCTTTTATCTTATTTGCGTTTAAATTTAAATGAATTGATGCATTTTATTCCTTGATTTTTGAGAAGTAAATCAAACCCTTAAGTTCAAATAGTTTAAAATAACAACCATTTTTCCTTGGTTCCATTGGCTAGTTCACTGGTGACTCAAACTCTTGTGTGATGACTAAAAGTAGCGATGGGGAGACTGATATGGGATGTGCTAGAGATGCTATGATGACAGGACTATTCAAGAACGAACTCTTAAAACCGAGGATAAAAAAATATCATAAATACCTCGGATGGTTTTTTTTTTTTTTTTTTTGACAAGAATACATCGGATGGTTTAGTCGTGTTTCAGTTTTATACACAAACGGGATGTGTGGTTGCACTCAAAGTCTCAAAGCATTTGTCTAGTTTCGATCATATATTTCGCACAAGGATGATACACACATGATATATCTTTTAGTTTTGCAGTAAGTGATAACAACACAAGTCTAGTACTAGCATGATACAAAGCATAATATTTTGCACAAGAATGATACACACATGATATTTTTACTATAATTCATCAGTTTGGAATATTTTAGGTACACGGAAAGAAACATCCCTACTGAGAGGCCTAACCATCGTACACCCAAAGAAATTGTACACAGAAATCTCTCTCCATTAAAATTAAGGTCTCACGAAAACAAATACTCGATGGCTGAGAGATAATGTTTGACCAAGGTGTCTTACACCCTCACCTCCCGCGCCATCCCTCTATCGCAATATTTGCTGTTACGAAAAGAAACGCTTAAAAAGAAAAAAAACATCGGAGTCCTGACCTTGACTAAAAAGAAAAAGAAAACATCGTAAGTTTTCTCACGGGAAAAAAGAAACGACGCCACCCGCACCATTCCGGTCATTGGAAAGTCATGAAAAATAAAACACCGAAGCTATCATCTCACCGAGGAAAAAAATACCCTTCCATGATCCTCATTGCCAACCCCTTCCTCAATCTACATGTTAAGGCCCTGTTGGGTTCCTTTGGGAATAGAGACTAAATTTTAATCTCATTTAGTCCCAAAATTACCAAACAAAAGGACTAGAGACTAATTTTTAGTCTCATTTAATTCTTAGCTCAATAGACTCTTGGGAGAGGCTAGAGACTAATTTATAGTCCCTAGTCCCTCTAACCAAACAAGCCCTAAGCCAATGGTCCACGCCGCTGCCGCTACCAATGGACGCGTCGGACACCATGGATCCCCGTGGAGATAGAGCATGAGCGACATGGATGCGCTAGGCGACATCCAATGGTGGCAACCATGAGCAGGGGTTTCCTCATCGTTGACACCCTCCACCGCCCCTATAGGTAACCGCTCTCCCCCCTTTGTCAATCCGTGCGCGAAACCCTAGCTCATGCCCGAATCTCGGTTTGATCTTGATTTGGTTTTCATTCAGCCCTTCAACCCGTGTCGTAGGTTTAGGTATGTGGGGGTTTCGTGGGTGTTTGATGGTGCCTCTACCTCGCGGGTTTTCATGCTATTGTTGCATGTGTTGGGTTCATGGCTGGGCCATTGATGCTTGATGGGTGTTTAAATGTGTCAAAAGGTTGGTGCTTGGTTAGTGAAACGAGTTCGATTCGATTTGTGTGGACTGGATGCAAGTTTAGGTTCCATTCTATATTGATTTTGGGGCGATGATTTAACTAAATTCCGTTTGAGTCAGTTATATGTAGTTATAATTTTTGTTGTGATACTGGCAGAGATCCCTCTATCTATGTTTTGTGTAGATTTATTGTAGGGGATAACCGCTAGGATATTGTCATTCCAATATCCGGTATTCTGATTCTTTTAACAAGCAGGTCTAGATCTATGGGTGCACTATGGAGCAGGTTTGTTTTCCAAGTCATTGGCCTCCACACTCTATCTAGCTGTGAGTGGCACTTGAATCTTGCATCTTTTTAACCACAATGCTTGCAAACAGGTTCCTAAAAGAGTAGTAATTAAATCTAAAATGCAATATGTATCTAATTTTTTCAAACATGTATATTTTATGGATTCGGTAATTTGCCAGGAGATGAGAAGCGGTATGGAAGTTGAGGGGAGGGGGTGCTAGTGTGGTGGCTTTTTTTAATCTTCGAACTTGTGCCTCTTTAGCTGTTAATGTGGTAATTGTTGCAGACCCATGTTATCGGGACGTCCGATTAATCATGACTAATCGTCGTGGATGGTTTTAGGTACTCGACTAGGGCCTTCGACTAGATTACACCATCTAGAAACCTGGCCGTTCGATTAGTCATCGTCCAATCATGATTAATCGTCCAATCAGGCTGCTTGGTCGTCTAGAGAAGTTGGAGTGAGCTGCATCAGCCGAGGGAGTTGGGCCTAGCCTATCTTAAGTTTTGGCCCAAGTCTATTAATGTTTCTCTTCTTTCCTATACCACTCACTCCCTCACCATTAGCAAATAAATCACTTTTGGTTGTTTGAATTGTATTAACAGACGTCATACTTCTTTTATTGTGTGGCATAGAAAATCTGCAGGTGGCGTATGAGTTGGCCAAAGAGGAATGCAAGCATAAGGCGGATCGATGCAGAAGAAAAGACAAGAAATGGACCGTCCAGCAATGAAAAAGTGCAATGGCTACTTCAACGGCTAATATCACCATATACATGATCCAACGGTCAATATTTTTGCAGGTGATCATCTGATGTGGATAATTTTTGGCGTACTTTTTCCAACAACTAGTTTAGGCTGATGAGGCTATACATATGAGGTTACCTTACTTTTGAGTATGTTTAAGTGCCCAAGGGCTGTTACAAGTTAGAGCACATGTTCCTAGCTTTGAGACATAAATTTTGCTTTTATGTTGGTTTTATGCTCATTATGCTAAGAGCAGCCGCCATGTATACTACCGATAGGGTAGTAGCATGGGTCCAACGAATAGGCGGGAGTAGCGATGTAACCAGCCCACCTTCCCACCATGTCTATCTAGTTTAAGGCGGGGCCCGCAAAGTAAAAATATCGGCCATCCCAACCTCCTACGACCTTTCCCGCGAGAAGGTTCTTAGATCCCTAATTTCCTTCCACCTCCGTCTTCGGAATCGAACAACACCACCGCTACCACCGCTGCCGCTTCCTCATAATACTCCTCCGATACAAAGCACTTGATACAAAGCAGAACAAGTTTTTTGAAGTTTGTAGAGAGAATTTTCCCCTAATTTGGTCTTCCTTTTTTCCCCTTTTGGCTCTTTTGACTCCTGTAATAACTTGTGTTTTTTGTACATATATTCTTTTTATATATACACAAAAATATAGGTAGAGGCCTCCTCTCTGACCCATCCAACCGCCGACATTTTCAAGGACACAGCCTAAATAGTTAGCACTTTAGCATGTCTTGGAATAAAGGGGGTTTTTTTTTTTGGCGAAACTGTCTTGGAATCTATACCTACTAATAAAGAGAGAAAATTTCTTGTCCACCTTTTTCCGTCTGCACCTGCCCTATCCGCCCGTCCGCTACAATACGAGTTTGTTACTGATTTGCCATAGTCTGTATTTTCTTCCGTACTATACTGGGACTCCAACGTAGTAATTGGATCGAAGTCTGCTTCCGGCCCATACAACGCACTTGATGCTTGGAAAAGGTTTTTCGCCGGCGCTCCGCGTGGTGCGGCCTGGCCTGCTCGCGTGCATACGCAGGGCGCTTGCACGTCCGTCCCGGATGCACCCATGTGGCCTGGGCTCAACTTGCATGCATGACTCGGTTTGTTGCCTGCATTCCGAAATGTGTGGGTGAATTTCTCTCTTTTCTTTTTTGTTTCTTTTTTTTCTTATTCTGTGTTGTTTTATTTTTATTTTACTTTTTATCTTTTATCCTTATTTTTATTTTCTTCTATTTTTTCCTTTTTCTTTTTTCTTTTCTATATTCCATAACACATATATGATATTTAATGTAGTACACATGTGATATCCTTTATAGTATCTAAAATGTTCGTTTGTGCGCTCCCGATGGTGTAAATAACTTATTTTTGTTCAGCTGAAAAGCTCGTGATGATGTAAATAACTTATTTTTGTTCATTTGAAAAGCTAGCTCAGCCGTTGGATAGTACTACTAAGCCGGGCAGGGACAAGAGCCCGAAGGCTATTTTCTAGCCTAGGCCCAAGTTGCGGGTATGCTTCCAATTAGCTCGGGCTTATGGTGTTAAATGACCCAAACTTGAAATCGGGAGACCAGGCTTAGGTTTGGCTCCTATATAGGGCTAGCTCTGTATAAATAATTTACAAAGGTTCATACTGGATAAAAATATTATGAAATAAAAATTTATTACTCACCCGTAGCAACGCACGGGCATATTTCCTAGTAAGTCTAATGACACAAAATCGGGTGTGTATTGTGAGAACCCAATGAAAGGTTGGTGCTCTAGCAGTTCAGATTCAGATTTTCCGTAAGACCGTAAGTACTCCATCACACTCCAATTAGTGAATCCTGAACTGAGGCATTAACGGTGAGGACTCCGTATAACAGCTCTGAGTGCCAGCTTGTAGCTTCTCAAACTGAGCCCGATCCACTGGGGAGGTCTCCAGCATCTGCACCACCTTGTGCATGGTTGGCCGCAGCGCCGGGTTCGTCTCGACGCACCACAACGCCACGCGAGCAAACCGCTCCACCTTCTCCATGTCCTCCACGGTGTCGACGTCGTCGCCGTCACCCTGCAGCATAATCTCCGTCCTGTGGGCGCTCACCAGCTGCGCTGCCCACCCAACCAGCGTGAGCATGCCCTTTCCGTCGTTGTCGCCGCCGTCCGCGACCTGCGGCACGTCGCCGTCGGCGGACACCACCGGCTCGTGGCTTCTCCGGCAGCTGATCATCTCCAGCAGCACGACGCCGAAGCTGTACACGTCCGCCTTGGTGTCCACGTGCCCGTCTCCGAGAAGCCACTCGGGGGCGATGTATCCCCTGGTGCCTCGGACATGGGTGACCGTGGTGTGCACCTGCTCGGTTCCCAGCAGCTTGGAGATCCCAAAATCGGTGATCCTCGGCACGCCATGGCCGTCGATCAGGATGTTCTCGGGCTTGATGTCACAGTGGATGATCGGCGCGCTGCAGCCGTCGTGGAGGTACTCGAGTCCCCGGGCGATGGCGAGTGCGGCGTCGGCGCGCCAATGCCATGGAGGCCGCTTCTTGGGGTTGAAGAGGAAGCTGCGGAGCGACCCGCCTGGCATGAACTCGAACACCAGCATCCTGTGCTTGTCTTCTTTACAGTAGCCGATCATGCGGATGAGATTCCGGTGGTGGATCTGCCCGATGGACTGCACCTCGTTGGCGAACTCCTGCTCGCCGTACTCGTTCGAGTCGATGAGCTTCTTCACCGCGATGACATGCGGCTGTGGCGTCTGGATGGTTCCTTGGTACACCTCGCCGAAGCTCCCTTTACCCAGGAGCTTCTCGAATCCATTGGTGGCTTGGTAAAGCTCGTTCCAGCTGAACGCTCTCACACTTGTGTTCAACAGCTGCGTGCTCTCTCTGCTCCTGTTCCTGCCGAGGTAATGGTGTGCCAGGAGGCCACCGATGGTGATCACCAAGAGCACGGCCAAGCAGATGGTGACGATTTTGTAGGGGCCTAGTAGGGTTGTTGTCCTTGCAGATTGGCCACTCCCGGTGCGCACCTTGATGAACGCCTTCATCGTGACATCGTTTGCCCGCCGTCCGTTGGTGAGCACCGCGATCTCCGCGCAGTCGGCATTGCCGATGAAGAGCGCGGCCACGCAGAAGCAGTCGCTGAGGCAGTAGTCCCGGCACTGCTCCTCCGATACCGACGAGAATTTCTTGTAGTATATCGAGGTCTCCCAGGTGATGTTTGGGAGCTCCACGAGCGTGAACTCGTCGGAGCTCTGCTCTCCTCCGCAGCTCTGCGGCTCGAACGCCGGCGTGCAGCCGCTGTCCGGGTGCTGCGCGTCGGTGTAATTGTACCCACTCGGGCAGAGGCAGTTGAGCCGGTCGTCGGTCTGGACGCAGTAAGACCCCGGGCCACACATGCCCTGCAACCCGGACGTTCTCTTGTTGCAGCCGTCCGGTGGCCACTGGCTCAGCCTGGTCCACGACGACGACGACTTGCCGGTCTTGTTGCGGGCATGGGCATAGGTACGGACGACGCCGTCAGGGTCCATCCTGACGAACTGGAAGTAGTCGTCGCCGGCGGTGAAACTCGCCGTCGCCGGAGGCGAAATCAAGCTGTAGACGGTGCCATTGGAGAGGGAGTAGTTGAGCCTACCCTGGGCGTCGAACGTGACCGTCGTGTTGCCCATGGGGCTGTTAGTGAACTCCTGCCAGTACGCGTTGCCTGGGTTGTTGCCGGCGAGGAGATCGACGTAGAGGACCACGTTGCCGTCCGACTGAACGCCCATGCTGAACCGGCCTGTGGTGAACTCCGCGTCCGCCCGCTTGGAGAAGAGCTTCCCCTGAGACATGGCGTCCAGGGCCAAGGACTGGCCTGGCAGCAGCGTGTCCGTCGGGTACCAGAAGCTCTCCCACAGCACGTCCCCCCTGCCGTCGCCGAGGAACTGGAGGTTACCCGAGTCTCGGAGCGCCAGGACGGACCCGCGTCTCAGCATGGTCGTCGGGGCCTTCCACAGCTCGTGGTTGCCGTCGGTGACCGCGAGCGTGCCGTCGGGCGTGACGCGGAGGACGGACTTGGCCGTGGCGAAGGGCGTCGGACCGGAGGGCGGCGAGTGCTTGGCGAACCACACCACGGATTGCGGCTGGGGCTGGGAGGAGCTGGAGCTGCCGGTGCCGTCGGCGGCGGCGGCGTCACCGAAGCGGAAGCGGAACCATGTCGCGAGGAGGAACTTGGTCGGGTCGGCGTCGAGTGCGCGGAAGCCAAAGGTGAAGTCGCCGGACGGGCTGGTGATGTAACCGGGCGGCGTCAGGGCGACTCCCGCGGTGAGGTTGGTCCGCGCCACGGCTGCCGGTACGCATCGAGCTTGCTGAAGTAGCACGGTCGTTATTGCTAGGGCGGAAAGGAGGAGAGCGCGGCGGAGTGGAGAGCAGGGCAACGCCACCGCCGGCATGATCGCTCGCAGCTCCGTCGTCCCAGCTGCCGAGGAAGCGTCGTGTTGCTGTGTCGCCGGCCGCGTACATGCATGTTTCCTCTTTTAGTAACTGGGATTGAAGCGGTCAGGGATTGTTAGGGGGTTGGTTAACGACGACTGCTCGCCATGAAGCGGTCGGTCGCCATGGCTGCGGCTGTCGTCGCGAATCAGACGATGTCTCGCCGGTTTTCGCCCGGACTCCCCGGAGTCTCTGCCAGTAGCTATATTTCCTGGAACAATTGCCTCAGCAGCTCATCGGCTGCACTGCACGTCTCCTCGTCGTCTGCGACAGCAGGAGCAGCTCGGTAGCTCGATGTTCCTTTCCTGCAGGCGTAGTATTCCACATGAACGGTCGGTCGTGCCGACTCTTTCCACGACAGACTTGGTCAACGTCGTTCTGCAACGGCGTTGCTCCTTCCACGCTCTACCCACCACCCACGATCGGTGAACCGTGAATCACATCACGTCTGCGGCGACGGCGTCGAAACAAGCCGGGGCCATTGACACACCATCGGTCGTCTGGAAATAATCCATCGCTACCAAACCGGTGTATGTGTACTTGATCTACATGATGATACAGCACTTAAGTTTACTTAGATAAAAATTTTAATATATCAATATTATAGAAAAGGATAATGTAGAAGCATATATATGCTTTCAATAGAATATGTTGATAATTTATCTGTAAATTTGGGGGGATATTTTAGTTTTTTAATAATGATAAAAGTGGTAGTTATGCAAATTTAGGTATACTTTAGAACATGTTTCTTAATGGGCAAATATACTATAGATATACATAGGTAACTTTATGTTATTTTTCAATCACAGAGATGGGTAGCTATTTTCAAAAAAAAAAAAAAAAAAAAGAAACAAAAAAAGAGAGATGGGTAATTATTTAGAAAATAGAACAGATGCAATGACTATTTTTATCAATGGTGAATAGGGTTTACCAAATTGATGGCCAAACGTTTCAGATTTTTATGATAACCTTTATGATTTCTTATGATTTACCTTTTCTTAGTGGGTTTCTTGAGGATCATCGTGGAGGATCATGCGTAGACTGAAAAATCCTTGAGCGATTCAGAATGTATTGCGCACGGGCTAACACTCCAGTCCCCATCTCATGGAAAAATATTCTTTACCAAACTTCCATGCTAGCTAATATGAAATCCCTTTCAACGGTAATCTACAGAGATGGCAGGCTATCAAAGCTGTAACAGTAGTTTCACCAAACAAAAAAGAGTAACAGTAAACACAGCTCCAGAAGAAATGGAGAACAGTTGAAGAGAAGACATTTGCTTCTCTTTTCCCCCCTCATTGTAGAATTGCAACTGATAAACTGCAAAGGAAATTTCAATTCAAGGGTCCACAATCCTGGAATAGAGCAAAAGCTTCAGATAATGTGCTATGTCCGCACAGAACAGTTTTGAATTGATAAGAACTGCTACCATCATGGTGGTCAGGAAAACATACCTTTCAGTCAGAGAATATATGTAGCATCTCAGCAAGAACTGGTCGGAAATATACTCAATAAATCGTCAAGCCCAACCTGACCAGATGGTAAATTATTAGAAGAAGCACACATCACTTTACCAACTGAATTTTGTTGGAAACTACGGAACAAGAACTACAAGCGATAAAATGATGTGACTTTGAGGACGCACAATTGGCAAAAGATCAACAAGTACTATGTAAAAATCAAAGAGACTCTAACACACTAAGTCAGGACTGAAGACATCAGGAAGTGATTGAAAAGAAGCTTATACCTCTAATTTCTTCTCCGGGATATGAACAATTTTTTCCCACTCAGCACCTTCCTTCCTTTGAAGCTCGCTGTCGAGGTCCGGAGCGCAATTTGATAACAAAATAGTCTGCATATAAGCAGGAAGGCCATCTTGGGGAAGAAACCTCATCAATCGGCACTGACAAATAACTAATTTGTTGAGAGATACCACTGTATTCAAGTCAGCGGGCAAGGAGCACAAACTGTAACAATTTGCAACAACTAGCTCTCGCAGAGCACCAAGATTTCGAAAACCGTCCAATGAAACTAGATCATCACAATATGTAATGTTTATTGTTTCCAGAGCAGGGAGGAAGTGGGGTCCATAATCAAATGATAATGAGATCATAGAATTGCAACTATCAAGCACCAAGGTGGACAGGCAAGTTAGACCTTGCAGATACCTCTGTAACAAACTGGACTGAACATTGCTTTTAGCTATTTCAAGCTGACAAAGAGATGGTGGAAGAAAATTTGTGTCCTGGTCTTCTGTACAATTGGATGACAACAGTGTTGAACAGTCACTAATCCGGAACACCTCAAGGGAGCTAAGCTGGTGAAACCCACCAGCTGGCATCGGATCTAAACAGTACTTCAGGCGCAACTCTGCAACATGACTGAGCTGCTCACTGTTCAGATCACTTAAGAAGCTGTAGGAGCTAGTTAGAAAGATCAACTGTGAAGCTGCTTCAATTAATGAATCAATTAAACTGGGGACTAGTGGGGGATGAGAAGCTATTTCCACTTCAACTCTAGGTGTTGCACTAATGGCTGGCATCTGTTGAAGCTTAGGACACTTCTCTATGTGCAGTCTTTCAAGACATGGAAGCAAAGAACCATCTTCGATTCCGGACCATCCTTCCCAGCTAAGCATGCCATCAAATATGATGTCTTCTAACATTGGAAAGCCCTTTATGTCACCATTCCCGTAGAATTCTTGACCTATCTGCCTGACAGCATGCATGCCTCTCAGCACAAGATACTTGAGGAGAGGAAGCTGACCAAAAGGCGGCAACTGTACCCAACCCATGCAGCTCTCAAGAATTACAGAACTCAATGCAGTCAGCCAATTTGTTTCAAACCAACTGGGTGATCTTATCCCTCTATATCCAATGATCTTTAGCCGTTCGAGATCAGGGTGAGGCCTAAGGGCACTGATCACATCATAATCTAAATCTGATGTCGAAGCTCTTGCAAGTATGCTCCACTCAAGTTCCAAATATTCGATATGCTCTTTGCAATCTAGGCATGCATTAACTGCCTCCTGCTGATGCTCAACATTCTCAAGAGATCTAATTTTAACTGTCCTCTGATATTTTTTATCTCCTTTAGCTCACCTAGTCTGTACCCACTCTCCTTCCTGACGTGGAATTCTCCATGGCCACGGAGAAGAGTCTGTCCTCCAAAACCAGATATTGTACCACCACCAACATTAAAAAGGAAAGCCTTTCTTAGTTTGAGCAGGTTCCTCTTCATGTTTGCAGGAAGATTAACACATTCAGAATCTCGGCAGGAGTGTCCTCTTGTGACCAAGACCTCGAGGTGGTAAAGCCGAAGCAATGATGTTTGCCATGGCCTCTCAGGAACTCGAAAAGCAAAATAGCGCAAATGTCTAAGAAATTTCACTGATGTAGGCAGCTTCTCCAGGCAACAACCGCTCAAGTCCAGTACACGGATGCTTTTAGACTTCTTGAATACATCATCTGGAAGGGACAATTCTAAGCAAGGCCATGTTTTCATCCAAACAATCAAGGTACGCAAATTCTTCAACTCGGCTTTCTTCATGCTACGTAACAAATTTGCTGATATTGATAAATGGCGAATGTTTGGGGGGATCTCCTTCTGTTTCTCATTTTCAAGCCTGGCATACTCATCCTTGGACACATTCCGAGCCAAGTCATTGATCAAATCATGCATGACATACTCTGTTGGAAGGTCCAACAATGAGCGCTCAAAGAATGATCTTTGCACAAGTTCATCAAAGTATCCCTTTGTTACATCCTCGATATTTGAATCAGTGTCATATGAATCCTCCTTCTGTACGAAACCCTGTGCTATCCACATTTCAGTGAGCCTTTTAGGATCAAAATGCCAGTTCTTTGGAAAAAGGCTGCAAAAGCTGAAGCATAGCTTCAATTGGACAGGTAAATGTTGGTAACTCAATCTGAGAACCTTCATGACATCATCAGATATATCACTCTCCAGCACTTTCTTCCAGTGGCTAACATCTAAATCAGCATTCAGTAGCCGACCTATTATCTTCGCAGCTAGAGGCAAACCATTTAATCTCTGACAGATTTCTATTCCTATTTCTTTTTAGTCCTTGAAATTGCCCTGGATATTTCTCACCAAAGGCATAGTTTCTAAATAGCAACCAGTAATCATCTCTGTCCAATCCTCCCAAACACAAAGGGGTGTCCTAGCATGTAGAATACTACAAGCTTTGTCAGTCCGAGTTGTCACCAAGATCTTCGACCCTTCCAGTCCAGTATCTAAAGACGTTAGGACTTTGCTCCATAGTAGTTCATTCTCCCATTTTGTTTTTTTTTTTCGTCATACCAAACATCATCCAGTATGAGAAGAAATTTCTTTCCATCTAACTTTTCACGAAGAGTGTTCCGCAATTCATCAAATTCAGTAACAGTATGGCAATTTGCATCAGTTAAAGACTCAAAATGTCCCTTGTTAATCTAACCTCATCGTAAGTATCAGATACAGAAACCCACATCCTGAGACTGAAATTCATGCGTATTTCCTCCATCTCTGAAAGCCAACTGTGCAAGGCTAGTCTTCCCAATCCCACCAACACCTACAATGGATATAACATTAATCCTTGAGTAACTGGGTACAGGTGCATTACTGGGTCCGGGTGCATTACTATCACTTATCTCAAACAACATCTCTCTCAGCTTAGCTAGCTCTTTTCGTCGGCCATATATATGGTGATTTTCCTTCAAAGGGGAAGTTACACGCAGCCGTGTCACAGGCAATAGCTTTGCAGTAGCATTATCAAAATTAACTACTTTCAGTAAGGTATCTGCTGCCGTTTTGACCTCACCTAGTTTCTCCAAAATATCTGCTAGCTTCCACCGGAATTTGTCGGTACCAACCAAACGTTTGCCCAAGTAAATACAAGATGAGGTAACACGACTCACTGCAAATTGGCTGTCGACCTTGGACTTCAGGACCAAGTATTGGAAGCTGTCCAGCACATCAACAGCGCTGTAAATGGCGTCTTTAAGTTTACTCAGCAGCCTCCTCTGGTTTCCATCCTTAATCTCCCGCTTCTCAATGACATCCACAATGGTCAGGATCTCTGTAAGGATGGTGTCAAGGCGTTCAAGATCCTTCTCCTGATCTTTCTTCCAACTAAATTGCCCCTTTATGTAAGCCAAAGCGGAGTCTTGCATCTCCCGTATGATTGGAGACAAGAACCATCCCGTAACAGTTAGTTCAGCGCCCATTCTGAGAAGAGGAGTTATTCCTGCAAATCGCAAGATTCAATTCGAAAGAAAGAAAAACTTAAAACAAGAAAAAAATTATGAAGGAAGCGAAGGTAGAAACCTGAGGCGAGATAAGAGAGTAATGCTCAGATGGCATCAGATGGATATGGATCTTCTCTTTCGATCAGGAAGTTAGGATTGGAAGAAGCAAGATGATTGTGCACAGTTGGTATGAGGAGATGGGAGAAGAAAGCTGTAAATGCGGGGGCAGCAGGAGAAGAAAAGTCATCATCTTTCGACACTATGGCTAATAGTATATAGTGGACCACATTTTTTAATATTTTTTAGATTACTGTTTTAATATTTCTTAGAGCATCTCTAATCGTTTGACAACTTGTTCTTGACAAAATTGACAATTTGTACTTGTTAAATCAAAACCCATCCAACAGTTTGACTTCGCAAAACTCAAATTATGGACACCACACATTAAGTATCGGTGTTTGTTTTTTTTCGCGAGCTATTCTCTCGTGCAGGCAGAACCCAAGTATATCGCGCGGGGAGGGCCGGAGGCTGTGCAGACAATCCCCACACGCGGGAGGGAAACAGATTGCGTGGAGGGGAGCGACGTGCGCACCGCGGACGCGTGCAAATATGCACATTGGGGCCGACAATTTGGCAAGTTGTCAAATTTTGCCAAGCCAATTGTCAAACCGTTGGAGAGGAGATTTTAGATATTTTGGTAAAATTTAAGGATGTAAAAGTCTAAATATCAAACCGTTGAGCATGCTCTTTGTGTTCTCCAGTGGCTCTGCAAAACTTCAATGTCACTGGAGTACCACCGACGCATCATATGCTGTTAGAAACCGATTTAAATTCCTGAACCGATTCATGAGGAATAAAGTAATGTATCTATACAGTGAAACAACAACCAACCATCCAACCACCCAACTGTTGCCCACAAACAACTAGCCGTTGTTTCATTGTTGTATATATATATATATATATATGAGCTGCAAGTATGAGTAAAACTCCACAAAATAGAAGCAGATAGAAATGCTCTAGCCTCTCCGGTTCATAAAAACACAAACAAATATACAAATCAACTCTCCTTTCCA
Organism: Hyparrhenia diplandra; assembly: GCA_015847255.1. NCBI lineage: Eukaryota > Viridiplantae > Streptophyta > Magnoliopsida > Poales > Poaceae > Hyparrhenia > Hyparrhenia diplandra. The sequence goes on along the minus strand of JADLZK010000411.1, from coordinate 130,291 downwards.
TTTGAGAGAACACAAGCATGGACACATCTTCAACCGGTGGCTTCACAAATTTGTTGAACTCCTCAACCTCAAGCCTAGAATTTCAAGGTCCACAAAGTGGCTACAACCAGCAGTATACAAACTTCCCTCCACCTCAGACAAGTGCCCCACACGTCGAGCTCTGAGCGAACCTGGTATGGCTCGCTGGGGTGGACTGAGCAAAGGGAATAGGCAATGCAGAGAGCTGAAGTGCGGTTATCGAGATCTGGATGCGCGGTCGTTGGCTACTCATGAAGAGAGATGGGGAAAGATGGAAACGAGACGTGGGATGAAGGGGATGGAAACTTCAACCAAGTCGAGTGGGCCGGGTCCAAAAGCTAAAGATGACCGAGTTGACCCACCACTAGAGGATGACCGAGTCGACTCGAAGTTGGCTCTTTCTATATTCTTCTTTATTTAGTGAACTCCACTCAACCGGTTTGTATGCTCTTAGAGCGGTACAATAATACACCTCGGCTTGGCACATAGGTAAGCCATGTCAAAGAAATGTCTAGGTGGAAGAGAGAGAAAAGAGGAAAGAAAACGTGCTTGGCGATAGAACCGACGCCAGCGCTAGCATGCTTCCCTGTGCTTTGTGGGGACCGCCACTACCCGCTCCCATGCAACTAAGAGAGAGAGAGAGAGGAGGGGGACGAGAGAGGCACTGGTGGGACCCATGTACTATTAACGAATACTATATTCTGAAGCATGAGGAGCCAAGTTATTGTACAACTAATCTTTTAAGCTTGGCTCTAGATGACATGGCTTAACTTATAGCTAGGCTTATTGTCCTTGCTCTTAGTTGGAGAACCTAAACAATCGAAGATGGTAAACTGACGATTAGATGTTTTTGTTGGCAGCTTGGCATGGAATATCTTACATTTTTTTTTGTTTGGGTCTCAGCATTCTCTTAGATAGAATTATTCGATTAAAAACTTAATGATACTTCTGTCTTTGCTACCCTCGTCCTCCAATTGTGCCAATGAGCTAGGGTAATGTTTTATGAAATGGTGATAAGTGGGTTCAAATAAGATGTGCTCCCTTGGTCTCTAATTGATCGTCGCCATTGATTTTCATGCCCAACGTTTAACTCATAGAATACGTGCACCATTTGTATCTTCAAATAAATTTATTATAAAACTATATTTAAGTATCTATCTAATGTTACTAATTATGCGCCGTAAATATTAATATTTTTTTTTAATACATATATTAATCAAAGTTGTCTCTTGGGAAACCGGAATGATAGATATTTAGGGACAGAGAGTAACAATTATTAAAGGATACCTAAAAGTTAAACATGCTTAACTTTAACCAACAGTATATGCACACGGTTGTCGGCGCGGATTGTCTAACGTACTGAAGCAAAGTCACAGCTGACTTGCCCCATGCCTGATGCCGTCCATACCTCATCCAAGGGCTGGCAAAGGAAACGATTTTTTCACTTCAAACAAGAAAGCCCAGCCGCAATTGTAGCCCAAATGCAGCCCTGCTTAGAGTAGTATTTCTCAAACAAACAAACAAAAAAAATCAATAATTGAGAGTTTTACTAAATACTTTTATGTAGCAGAATTAAATTTGCATTTTACTAAGTATTTTCAATAGTTACATGCTCTAAATAACCAAAATAAACTCTAATCTAAAGTGACTCCGTCTCAGCAATATGGAACCATCTTTTTTTTTTCACGTAGAAAACATTTCTGTCCGTCGGATGGAATCATGGGAATCCACGTTCGGTTGTATACGTACTTTGACTTGTTTCTCTTTTTTTATAAGTAACAAATATATAATATATTTTAGATATTTGAACTATTTATCTTTCTTTATAATAAATAATAATTTATAACTAATTAAAATCTTAAAAAATTATCATCCAGTCTAATCTATATCGATATACCATGGTTCCATGACCTTTTTTTTCTTCTTAAAACGATAATTTGGGCTCCGATTAAAATATTAAAGTAATAATTCAGGCTCAGATTAGGCGTAAAAGTTTTGCGGACCTTTCCTCAGCTCCTCTAGTTTATATTGTTTTTTAAAGGAAATAAATATACAATTTTATCCTTTTATATTCTTTTCAAATATTCCGTTTCTTTTCTTCCATTCCGTATACTGAAACATGTACTCCTGTTGAAATATAACCCTATAGGCTGTATTTGGGCTAGAATTATAGCTGGGCTTTGTTGTTTGGGTGAGAAAAACGGTTTCCTTTGTCACCCCTTGGATGAGGTATGGGCGGCATCGGGCATGGGGCAAGTCAGCTGTGACATTGCTTCAGTAAGTTAGACAATCCGTGCCGCACGGTTGTGCTTTGCCCGTGAGAACTTCCTCTCATAGGTTACAGTAGCAACAATAAGAAACAACTGCAGCTATAGCTACAGAGAGCACAACCATACAGGTAATATATTTATGATAAAAATACGCTTTGAATATATTTTCATAAACTTAGCAGATACAAATATTGCTAATGTTTTCCATAAACTTAGTTACATTTAATAATGTGACCAACAAAAAATACCATAACAACACTTTAAAAGTAAGGGGCCATTTGGATTGCAGGATTTTTGTAGGAATTTTGCGAGGAAACGAAATGGAGGAAAGGAAAGCAAATATGCTGTTTGGAACAAAGGAAAAACACCCTTTACATTCCTATGGAATACTGTAGCATCTTCGAGGATTTCACGGGAATGAAAACATCCACTCTGAGCTGTGGTTTTTCTTCTCGTCGCGGAAGCCCGAGGCGTGCAGGTGATTAGCATCAGCACATCAACGATGCGAGACTACGTATCCAGGGCCGGCATATCTTTGTCATATGTAGTAAATTTGTCGGCTTGTAGCTCATGGTAGCCTTTCCACCCATTAATATAAGAATAAAATAATCAATGATAATACGTGGGGTTTTTTTTTTTTTTTGAGAAATCTACTACGCGGGTATTAGTTCATCATTGTATGTATTGTAAATATCATTATGTGTTAAGTGCCTTTTTTCAGTCATAAGCATAATATGCTTTAGAATTCTGTGTTTTAAATTCCTGTGTTCCAAACACCTCCTCTTATGTATTTCTGTGTTTTTCCTTTCCATAGTTTTGCCACAATACTCATCTCCCATTCCTGCGTTTTTCCTATTCCTCTGTTTTTCATTCCTTTGTTCCAAACAGACCTAAGAAAGGGAGTATTTTTAAAAAAAACACGAAGATTTTCTTTCCTATAAGCTTGAAGAAATAATTTGTCACGCACTCTCCAACGAAGGCTTTAGAAATTGTTAGCACAACTGGGGCCACACATGGCCTAGTGTTGGTGGTCCTTAACTCATATTTTTTAACCACCAACATTTACATAAAATTCATTGTTGGTATAAATTATATGCACACAATAAAGATAAAGATATCTGATGTGCCGACAAGATGGAATTACACATATTTGATGTTGAAGGCTGCAATAGTGTATGAGAAAGTGTTCTTAAAGTTAGCTGAAGATGACACTAATTATGTTATTGATCTCTCTAAAGCAAAGAGATGGCTCAGGGGCATCCTGATGAAGATGATTGGGACAATGCAAAGAAGATGGAACAATTTCTACAACATTTATATGACCTTACTATTTGTATCTCTTCTCTCCAAGTCACCAAGAACACTTTCATGGAAGAGATTGGAGAAGTTCATCTGTTAATTCAACAATGGTTGGCCAGTGAAGATAGTTTGCAAGTATCAATGGGGACTAAAATGAAGGACAAGTTTGATAAATATTGGGGACTTTGGCACACCAACAGCAAGGACAATGATAAAGGGCAACAACAAGAGCAAGATAGAGATAAAGGGTGGAGCAAGGGAAGGGGAAGGAAAAGGATAAGGAGAATGAGAATATCAATTTAGTGATATTTGTGGCTGTAGTCCTTGATCCAAGGTACATGTTGGGACATAGCCCCCACGGCAGCGGAGGTGTCCAAAGTAACGGTAGAACGCAGGTTGAAAGCCTTCGCTAACTATTCACACTTTATCCAAATCTTCTATCTACCTTTCAGGAACAAGCTCCGGCTCGAAGGACCTCCACCTCCCCGACAGGCGGAGGTCCCTTCCCCGCGCCCCCGGAGTGGAGGCAGCGACCTCCACTAGCGCCCATGGGGCCCCCGGTGCCTAAGGCGGCGGAGATGGCTCGCTTCTCGGACCCCTTCTCCACCTCGAGAAGGCACCCGACGGGGGGTCTCGGCGGTCGGGCTCAAATGGGCCAAACGAAGGCCCATCGGTGAAGGCGGTGCGAGAAGGAGAAGTACGCGAAGGCCCCTAGGGCAGCAGGCCAAACGAAGGAATATGCTAGGAATATTGGAGGGCAAATCTATAATCTTGTATTCCTGCTTAATGTAAACTATAAATGAGGGGGTAACCTCCCTTTTTAGATGGTTGGTGAATACCAATTAAAGCCATTTACTATTACATACCATTTCACTTAGTACCCCGGTACTCTCTACTCTCCCCTAGTGCCTCGCCTAGGCGGAGACCCTATTCTCGAGTTGAGAACACCAGTTTCAATAGTACAAGTTGTCTGGGTACACAAAGATTTATGTTGAAGAAATATTTGGTGAGGAAAAAGGTCAATTAGTTTGGGCAACACTTAATTCTTGTGTGACAGAGTTATTTGAAGAATACAAGAACATGTATGCTCCAAATGAACAAACTACTGAAGCAGTTGATGTTGAAAAATCTAAGAGAGTACAAGAAGGATTGCTTAAAGAAAAAATTGCCAAGAAGATGAAATTAAACAATTGTTCTAGCAGCACCAATAAATCTGAAATTGAGAAATATCTTCGTGAAGAAAGAGAAGACCCAGAGTCGAAACTGGATATTCTTGCTTGGTGGAAAGTCAACTCAAATAGGTTTCCAGTTTTTGGGTCACATGGACCGAGATGTGCTTGCTATACCCATCACTACAGTAGTGACGGAATCTGTTTTTAGCACAGGTGGACGTCTTTTGGATGACTTTCGTACCTCTCTCACACCATTCATGTTAGAAGCTCTAGTATGCACACAGGACTGGCTTCAAAGGCCTACGTTGAAATAAAGGAGAGTACGGAGGAATTGGAAATAATAGAAAAAGGTATAATTTTTACTTACTGGCTTACATTTGTGAATTTAGTCTTTATAATATTAAATAAGTAACTATGTTGTACTGTTGTTCCTTTACAGAACGGATAGAAGAAATTGGTGGCAAAGGAAAAAATAATGATCAACCATCGGACTCCAACTCCGAGTCACAAACACCAAGCACCACCAGCAATGTGCAGACCTCGACTATGGCTACAGCTCAGCCCAATGTTGTCTGAGATGTTCAGGTAATCATGCTTTTCAAATATGTGATCCCAAGGTCGGGTTCTGAGAAGGTTCCACAAGCTCAACACATGGAGCCACGTGCCATGGCCGCCTGGCCGTCCACATCAGCAGGTGGGCCCCACCTTTTGTGAGGTGTCTTCTTTTTGTCATTTAGATCCTTGAAATTTCTACTAATCCTTTTGGTTTGGTCCTTTTCTCCTGTTTCTCTGTTTCATATCTTTTCTACTCTTTTAAGGATTTTTTCCCTACAAAACTAGGTATTCAACAAAACTCGTGGAATTCTTTAGAAATAATAATATTTTAGTAGTATTAATCCATTTGTTGATAACATATTTAATAATTAATTTTAGATGTTATCTACCATCAACATCCACTCAAATGAAAACCAAACCTAACAATAGGGCTCTAAACTAATAATTTCCATAGGTTTTGGTGAATTGTGTGTTTGCATGACAAATACATGGAATACATATGAAAAAATTAAAAAGCCACAACTCTGAAAGTGTAAACGCAGCATCCGCTAAGGAAGAAAAAAGGAAACTCATCGAGCTTACAAATCTGGGTGTAGAATTGGTCCAGCCCACCTCAAGAACTGACCAAAAAAACGACTGTGGCGAGGGGGCTAGCCTTGGTGCGGCTCCTTACCTCCACCTCTCAAGCCCACCTTCATCTATATGTGGCATGGAGGCATGCAAAGGTGGTTTAGGCCATCTTTCATGTTTATTATCTCCTCCAAAGCTAACCTCAGCCCACTTTATAAGAAGGGGGATAGGCCTCTCTCAAGCATCATTCATCAACCATACACGAGATACACAATGTGACAAGAAGAAGAGGAGCTCCCACCTTCATATCTTAGATTTTGGCTTAGTTTAGGGAGTGAGTAAGGAAGAGAGAGATGAAGAAGTACTAGAGATATATTGGCTACTAGCTCTGTACTTGGGGCCCCTTGTACACATGCTAGCAAAAACAAAATGTTGAATATATATTGGCTCCCCCTCCACTTGTGCCTCAGCGAGTCTAGAACTATTTGGAGTACAAAGGTTTGTGTTCTTCTATGTTGGTGAGATCTTGCTTTAGTTAGTCTTGTTTACTATTTACTTGTAGACTAGGTAAATGCCCGTGCGTTGCAACGGGAACAAATAATATATCATGATAACATATATACGAGCGTGTGTTATATGTTACATACCCAAAGTAGATACTACAATTGTGATGTTTCAATCAATATTACATAAGTTTTCAAGAAAGATAGCTAACTTTGAATGCAAAACTAAACATCAGCTTCATTTGTCTATCATGTAAGAACATGTGGCATCACTTCATGCCTACAATGAACCATGTAACACAAGATCAATACGGTACACAATAAAATAGAAATCCAAGCACACTATCCCATATATATTCTCGTTATAACATAGTATGCATAGCTGATCCAAATGTTCTGGATAGAAACTGAAAACAGGAGGAGAATCAATGCACTCCAGCAAGCCAATGTATCTATCCATGGTATCGCACATCTTATTTATAGTAACTAAACCATTCAAATATAATTAATTAAACAATATAAAATGTGTAGCACCGTTTCCATGATGGAATAACCAAATAAAAAATTGCATAAATAATTAGCCCTTTGTTCATTTCATCCCTTGCTGCCCGATAAAACACGACATCCCGGATTTGATCAATGAATGAAGCTGCATTGAATATTTACTTGAAGTCTTAGGTAAATGCCCGTTCCTCATCATGTCTTCTAAGAAGCTGTGACAGTCTAGTAATTGTGGAGCATATACCAACCACATTGTTATCAAGTTGCTTGCAAAAGTTATCTCAGAACCCACTAAGCAGCTCGACAAAACAGAAGAAGGCATCTGGCTCTGCTAAAGCCTGTTCACAGTTAAAACATGAGACAATAATGAACATCTACGTGCTTTACTAAAAGCAAATCTGTCACATGAACTGAACAATAAATAAACCTCTGCGGGGGAGTGTAGCACCAGGATTAAATTCACTCCAACAGGCATATCATTAATCATTATTTACCCATACATGCTACATTCACAGAAATTTAATGTCATAATGTTTATACTCTCAGAATAATCAGAATAAGTAGACTTACAGCATGACTTTGGTCAGGGTCATTCCTAAAAAACATAATAGAGAGGTGCCAAAACCTCATTCATTCCTTGTACATATCTTATACACGGTTTCAGTTTTGCAAATATTGTAAGTATACGCTTTGGTGACTCCTGGAAACAAAACATGTTGCATTAGGAAAACTGAACAATGTATCTGGCAACAAAAAAGCGATCCCATGTCAGAGAACACACCTACCTGATTAGACAACGAATCTGAAGAGTCCCCATTGAAAAATTGCATCTCAGGATGAGTGCGGCTTAACATCTCTATCGATCTGCTATACAATCTCAGATTTCTGAAATAATGGATAGTCAGTATTTTCAGTAATCATTGTCCGACTAATGTATCTAAGCATCGATCACCAAACAAAGACAAATTCTCTAAAGGTGCAATAATATGTATGTCTGAATATTGAACCGACAACTGCAAAGCCTCATACTGAAACAAGAAAACATATGCTTCTTCCAAAATAAAAAGAAAGGAAAAACGTGCTAGCGCAAGCGGGATCTTTTTTTTTTTTCTCCAAACATGATAGTACAATCAGGGACTCACCAGGCATGCTCTGCCATCTCTCCCAGTAAACTGGCCAGTGTTATCAAATAACGCTGCAACGATTTAAGAGACATTTCAACAAACATCATGGGAGCGTCACTCTAGTAGTTGCAGTGCGCAAGGAAAGTCAAACAGATAGGAGTTGGGTAGAGAAGAAACAATAAAGATAATCTATGAGATGGTTCAAAGCTTGATGCTGAGTTGGTTGATGTCCGTTGGCCATGTAGGCCATCACCGTGGACGTTGGGGAAATCAAAGGCACCGTACCTTTGGATGTGGAGATTAACAAGCTTCTGGACGTTGGCCATCGAGCGCGTCGCGCTGGGCACTCACCGATTGATTTGCAACGAGGCCAGCCGGATCCGAATAACATGAACCAAAAAGGGGAAAAAAAAAGAATCAATCAAGTGAGACACAAGGGGCCAACCAGCCCACGAAGAACTCGATGGCCGCGAACAACTCCGATCAAGAGGATGAGGAGCATAACATTCACATCAAGAGAAAGGGTGGGCATACCTGTTGGGTGGCCGACGAAGATTTGATGAAGGGGCTAAGCGCTCGGTAGCGGCGGTGACCTCAGCCAGTGAGGTAGCCGGCGGGGGCAGCGTGCCAGAACCTGCTGCCGGAGCCGTACCATGTCCGGGCAGGTCGTCGCGGGTGAATCGAAGGGCCCTGTCCCCGTCGAATCCCGCCCTATTCCTGCCAGGTGAATCGAGGCGCTGACGTCGATGTGGGGTAGAGCGAGGGAGTGCCGGGGGAAGACGATCTCAGGCGGTTTCTCTTTTCGATCGTGGAGGGGGAGGCCGGGGCGGACTTTGACCGCAAGGGCGGGCTGAATAGCCGGGCGGATTTTTACGGGAGGCGGGGTGAGTCCGCCGGGGTGGACGATTCCATTTGAGTTTTTTAGTAGTAGATTTGTTGTCTGTCCTCATGGAGGATACTCTAGTATAGGAATCCTAATAAATATGGATAACCCTGTACTACACTAGAGTAGTAGTCGATAGCGTAGACATAGTGTCTAGGCTAGATCCTACCGTTGTTTTCCTCGTACACTATGGTTGAGAGTATGCGATAGGTTATGATAGCATGGTCAGCCCTTGTGATCCCCCATGTCTAGGTATGGCATAGAGCCATATGCCGGGTTCGGCTTGGCAGACCAAGTGTGCTCTGCTGCCCAAAGCAAGTCTACAACAACAAATCTATATTAACTTAGGATCTCTATCCTTAGAAAGCCTCACTTGACCAAGCTATCTTTTCTTGTTATCTTAGGTGAACTAGATAAGAGACTTTTACACATTCATTCCTCATGTAAATAGGATATCTTTATTACTTCTAGGTGAAATGCTACAATGATAATTTTATGCACTTACGAATTACTCCCTCTATTCCAAATTATAGTTCATTCTGGCTTTTCTAGATACATTTCTTTTGCTATGCACCTAGTTATATACTATATCTCGATGCATAGCAAAAAAGCAATGCAACTAGAAAAGCCAAAATACCTACAATTTGGAATAGAGGAAGAATTTATGTATGCGTTAAGGAATACCAACACCTAGCACACCGCAAGAACACCCCTATAAGAGCAATGTTGTGCAACAAAGCAGGCATGCTGATCTAATACCAATTCTTCACCGAAAAGCTCGTGAACACCTTCCAGGAAGACTTGTTGAGGAAACGCACAACAAGGTTGCTCTAGTATGGGAAAATCCACCTAGAACACCACGTTGGACAACAAGAGGCTGGAAGAGTAAAAGGCAAGTAAAAATAGTAGTGCATTCCTTTAGCAACAGTCATCCAAGAAATTGGGAAAGCAAAGGCTCAATGCGTAGTATCGGACACTATGCTTCCCATCTAGGTTATGCAAGAGCTTGGCTCCAATTACTGTGAAGTGCCTCTTGAAGAGGTAACTGAATAACTCCCGATGCAATTAGTCAAAAATTATTCTAGTAAACCTGAAGACACCAATGGGCATTGCACCTTCTATAGACTATATTTTTCTCATGGCTAGGTTAAAGTTTTAGTGATGTGCTTTTGTGAACTTGTTATGTTACTCTTAGTCTAGCAATCATGCACCTTTCAAATTGAAACGAATGCCACAGGGATTCATCACTACCATCACCATGGAGGCTACAACTAATCATGTAGCTTGATGTTCCATTAACTAAGTGTGTCGTTGCAGAGAATATGTTGCACTATACTTGAAAAGAATTATGCAACACGAATTGATGGCACCATCTAGTAACACTATAGTATGTTGCCGCCGGATTTAAGTAATAAGTTTGGATGTGATGAAAGGTAAATCAATTGATGTACTTGTCAACATTTAGTACAAAATCATAGTTTTTTGTTTAGTAACTGTAAAATGGATGGGTGAAACTTGTATTAGCATACAAATAAACCGAACGAACCCCACTCTTATAATAAATAAAAAACAACACAAGCACTTAAAAATTAAGTGAGGGCCATGATCTATCTCAACCCCCCCCAACCCCAAAAAAAACAAATATTGACGTACACTTAAAATACAAGAGTTGGAAAAACATAAACACAAAAAGGGTCCACGGGAACCTCACGCTCGATGGATTCAAAAATTCCATCTTATCCACTCGCCTTTCCCGCACCTCTCAATTTCGCTTTCCTCGGATCCGAACGAAGAAAACCTTTAAAAAACACAAAACAAAAAAATTCTACACTACTACATAAATAATTTTTGCGAGACACCACATAAATCTTAACCAATGTAGGATCCTATTTTGCCCGTCATGGATAATCTTTGCCCGAAGCGGGCATTTTTATTTTTTCGAGGTGGGCATTTTTGCCCACCATTGTAAATTGATTTATCGTGGCGGGCAACTTTAAAGTACCTCCACGAAAAATCCTGGTCCAACTAGTCAAGCCCATATTTATCTTCAGCTGGGCCCTTATATAATGGAGACTTAGGGTTTCCACGCCCTCACTTATCTCACTCTCAGCCTCCTAAGGGCCCTTGCCCTCACTTTTCTCGCGCGCTCCTCCCTCCTCCCGATGGCGCATCACCTCGCGCATGCATGACACGGATTACTAATGATCACTCCTCCCACCTCCCAATGGTGCATCACCTCGCGCATGCAAGACGCGGATTACTAATGACCGCCGCTCCTCCTCCCATGCGTAGGCTACCACCCCCTCTCCCTCCTCCCCTATGCATCGGCCGCACGCTCCCCTCCCTCCTACCCAAACGATGACTGTCGCCCCTCCCTCATGACGGTCTAGCTCCTAAAACGAGTTCCTACTCAATGGCGTGTGGTGTAGCGGCTACGGTGGAAGCTTCCTCGTCCCTCTTAGATTTAGTGAGGTGGCGGTTGGGCTCCCCTCCCTCTCCAATGACGGTGGTGAGTAGAATAGCGTCGAGCCAGCAGGGGTGTGTATCTACAACATAGCAGTGAGGAGGCATCCTTCTCCCTATGCATCGAAGGCCTCCTCCATGAGGCAGGAGATCTCTCTGGCCAATCTGTTGACGATAGCCATTCTGAGGTAGATCTACCCTTGACGATGGTGATGCGAAGGCCGGATCTGGCCCCAGCGAGGGCGGATCCGGTGTCATGGCAACTAGAGCTCGGCAGCAACCCCCTTCACCTACCATAGGCTCTCCCGAGTGGATCTAGCTGTCGCGACCCTAGTGGATCGATTGGGCTCGATCGGGCTTGCTAGGGTTAAGGTTTATGTTTTATATTTTTAAAATCATTTACCATGGTGGGCACAAAGCACCTATCATGGTTAATGTGGCATTAACCGTGATCATACCATGGTGGTAGGTGCCTTTGCTCACCATGATAAATGCAAAACGCCCACCACCAGAAAGGAATCGTGTAGTAGTGATAACAAAGAGCCTTCACTCTGTGTCGGAGAAGAGGAGGCACCAGTCATAGCCGCCGCGATTGTTGGGGATTGGGGAGAATCAAGCAAACTTATGTGGACGTAGGCGAAGACCTCATTGGAGAAGGCAAGTTGGGCGTGACTTCTAGGGATGGATGGTCGAGCACTATATGGTTGTTGGTATTTATTAAGTGCTAAAAGAATATGAAGGATTACGCAGCGCACGAAACACCTACCATTGTAGCTTTTCCCTAGGATGAGTATTCTAGAGTATCGTATCCACAGGGAAGCTTTGGCTAAAGAATTCTAATAAGTCACAATCATATATCCTCTAACTTGGCAAACCACTAGACTATAGTGAGGGGGTAAATGGTCAAGGGTAAGTAAATAACAAAGCATAATATACCTAAGATTATAAAATAATAACTAAACTAATCAAGAGGTCAAAGAGAGAGATTAAGGTTCCTGGGTACTTCTCTATTACTTAGGTTCTATGATAGCAATTACACCATAACACTTCGAGACATCGTAACACTAGCCACGAAAAGAGATGAGAAGGGGCTAGGAAGCTCCGACTACGGTCCTACAAACACCAACCCGAACGTGGTGGAATACGCCGGCCATCGTGGCCGTCACCACCAGGGCTACCACAAACTATCCGTGGGGTTGGGTGCAATCTCGGGTAACCTATAGCCTAGACACCAAGTCTATACTATAAATTACTACTCTAGCTACCATGAATAACTAGAGTCCTCAATACGAGCGGAGATCCCATGCAATAGCATAACGACTATACTTAACCATATATGTAAAACATGGAAGTAAATAGAGAAGATAAATATGTGAATCATAAGTCTTGTAGAGAAGATACAAAGACATACCATACCACGAAGACATCTCGAAACAAGAGCATAGCTCCACTCTCCTTTACTCTTGATTAGATCTAAGTTAGATCTAATCTAGTTCTAATTACATGTCTAATCTACTTCTAATTACATGGCTAATCTTCTTCTAATCTACTTCTAATTCACTAATCCCGAGAGAGGTTATCCTTACATTGGGACACCTCTACAACCGAGAGATAATGAATAGAATGAGATAGAATGAATTAGGGTTTAACCCTGGGGTCAGGGGGTCTTCTTATATAGGCCTTGGCGATGAATGATAGCCCTTGGATCAAACCAACCTTGGCAACGGTGTAGATACAACCTCAATGTCGGTGGTAAACCGCCATAGAAAGGAGAGGTCGACATGTGGGTCCCACCCGGCCGGCCTAAATGGGCTGGCGGCCGCTAGTGGGTTGACTCCCCTCGACCTCTAGTTCCTACCGGTGTCTTCGATATCTTCTAGAGTGTTTTAGTCCACATTTCGGGTCGAGTTACTTCATGGTCAAGTCTTGTCATCATATGGGACATAAACTCGAACTTTCTACATTCTTCTTTGCATTTATTTGTTAAGTCCCTCGAAAAAGATATAAATCACCAAAGCTCATGGAATTATGTTAGTAAAACCCCTAGTCTATGTTGATATTCATTTTACGCCCTTATTTCATATTTAGTTGACTATTAATATTATGCTATAACAGGTGTCAACAATGGTCATGTGTGGCCTTGATCTCCCCAAACACGGCCTTTGCTCCATAGCCTCATCGGCCTCTTCCAAGACCCCCGCCACGAGCAATTTGTCTTGGGAATGGTCTGCGACCCTCATGGACAAGGAGGTCCGCCCCTGGACTACATGCTCCCGGTTGTGGCCTCTACTCCCCGCACCTCGTTGGCATTACGTTGAGGCCCCTATCGTAGATGATGTCCTGGGATATATGTGGTCTTCATGGTCAAAAACTCAATGTCGTTAGGGAAAATTAGAGCTAATTTAGATGCCGAAGTTTTCATTTTATAGGAGAACATTGGATTGCCGATGAAGCGCAAGAACTTGTAGAAGAAGAGAAATCTTTCCCCACTCGGGATGCGTTAGTTTTCAAATCTAAAGGTGAAGTGCTAGGGGCATCAATATCCGAGTCTTTCCATGCGGACATGACGGGGGACGGAGAAAATGTGGGCCATATAGGTGAGGTGGCTCACGAGGTTTAAGAGCATTTATGTAGTGGGTTCCTCCCATTTAGATATATTTGATTTATAGTATCCATAGGGTTCGTTCTCTTTGTTACCTAGGAACACTACCATTATCAAGATGAAGAGTACACCTACACTATTATCCGTCACCTCAACCAAGATTGTTGTGGAATTGTTTATATATCGACACATCCATTCAAAACATACACATTTTTCTAGAAGATCACAAGCAACAATAAAGGGATCTTACATAACAATGTTTTATCACAAACACCATCAACTAAGACATTAAAATATTACAACATAAGAAAACCAAAACAACAAGAGGAAGCATGCAACCACTTCCCTAGTCTATTCAACAATATATGATGGTCGATTTAGGATAAATGTCTATTCCAAGCAAAGGTTTATTTGGTTCATGATGTCAAAATTCAAAATTCAAAGTCCACATCGAGGCTTGCGATAACATCATCAAAAGAATCACTACCAAGTGGAAGTTGTTTGACATCATGAGACGCGGCAGAGAGAGACAAGAGCTTGCTTTGCACGCTTATTTGACAAATCCTTTTCCAAATCTCTCCTCGTAACAGCAATTTCCTTCTTATGTGCATTCTCGTGCCCGCCACGAGCTTGTGGACTTTTGAAAGTCTTGTTGCAAAATGAACAATTGTAGAGTGTTTCCACACTCTGTGGTCGCTTATGAACTACTATGTTAGGCTCTATTCTAGCTCCAAGGGAGACTAAGCCATAGGGATGGAGACCACTAGGGTTAGCTTTGTCAGCCATTGTGTTGTGTTGCTATCTCTCCTATCTCTTGCGGTGCGGTAGCTCGAAAGAGAGAAAGAACTCTACTTTATAGGCAACTTGAAGAAGCTAAAATAGGATATAAGTTAATGTTATACAATTAAAAGATTGTTTACTTTTGGCGACATGTATAGCACCAATAACATAAATACTACCACAAAATGCAATCATCATGATTCAAAAAAAGAGTAGAACGAGATACATCAATATTTAAGCACTACTAGATTATATGGCATGATTAATAGAAGATACAAATTGATCAAGGATATCTTTTTGGCGATCTTTGAGGTACTATATTATGATTTGAAATATCTATATATTTATAGAACAAAAATATATGCTATCATTGGCTACTAATATCACACATACTTCCTAGGGGGTGCATGAATTACTAACCTCAAATTTAGATATGTAACTATATATATAGATGAAGTAGCTTTTGAAGTAGCACAATAGTCATGTGAGATGACAATCATAGAAGCGAGGGGATCTTTAATGCATTGGTACACTGAGTAATTATCATATCATGTGAGTTTACATAGTAAGGGGTCCCACTAAGAAAGAGCTCGAATGCTTTTATCGTGAAATGATGCCACAACTATCGACAAAACCGTGAAAAATCGGCCTAGTCGATTGTAGACAAAAATTCCATAAAGACCTCCATTCTTGTTCAAAGGGTGATATATATGCAAATTCAAGTGTCTTTCCATACACTCGGGTAATACTTCTTCAAGTATCTACCATTGAGTGCCTTAGGTAGACGATTTCCTTGCAAAGATCTCAAAGTCTCTAGTTTGGTTTTGGCTAATTGATGAAACCCTAGGACTAATCTCTTTGCTTAAGTTTGATCTAGCTTGAGATGGTCCTAGCCAAGTGGTGAAACATAGGGGTCATGGTGGATACATGGAGATGATCCAAAAGATGATCAAGTTCTTGGAATTGGAAAACAAGAAAGAGAAAAACAAAAATAAGGCAAAGGTATAACCATAGGGCCATTTTTGGTTTGCACTCAAGACACCGTAGAGGGTGCGAGTGATTTACGATCGATAGCCAAACTGTTAAGAGGAGAAATACTTCAGAAAATTTGATCAAGTGCCACTAGGTATAATAAATCATGCTGATGCATTAGGTCCTAGTGTGCTAACTCCTAACCTTTGAAAAATACTTTACAAAATACTAACACTCGTGCATATGGAGTATACACCAAGTGGTTGGCAAAATGGAAGGAAGGGTCAAGGAAAAAAAGAAGTGAAGCTGATGTTTTACAGGACTAGATGTTGGTCACGAGATGACCGGACACGTTTGGTGATTAGAGGCGTAAGACGGGAAAAAGGCGGATGACTACACGGACACTCGCAATGCATCGACCGGATGCATCTGGTGCTACTGGCTCGAGGGCATCGCAGCCTAGCACCGACCAGACATGTCAGGAGGCTCAAGCTCCAGATGCTGGGGTGCGACATCTAGTTGATTCCAGTAAGCATCTAGAGATGTCTTTTTTTGACCGAACACATCCGATGATGAGGAATCAGACGTGTGGTTTGTCCGGAGCAGCAAAGATAGCGAGAGAAGAAGGAAAGCGGCTAAAGTCGAGAAAAGCTGATCGACACGTTCGGTCTTTTGGGGCGGCACGCCCGTGCCCGTCAAAAGAAAACTTTTCAAAGGCGGTGCAAGACGGGTGTGCGGTCGAGTGCACCGACCAAACATGTCCAAGCAGGTCCGGCGGGTGCGTATGGTCAACCCGCAATGGCTGAATTTTTCCCTACCCATTATGCAACTATGTGGGGGCATATAAATAGAAGTTGGCCGGCTCTCTTGACATTTCTAACATCTTGGTGATCCCTTTGATCTAGAGCACCTCTCCAAACTCCTTCTCCCTTGCTTGTTGCAAAATCAAAGTGAGATTGAGTGATCCTCGTGCATTGCTTGCATTGTTTGCACCTAGTGGTACTTGAAGATCGTTGTGGCCGGTGGATTTCTTGTTACTCTTGGAGAGTACCACTCCTAGTCAACTTGGAGGTTGTTGGAGGCGTTGGCAAGAGAAGGAGAGTGTTCTTTGCCACCTCCTGATGATTTTAAGAGGTTCTTGTGCTTCCTCATCGGAGTGACGAATTGCAACTTTAATACAATGCATGTCATTAAGCTACCACGCTTGTGAGTGTCATCTTGCGGTGCCTTGCGGTGAGTTTGGCTTGCAGGCCTCACCTGATGAGGACATCACTCCTTAGGATGCACAAGATGATCCTCCGTTGGCCATTCAAGGTCCAATCACAAGAGCTCGTGGACGACAGTTAAATTTACTGGTGAGCTCGTTCTTAAGCAATTCTTTTTGATGATCTTGAGAATAGATTGCTACCTAATGACTTTGTTATGCTTAGGAATCAAGGAGAGGACCAGCAAGGACTTGGGGAAGGACTTGGAGGCGTGGAGGACCAGCCACGACGTTGGAATCAAGATGGAGGCCCAAAACGATTCGAGTTCAAGTCGGTTTCGGAGTCCGGGGACAGCCTGCACTAAAACGGACGCCCAGGTCACATATGGGCTCTCGATTTGGGCGTTCTCTATATCGTTGGAAAGATAATTTCAAGAAGCTTCAAATGGTACCAGTATCAGGCCCAAATTCATCAGGAGTCCACAGGAATCGTCGAAACACTCTGGCGTCTAGAATCTATTTTGGTGCAGCGCCATCGTATTTTCGGTCTTTGGGCCATGTATCGTGTTGGAGCCCAGTAGGGGGGTGCATCCAGGGGTCTTACACGACCCTAAACTCTATATATCAGTAGCCTCCACCCAAGTTAGGGCTTGGGTTTTTGCTTAGATTAATATGTTAAGAACAGTTTCGCCGTTTCATCGGTTTTACGGACCCCAACTTGTGAGATTAAATCATTCTTCCGCAAATTGGTTGCATTCTTCCTTGTTCTTGCTTGTGTTCTTCAAATCGTAGGCAGTGGACCTAGCCTTCTTGGCGAGGTCAACCGTGCAAAAAGCCGGTTGATAACCGTAGGAGACATGGTGCTGCGATTGCGGGGTTTCGGATCGAGTTGTTCGGAAGCCGATCGATTTGTGTCTCGTTTCCACCAAATCGAGAGTTACGAGCCTTTCTCAAGATCGGGCCACCCTAGTTTCCATTATCACCGAGCAACCATCGAGGTGTTGGTTGACACAATATGGATTAGCTTGACGGTGCACAAGTGACCCTTGAGAGAAAAAATCATTATGTCATCTTGTCTCCCGGTGATTGGCTTCATATTGTTGATTGTAATTGTATATCACCATTGGTGATTGGTTCATTGCCTTGACAATTTGGTATAACAAGTTCAATCCCCCTTGCAATTACATTGGATACATAAATTATGTAACTATCTAGTTGAGTAGTGTAATTTAGTGATATCTAGCTTCCTCATCTAGTTGGTATTTTAGCATCATAGCTCTTGAGTGAATTAGTGATCATAGCAACTAGAATTGTGGATACGTGGCTTGTAACCCTTGTAGAGCTAAGCAAAATAGCATTATGCGATTTGTTATACTAATCAATTTTGTTTAATGCGTTTGTAGGATTTTTAATAGGCTATTCACCCCCTCAGTAGCCAAATAGGACCTTTCACGTGGTATCGAGCCGTGGTCACCATATTTAGCAAGGATTAACACCCTTCGATTGCAAATGGCTCAAGTTCTTTTGATGATTGGAAGATAAAGATGAAGTTGTATCTAGGATCCATCAATGATAAGGTATAGGATGTAACCAAGAATGATTGTTCTATTATCGATCCCACTAATCCCACCAACAATGAGAGAGCAAACAAGACTTGCAACTCAATGGGAGAGCAAACAAGTCTTGTATTTCACCGCTTCGTTGAATCCTTTGTAGTTCACCTCCCATCCATAGGACAAGTAGAAGACGATTTCTAGCAAAGAGGATCCTCTGTTGGTGTCATTTCCCTAAGGCATGTCCCTAGATAGACAATACAAACATAAGCTACTAAGATTAGAACTAGAGGACCTTAGTGATCACCTCTACACTCTCAACCTTCTTAAGTCTTGTGCTGCTCCGGGGTAAGTTAGGCCATAGTTAACCTCACACATTTACCTGTGGATATGATATTTAAACCCTCTCAGTGAAAGGTACAGCAATATCTGTGCGCTTGCAGATCTTATCTTTGTGCGTATTAAATATACCAACAAGCTTTTTGGTGTCGTTGCCAGGAAGCGATTGTTGAGACTGGCTTTGAATCTAGCTTATCCTTGTAACATACTCTTTTATATTCTTATCCCTTCACTCTTTCCTTTTTTCTTCATTATGAATTCCACTTCTATACATCAATATGCCTAACCCACAAGCACGAGCTTCGAGCCACCGAATCTTTGGAGCTTATCCTAACACCGGCTATGAACTCGTGCTCGGATTTTATAAACTTCATTCTAAAACTAACCTTCTCATCGAAGGCAATGCCAACTCATACTCACACATAAATTTTTTTTTACAAATCTTTGGATGTTTTGCGCATCACCGGGATGTCGGATGAAACCTTACAATGGAAGCTCTTTCCATTCTCTTTAACGGGAAAAGCTAAACATTGGTACAATCAAACTATAGGGGAAGTATGCAAGAAGATTTGGGAACCCTATGCCTTGAATTTTATTCAAAATTCTTTCCCATCTCTAGAGTGGTTAGCCTTCGGGAAGAGGTTATAAATTTTAGACAAATAGAAGAAGAATCATTAGTGCATCCTAAGATTATTTTAATGGCCTCATCATCATCCAAGGGAGCGCTCTTGGCATTTTTCATCATTATGGCTAACCTTTTAGCCGAGCAAACTTTCTCCTATTCATCTCTCTTGCTTGATTGTGGCACTTAGGGATCGTTGTGGCGGTGGATTTCTTGTTGGTGCGTGCCGTCACCTAGCCGACTTGGAGAATTTGGAGGTGTTAGCAAGATTTGGTGATTGTTCTTGGACACCTTCTCGGTGATTGTGAGGGTTTTTGTGCCTTCCCCAAAAAGTGCGCCAAAGGCAACTCTAGTAAATTGCACATGTCATTGAGCTACCTCACTCACCGCGAGTGGTGTCTTGGGGTGCCTTGAGGGGCCTATGACTTTGCGAGCCTTGCTCAAGAACCACTAAGGTGTTGGTCGACAAAAAGAGGACTTAGCTTGTCTATGCATAAATGAACCTTGGGTGAAAAATCATTGTGTCATCTTGTCTCCCAATTGTGATTGATTGCATTTTCATCTTGATGTTTGGTTCATCTTTCATCTTGATGTTTGGTTCATCACCTCTACTCGGTGGTATAAAAAAAACCACAACCCTACCTTGAATTATAATTGATTGTTATATGCCTATCTTCTGTAGATACCTTGATAATTGTTCTAGTTGATCTTAGCTACCTCATTAGAATAGAGATAGCAACCTAGCCATTGTGTGATTAGAGATCATAACTACTATAATTGTGGATAGGTGGCTTACAACCCTCATAGATTGTTGTACTAATCATTTTTGTTTAGTGGCTTTATAGATTTTTTTAATAAGGCTATTCATGCCTCCTCTAGCCATACTAGCAACAACGGAGCCACCCATGGTGCAAGGTGGGGTGGTCGCCCAGCCTACCGGCGCCATAGCATCGGACCCGTGAACCCCCTCTTGATGTTCTTCTCCAACTCCGGTTGATCTCCAGCGTTCGGTGATTTGCACAAGCCACAAGGGACGGAGCCACGTAGGGAGATGAAGTCGTACATAGCGGCGACAGCGATGAAGGGCTCTAGTCCCGTTGCTTGCTGGGTCGTTTTTTGGCGATATAGTTTGTATTATTTACTTTAGCCCACCATGGCCCACTTCCCAATTCCCTAATTCCAATCTCGAAAGCAAGCGCCAGCGTGACCGCCTCTTTTGTCTTCCGCGACGGCATCGGCGAAGCGCCGCCATCGCAAAGCACGCTTTGCGCCGCACCCATTTTCACCGCCGCCGCCGCACTTCATCCACTACCGGCGCCGGGCGGCCCATTCACTAGACGCCCACCATTGAGCAGAGCAAGCTGCTTGTTAGCCGCTATGCCATGTGATGGAGGGAGGAGAGGAGGAACAGAGGTCGCGGCGGGCATTGGGGCCGCGGCAGAGGAGCAAGGGCAACAACCGCAGCTCCACCAACAACTGCACTCAAAATTAGTTAGCATGTGGCATCTTCCATTGAAAGCGAGGCACGATATTTATAGATAGAAGTGGCAACATCTTGCGTTGAAAGAGCTTTCTCGGCTTTGCACTTCATCAAGAAAGCTTTGCGGAACAAGATGGGTGATGAATGGCGCAATAACTTGGTAGTGTGTTACGTTGAGAAAGGGGTCTTCAAGTAACTTGATATTGATAAAGTTAAAAATAGGTTTCAATCTATGACAACCCGAAGAGTAAGCTTACCAAAGAGCCCTCGATGTCATCAACTAATCAACAACTAGTTTGTTCTTCTAAATTGAGGTAGCATCGTGTGTTTCTCGTCTACTTTTTGTCGTCTTCTTTTTCGTTCTCCCTAGCTAATATTTTTTTTTTCTCGCTCTGTCATTGCATACTAGGATGACCTATCAAGTAGGCATACCATAAAGTTGCATCTGTAAGAGTAAGGGGGTCACGGATCGGTAGGAGGATGCATGTTGCAATCATGATCGCTTGATTTTCGTCTTCCCCGTGAAATGGTGAGGTTTAAGTTGACGATGAAATATTGAACCCCCGATACACCCGGTGCTTGGAATCTCATCCCCGTGCCATATCTCCTCCTCGAGAAATCTTGGCAATTTTTTTATGTATAATTTTCTTAAACTGGACCTGATGCACCCTGCTTGGAAGCTCATCCCCGACCATATCTCCTCCGTGGAAATCCCCGTGCCCGAGACGGTGCGAGCTGCGGTAGACAAGGATAGCTATCGCTAGATGATAGTGAATGATTTTAGACTTATATCCTGCTAAATACCTCAATGAAAGTGATCACAAAGATCTTGGCTAATAGATTACAACAAGTGCTTCCAAGATTAATTCACAAGAACCAATATGGGTTTATCAAAGCAAGATGCATTCAGGATTGCTTAGCTTGGTCCTTGGAATATCTCCACTTATGCCATCAGTCCAGACAGGAAATTGTTATCTTGAAACTGGACTTTGAAAAAACCTTTGACAAGGTAGAGCACCCCCTTATGCTTCAGATCATGGACAGCAAAGGATTCCAAAGTAGATGGCTCTCTTGGATGAAATTAATTTTTCTCTTTAGGGACTTCTTCAAGATTACTGAATGGAACACCGGGGAAAGTATTCCATTATAGGAGAGGGGTTAGGCAAGGTGATCCTTTATCACCCTTGCTTTTTGTTCTAGCAAATGATTTCTTGCGCATAGGTTCTCAATGATGCAAGACGTAGAGGAGAGTTATTTCTCTCGCCAATTAATTTGCCACATGATCAAGATTTTCCCATCCTCCAATACGCCGATGACACTTTAATCTTCACCGCAAGGGGATGAAATTCAACTTTTAGCTCTTAAAGACATCTTGGTAAACTTTGTAGAGTCAAACGTGTCTAAAAGTAAACTTCAATAAATCCATGATTGTCCCTATCAATGTGTCTCGATGAAAAAATGACACAATTTGCTGCAATCTTGGGTTGTTCAAGGGATCTTTACCCTTCACATACTTGGGTCTACCTCTCGGTCCGACAAGGCCCATCAGAGCGATTATTGGCCTTTAGTTTCAAAATGTGAAAGAAGGCTTCATTCTATTTCAAATTTGTTGAATGATGCAAAAGTGCACTAGAGCCGACAAATGCGAGTAATGAGTGCCCCGCCAACCTATGCCATGTGTACCTTTCGATGCATAAAAACGGTGGTTAAGCTGTTGATAAATATAGAAGATACTTTGTCTCGGAGGGGTGGAAATGTCAATAGCGAAAACCCTCCAAAGCTGCATGGATTTTAGTCTGCACTTCCAAGGAAAATGGAGGTTTGGGAGTAATTAACATTTCAACTCGGAATCTATGTCTTCTTCTAAAACAGTTGGATAAATTCTTCAACAAAAAGGATGTTCCCCTGGTGGATCTCATTTGGAGTTGTTATTATCGGGATGGCGGTCTACCAACTAATAACGGAAGGGGTCCTTTTGGTGGCGTGATATTTGTAAACTCTTGGACAATTTTAAAGGGATGGCTTCGGCCTTGATCAATGATGGTACCTCTGTTTTTATTTTTGGAATGATACTTGGAATGGCAGACTTCTAAGCTTGGATTTTCCACACCTGTTCTCTTTCACAATTAACTCAGATATTACAGTCCAAGCTTTCATGGCTAACTTCAACGCACATGAGTTATTTCATTTACCCCTCTCGGTGGAAGCTTTTCAACAATTTCAGCAACTTTCTGACATTCTAGACGATATTCATCTACAACAAGGTCCCGATGTCCGGACTTACATCCGGGGTAATTCTTTTTCTCTCCTAAACAAGCTTATAAACGTTAATGGGAACCATTGAGGTGTCACCAGTGTATAAATGGTCAGGGAAATCTAGTCACAAACCTAAAAAGAAAAAGTTTTCTTTTGGCTCTTTTTAAAAGATAGATTGAGTACCGGGGGTCTACTCAAAAGGAGAAACATGCCTCTTGATGACTATTCCTGCCCCCTTTGTCATTTGAATGAGGAAGAAAGTATGCATCATCTTTTCTTCGAAAGTGTCCCTTTGCTATGGCCTCTTTGGAATCTCTTGGGGTTAGCTCATCTCATCCAAATGGAGGTCGAAGACTCGCTGTCATGGCTTTCAATGTTCAGCTCCAAACACCAGTTTTTCTAGAAGTGATCATATCCTTGTCTTGGGCAATTTGGTCAACTCGAAATGACCACATTTTCAGGAATCAATTGCACTCTCTTTCCGGTGCCAAGCAAATCTTCAAGAGAGAGCTAGCTCTGATTAAACTTAGAGCTAAACCTTCCTTAAAGGAGCAGTTCAATAGATGGATAGAGCTCTTTGTGTTTCCCTTATTTTCTTTGTTTCTTTTTTTTTTTTGTTTCTTAAGCTTTCTTGTAAGGATCTGTATGTCTTTTGTTTTAATAAAAGTACAGTAGGGGACCCCCCCTCCTGTTTTCCCCAAAAAAAAAAAATCTTAAACTGGATTGGATTTATACCCATTTTCATGCAGCTGTGGTTTCATGTATCGATTAATCAGGTGATTCGTTTGTTTGTTAACACAAACATTCGTATACGATTGACACATGGAGGGCGCGTGCATTGTGGCTCTGATCATCCGGCTTGTTTTTTGCTTGTTTCGTCTATTATTCTCTCTCACATAATACTATTCAATAAGCCCAACCCGCTCTCCGAATGATAAAGTTAGCACTCATGTGCTTAGGTTAGTTTTTTTTTTTTTTTTGAAAGATCCGGGGAACAAGTTGTTCTGGCTTTGGATTAATAAGAAGAAGGTTGACCCAGTTTTTGAGGGAAACCGGGCCCGAAAACCACACTCACGTAATTACAACAGAGAGAACAACAACCCGAAAGGATAGAATCCGAGCACCCGGAGACCAAGTAGGTTATCGTTGCCCAAAGACAAGCAAAAACGCAGTGTGCAGCTTCGACTTCCGACCAAAATCCCCCATACACATCCTAGCCTAGTCGAAATCCACAGCGACGCCTTTAGGAAGGTTACGACGTTCGAGCGCCGCCATCGCTCATCCGGGACGGACCGGGTCTTCACCGTGGAGAAGCTGGGGCCGCGACGCCCCCAACAGGGAAAACGACGCCCGCGGCGCCGCCGCCGCTAGGCTTTCGCCCCGATAGCCCGCCCGATGTCGGCCTGGATTCCGATCCTGCTTGTCACCACCGCCGTTGTTGCCGGTCGTCCCACTGAAAACTCGCCCCGAGGGGCATCGACGCGCCGCCCGGCGCGCAAGCAGCCGCAAAGTTGCGTCGGCCACCCCCCATCGACAAGACGACATGCCGAAAAACAAGCATTCGCTCCGTCGCACGCTGCGTCCACCTGCCGCGACGCCAACGCCGATGTCTTCATCTTGACCACCACCGTAGCGACCATGGCAGCCACCGCGGTGAGGCCAATAGGGAGGGATAGTGAAGAAGAAGAGTTGTCCCCCAACGCCGCACAAGGGCCGGACGCCAAAGCACGCCACCGCCACCACCGCATCCGCCGCCCGGCCGCCCGGCCACGAAGGCCGAACTAGCCGAGCAGGCACCGGATCCGCCACCGGGCGCCAAATGACGATCGGTCAAAGGACCCCGTCATCGTCAAAAGAGAACATCGGGGATGCGCGGAGAAGAAGACCCCGCCGCCATCCGTCATTGGGTGCCTCCCCAGCCCTAAGGGCCCCGGATCCGGCCGAGAGGACCGAGCATCCGGTGCCTCGGGCCCGCGACGCCGTCCCACCATGCCGCCCACGCCGGCGCCGCCCAGACTGTGGCCGCCGGATCCGGTCACAAGGGAGCAGGATCCGTCCGCCGGGCCATGGGGAAACACTCCACGCGGCTACATCGCACAAGGAGGAGGGGAGACGAGGGAAAGAAGAAGCCCCTGCCGCGTCGCGCCGACGCCCGCCACACGGCTCGGGCAAGGCGGCGCCCAGGCCCGTCGTCGGGCGTAGCGCCACCACACAGGGGGGGAAGGTCGTCGCCCGCCGCCACCATCCCAGCTGGCCGCGTGGCTTTGCCGGCAGCCAGACTCGGCGGCGCCGCGCGGGGGGAAAGGGAGGGGAGTGCTCGCGGCGGCGGCGGTTAGGGGTTCGCGCCGGGCTGCCCGTGTGTGGGGGCGACGCCAGGGGGCCGGGGATGCCTCGCTCAATATTTTCGGTTAGCTTAATTTTTGAAAGTGAGGTTAGATTTGATTTTAAGTGATGAGCTACTACGAGCCTGCTGCCAGCATCAGTTAATTAGTCGATCACGATAAGCTCTTAGTCCAACGGGGTAGACAAAAGTAACTGGAAATGGGTACCTTTCATTTTTCCAGATGTTGACTTGAGGAAATGAGAAATTGAAGCCCAGCTTGTTGGAAACGTCGACGTACGCCACCATGTCAGCTATAGCATTTGCATTGGCCACCTCGCTCCACCGATGACGACGGAGACGGGCGGGAAGGGAAGCAGGCAAGGAACGGCGGCAGCCAGGGCTCCATCCTGGCCCTGCCGTACGTCGCCCGGTCGCCGTCGTCTCATGTGATTTTAGCTGTTTTGTTTATAATTATGATGATGCTGCTGGTTAGAGCTCGTGGAAGAAGGTAAGCCAGCTGCCGTGAGCGAGACGATGCAGCGTACAGTACGTCCTCAAGACACGGACGATCTGCGTTTCTCCGTAGTCATAACAGATCGGTTTGATCCGATCTACCTCCCGACCTCATCACGTCTCTCGATGGATGGATGGATCGTTCGCTTTCACCGCTGTAACACGACTTGGAAAACTTAGAAAGGGCGTGTTGCACGGACTCGTACGGTGCCTGGCCGGTGATCCCTCCACCGGCCGTGGAGTGTGGGAGTGGGTGTGGGCGTGACGCGAGCCGCGGCCGGCCAGCAATCCATCCATCCCAGGCCACAACTGCCAAACCAATGCGTTGCCGTTGCGAACGGCCGACCGAGGCCACCAACTCTGAACGAAACCGAGGCCGGACTGAGGCATCATCGATGAGCAAATAAAATTCTCGCTCGCGCACGGGTCGCTCGACCGACCGACCCTCTGGTACATACTCAATCCTCCTCTCGCGACTCTGATCGAGCCTTCGTGGTGCTCGTGCGGACCTCAGGAGAGCTATGGCTATCAGTACCAGTGCTGTCTCCTATTCGATTCGTCCGATACGAGATACTGACTAGCCGTACGTAGCGCGTTGTGCAGTACAGTGGTGGTACTGAAAAAGTCGTCGCATGGAGCAACCACTGGAGTTCAATTCAAGCTTCTCAAAAAGTCATTCGCATGACCCATTTTTACACCAAATACAAGCTTGAGGGTATCCTAAAAAGATTATTTGATTTAGCACGGAATGCTCATGGACACGTTGGGATTGTTCTAAGTAATCAGAATTAAGGGTGTCATGATCTATCTATTTGGGAAATGGGAACACATTCATTGATTGCCAGTCTTGATCAATTTCAACACCATCTGATTCTTTTAATTGTATATTCACATGTACGTGCATTGGTCCAACTTTTTTTAACCTTCAAATTCGTAGGTGTTCTTCCTCATCTTGCTCAGGATTAGACGGTACCTACCAGAATAGTGAAGGGAGAGACCCACGATGGCAACAGGGAATTCCCCGGGGGGTGGCTGCTCATCCCCGTCCCCGCGGGGAAGAAATTCCTCCCTCCCCGAGCGGGGAAAGTCCTCGTCCCTGTTAGAAATGTAGATGTGAGAGTCAAAATTAAATTCGTGGCATCGAAATAGGCATTAATTTGAGTAAGATTGATTGCTCATATGCTGATGCCGACAAATATTTGTAAGTTCCGAGCTCAAATATCTGAGAGACAAAGCTGGCTTGGGCGCCACCGCAGCCAGGCGCCTGATGGATGCTGGTTGTTGCCACGACGAACAGGTGCACAGCCGATAGGCGATGGCACGATGCGCTGCGGCGCGCAGGCTTGGAGGCTCGAGGTCGCGAGTGGGAAAGGAGGCGCGCAATCGGGCGAAACAAGCCGAACTACGAAGTCATCTACGCAACTTGCAACGAGTTGAGGCACCTGGTTATTTTCTATTGAGCTAGGGAATATTATACCCTCTTGCACATATTGGGGGCCACGGGGTGCGAGCAATGCCACGAACCGGGCCTTCGACCCCAAAGATGTGCAAGACGGTATAGTATTCTCTGCCCCAATAGAAAAATAATCGAAATCAAGCTTAAGGGCCCCCTGTGCGAGTGGTGCCACCGGGTGGGCCCTCGACCCCAAGGGCCGAACCCCATATGTGCAAGAAGGTATAGTATTCGCTAGGCTAATAAAAATAATCAGGTGCCCTCAAATACAAGATTGAGGGTATCCTCAAAAAGATTATTTTAGCATTGAATGCTCATGGACACGTTGGGATTGTTCGACTCATTAGAATTAAGGGTGTCTCGATCCATCTATTTGGGAACATATCCATTGATTTTTCAGTCTTGATCATTTTCAACCATCCGAGTTGAACCATATATTCACATGTACTCCCTCCATCCCAGAATTGTGGTCGCCGGGGGACGGACGCGGCTACCAACGAAGGAAGCAAAATACCTGCATGCCCCTACTCTTCCATCGATGCCTGTGTTGTGGTCCTGGTGACTTGCCTCCATGCCCCACTCATTCTCTCCCCACTCACTTGGCTTCTCTCTCACATGCATCCACACAAACTCAGCTTCTCTCCCCTTCTCTCTTCCCAAGCAACACTGCACCGCGAGAAAAGGCGGCCTTGGTACCGCTGCTGGCCTAGGAGGCTAGGATGCCTGAGTAGGCAACGACAATAATTTCGGGACGTAACACTGTAGCCAAAACGACTGTAATTTCGGGATAGAGGGAGTACGTGCATTATTGGTCCTACTTTCTTTAACCTTCAAATTCATAGGTGTTCTTCATCTTCTCTAATCAGTTGACGCTAGTGCCACGCTCCCCACTCTTGCTTCCACTACCATCGATCTTCAGGGCGGCAATTCGATCTTCTGGATTGTCTGCAGGGTGTGCAGCATCGATATCTAAGAATTTGGAACGTAGAGGATTAGAGACTTTCTTGTTTTGTGGAAATGTGTAGTGACGCCGAACATTCATTCCCCAACATGATGAGTGCTCGATGGAAAGGCGGACTACTTAAAATCCCACCTAGAGTGCAATGTTTTTATGGCTAGTAGGTAACAAAAATCTAACTAGGGACAACCTTGAGAAGAGGAGGAAGATACAAGACCCCACTTGCCTTTTCTGTAATGAACTAGAATCTGTGAATCACCTATTTTTCGAATGTGCAGTAGCTAGACAATTATGGTTACATTTTTAATGTCCAAATTGGTGATTCTTTTGATTCTATTGGTAAATATTGGCTTAGTAATAAGCGTTATGGGATCTTGAATATCATTTCCTCTTCGCTATTTGGTGTTTATGGAAAATGAGAGACGATTTATGTTTCCAGAGGAACCAGTGGACAGGCATGGCTATGCTTCTCTACAAGGTAGCCTTAGGGCACTCACATCTTAGAAACTATCATGGTTTCTATAGTCTTGGACATTGTGTCAAGAAACTATCTTCCACAATGTAATTTTCTATATGATGTCACATGGCCCACTTGTCACTCTCACAAATTGTCTTGGTTTACGTGAAGACCTGGTTTCTTAGTTAGACTTGGTTTCTTGTGTTTTTACTCTCTCTCTTCAATATACAGCGCCACATCAGCAAAAAGCAATAAATAGAGGGGTAATAAATGAGGATAGAAACCATGGTAGAGTCTGCATTGTGAGTGCTCTTACAGCGCAAAGATGGGCAGTCATCTGTCCGGAGAACAAGAGGGGGACACTACTGGAGAAGGTGAAGGAGATCAAGCTACAAGCTTCTCAAGTGCTTTGCTGCCGGTGCATCCCAAGTACCGGCAATGTGAGGACTTTCAGTTCTTCACAAGACGTCGTTCAGTAATCTGAGTACCTGTCTACCGTAGTAGTTGTGTGTGGAAAAATGAGGAGGTGTGAGTTTGTATCCGAAGTACTTTCTCTTAAGCCGGCTGTGATGTCAATCGAGCAGGTAGCCTGTGGCTACGATGGCCTTGCCATCCAAAGTGCTGTAATAACTGAATATTTGCCTGTTGCTCTTTGCTAATAGACGGGGGTTGGCCCTAATTTTTTTTTTTTTTTTTTTTTTAAAGGCGGACTACTGCTGCACGGTTTGCAGCGCGATTTTCATCTGAAATAAACCTTTTTAAAAAAACTGGTGTCTACAATTCTTCTAATTATGCCACATCGATGCTACTGCATCGAAAAGGACGACTATCAAATCAGTGCTTGAACAATTGGTGCCCTCGAAAAGATTTAAAAAAACTTTTTGAAAACTAAACAATGGCAATGATAAGTTGATTAGCTAGTGGGCGTTACAAAGATTTTTCAACTGCCTCATCCTACGAAGCCCGCATGTCGTATTCAGTATTAGTGGCCAATGTCAACTTGTGCGTGATTAATCTTGTGTGGTTCGATCGGTTTATTTGGCTTCTTTTCACCAATCACCACGGCGGAGGCCGGACAAAGGAAGCTACTCCACTGCTCTCCTATGCGATTCCTGATGCATTTCAATCTGTAGCACGTGTGGAAGCACAAGCACAAGTTAGAAGTCACCATGTACTAGTAGGCTTTCAAAATTGAGATTGTATGAAGTCAACATGCACTGTGTAATGTGTATAATTAACTTTATAGTCAAGGTAGGTAGCAAAAACTGGTAGTGATTAGCCTTCCTTTTCTTGACGCTGACTCGATCTTACAGATGATTTTTATCCATATTACTGTTTGATTTGATCGTCACATTTCATATAATACCAAGGGTCTATTTGGTACTACTCCACTTCAACTTTTCCAGTTTTACTCCCAACTTTACAAGTTAAACAGGGACAATTTTATGAACTATATATGCTCTAGAAAAAAAAAAGTTGCAGTTAATGGCTAACTCTAGGATTTTTGCGAAGCATCTAAAGGGGTACTTAAGAAACTATAGTTTTTGTACAGTGTTGCTCTATGGTATAGTTAGTCGAGGAAAGTCAAACAAGTCTAAGGACACCCTTATTAATAGAGTCAAACTGATAGACTCTGATTGTAATGAAAAGTTCACCTACTGCAATTAATATGAACCGGGCCCAAAACTTGCTTGGAAGTGGAACTGCCCTGTATGGAACTGACCATCTCCGACGACCATGGCTCGCAGAAAGAGAGTAGCAGTGACGGGTGTTTGGTCCTATTAACTCCGTTGGTAACAAAAGAAAATTCACCCCGCCAGTTGATGCGCAATGATTCATCAGTTGTGTTGTATATGAAAATCTGATGGTCGTTGGTCACTACTCGTCACGGTAGTAGGCGAGGAGAACAGTGACGGACGGACGATGGACAAATTCAGGGTGAATGATTCTTGATTGTTCCCTCTCCCTCACCTCTGCACTAACACACACCAGAGCTAGCGAAGACTCAGCACGATTTACAGTTTCCTTAATTACTTACCATGTTGTCCCGTGGTTCTTGTCTTCTTGTCCGCGATCAAGCTCTCCTCAGACGCGGCCATATGGAAGAATGTCGACCAGCTGGCCGATCGATCCAACAACAGATCAATTTGATGATTTCTATGTGTGGATCGATCGGCATCAAGCAGCTATTGATTGATTGATCGAAGGGGCCGGGCACGAGCACGACGTACGCGTACATACGTATGCCACAACCGCCGGCCACGCACGTCGATCGTGTGCGTGCACTTGGCACGCGCGCGCTGGCAGTAGCAGTAGCAGTACCGGCGAGTCGTTGGGCGTGACGACGTATGCCAGCCGCCCAGTCCGGCCGTCGTCGACCCCAACCGCGTGAGGCGGCCGGCCATGAGGCCTTGGGGCCTTGGCCAGTTGGCCTGGCAGGTCGGCGACCGGCACATTTGGAAAACCATGCGTCCCAAGAGGTAGTAGCCTAGCTAGCACCAAGCGAAATCCATCTCGATCGCCTGTCGTCATCGGCACCCCGGACATGGGGCGCGCGCGTCGGTGTCAGTTGCTCTTCATCCTCACGCAAATGCATCCGCCGAGAAGGAATTGCGAAGCTAGCTAGAGAGTCTCGCACGTGCGCACAGCCGTGTCTTGGCCGTGGATCGATGATGTGCCGTGCAGGGGCAGGTGCAGGCCGACTGCCGGTCCAGCGACGGACGGATGGAGACGCGGGCGGGGCGTGATTGATTAACTAGTGAGAGCTGGCTGCAAGTAGCTCGGCTGCTGATCGAGAATTGGATTGAAGATGCATGTATTTCTCTCTCGCGCGCACGCGATGGAGACCCCTTGGAAAGGAAAAACTATAGATGCCCAATCCTCGCCACTTGCAGGCGCTTTCGTGTGGGGAGCGGCGGCCCTCGGGAGAGCAACGTACCTGCCCGTACTGCTGCTGCACAGCCCAATGTTGAAGCAGGATATTTCTGTGTTCCCATGTCAGCACGTAAGTAGGACAAGCGATGGAGTACATTTTTACTCAGCGACGAAGCCAGGAATAGCGTTAGGCAGGGCTGGTTTCCTCTTCTTCTTCCTCCAGCCCCACCTTTCCTTCTTCTTCCTTCTCATGGTGGTAGGGGGGGCTTAGGCCGGGCTCCATGGGAGTCATGGCCGTAGGGGGGGCTGGAGCCCGGGTTGCCCCCCCGCTGGCTTCGTCGCTGTTTTTACTAGGTAGTAGGATTGATTGCACCATATTGTTTGGTCAGTAAATAAATAGATAAGCACAAAGCAAGAACAGATCATGCTATTTACGTACAACATATATGTGTTTCTTCCTCCATTTCTCTACTAGCTGGACTATTTGTGGATAACTTAGTAAGCCAAGAATGGATCATTCCATAAGATATTGTATGCTTAGCCGCTTCCTATTTATATCTACATAGCATGTGTACAGGTCAATCGATCACCTATAGACTTACTAGAATCCACATGCCAACAACCAGGTCCAGGAGCTATAGGTATCTACCTAGCAGCTACAACAAACAAACATAAAACAAACCACCACATATCATGTGTTAAACTATTCACCATTTCGACACTAGGAAAGTGAATCCCCGGCCATTTGTTGTCCTTTCGATCTGGACGTGTACATATTCTACCACACACACTCGCCCGATCCGTCCTTTCAAAGTATCTCAAAGGCTGTATGCATGCATATAGTCCCCCGCGGTGGCACACTTGTGTTTGGTGGTGCTAATCCCTTCCTTCCTTCCCATTTCAAAACTTGAAATTTGGTTTTCCTCTTGGTCGACTTCTCGCCTTGCGTGTCACATCTCTCCCCTTCTTCTACTACGATCCCCACCTTATATAAACAACAACAACCTAGCCCGCCCTTCTCATCCAACTCCACCAAAAGCCACAGCAATTCACCATCATCGTCTCCGCAGCGCTTCCCTCTTTGCTCTAGCTCTACTAGCTCTAGCTAGCCTCTCTCCATCCACACCAGCGCATATCAATGGGGGAGCACAACGGCGGCGTGAGCACGCCATCGGCCATGAGGGCGGCGCATCACCGGGGATGCCGCCGCTGCCGACCACGCGTCCCAAGATAAAGATCATCCACATCATCGCGCCGAGATCATCAAGACCGACGTCGCCCACTTCCGGGACCTCGTGCAGCGGCTCACCGGCAAGCCTGCTGCCCACGCCGCCAGCATCAGCTCCGACGACGACACGGCACGGTAGAAGAAGAGCAGGAGATGGAGACGACGACGACCAAGAAGAGGCTGAGACCGCACCGGCCCGGCTCTGATGGCTGACGTGATGAGCGATTTCAAGGTGCAGGAAGAGCCGATCAAGAAGAGGAAGATCAAGTGCGAGGTGAAGGTGGAAGAAGGAGGCGGCTTCGGCGATTACGAGCTCGACCGTAGCGACCTGTGGATGGATCTCAACCCTGGAGGGTTCTTGAGCTTCTTGGAGGAAGAGGGCGTCTTCCAGGGCCTGGCTGCTGACCATGACTTCTTGCAGCCTGCTTTTGGCTCGTCCAGGATGGACAATTTGGTTGGTGAAATGTATGCATCTTGATAACAATTCCTTCCTAGGTCTCTAGAGCTTGAATTCTTGTGTTTTGCGCTGTGAGGGATTTTTTTGCACTTTGGTCGAGAATTCCGCCGATTGTATTATTTTGCCTTTTTATTTTCTTTTTTGGGAGGAGGAACACATTAGTGTTGGAGGTTCTTGCACCCCTTGATTGGTGGTCGCTGGCAATGATGTGAGTTTAAGGCGATCATGTATAGAAAAGGATTGGTCATTTGGGTGCTTATATTTCAGAAGATAGTGAAGCAAATGTAAGCACCCAAATGACCAATCTAACTAAGGGAAGAAATCAGAATATATAGTGATGCCAATAATTATCATATGTATGTAAGGGACACTGGTGAAATCATAGAAGGATTGGTCAATTTGGGGTGCAGTGGTTCAATTTGTCCCGCGATGTAACTAAGTTGAATGTGAACTGAAAAGATCAGAACAGTGACCCTCAGCAATTGGATGATACCAAGATGATTATTGATTAACCTATTGCTCGCGCAATGCAATTACACCCTTGATCATCATTCCACCATCAATTCGCACCACGGTGCAGACGCCTTGTCTTCCATGAGCAGCGATCTAGTTAAATGTCATTTTCAGTGGTGGACATGCATACAGAGAATACTCTGTATGTTTTTCAGAAGTCCACCTATAGCAAAGGATATGAACAAACAGGTGGGTATGAATGTGTGCAGAGCTAGCTAGGCAATAGTTTCTTTGATTGGAATAACCAGGGTTTTTATGCCATTCCTCTATGTTAAGTCTTTGCTCGTCTGGAAGGGTGACATTTTAACAATATATGCGGTGGTGTGTAAGTTGGCTGGAAGAAAACGACTCTTGAATAAGATAATGGGCCTCTAGGCACTAGGTTTGCATATTTAATAGGTATTCGATGTTCTGCAATCCTAAACAAGATCCAGTGGTGTTCTTTTTATTCAGTCTGAATTTGGAAACACTTTATATGCTAGTCTAATATGTAGTTGAGGGAACAGATAGATATATGGGAGCACTGAAGGGCATCACATGAATTTACTAATAAAATAAAGTTACAGATGGACAGATTTTAAGCATCCATTATACTTACATTTTTGCCCTGATTGGCAAAATCTCGTAATTCATTCAAAACAAACAAACAAACAGAGAACTGTTTTCTCTCTTCCCTAAATGAACTAGAAGCAGTTGGTAAAAGCCCTCCTAAACTGGTCCTTAGTTTCCATTCAGCTCCATGTCACACAATGAACAAAAACTCAAAAATATCTTGGTTCTTTTATGACACATCTTCTCCCTAGAAAAAAAAAAAGGCCTAGGGATGTCATCTGCAAGCTTCCACCTCACTTTCTGCCTTCAATTGAAATTGCTTTCAGCAATAACTAAATGAGTGCTCGACTTACCTCTCTGGCTGATGAAAGTGTCACATCCATCCCCTTTGTCTACATTATGTTACCTCTCGTTTATCCCCTTACAGTGTTTAATTCAGTGAATATTGGATTCATGCATCTCCATTTCTTTGGATTTTAAGACTTTATTAATTGGTTAAGTACTTTGGCATAGCCCACTAGCCATAAGAGTAAGATATTGGATCTCCATCAGTCCTACCTTTTCGTAACTCCAAATATCAAATGCAGATGCAGGTATCAACTACGTGTCCAAAAGGGGTCTTTTAAATCTAGACTAGACTGGTACTTCTTTGTTTTATAGTATACAGTTGTCTCCACCCAACCACCAGAAAGAAAGGTTAGCTTTAGAAAATTGTACAAGTGGACTCTTTTTAGTCAATTTCTGAAGTCAAGACACACACAGGATGCTAAATAAATCAGCTGTCCTTATTCATGAAAGAGACATTCTGGAAAATCAGGAGCGGTTGTTTCCTGTGTGAACTATGAGAATGCGGTAGTTAATTTGACCATTAGTCCATTACGTTGCTGCCAACCTATAAAGAAGTCAGACACACATGACATGATGATGAGGTAAATTTGCAATTTACATTGCACAGTTCTGTGTTTGTTTGTTTGTTTTGAATGAATTACGAGATTTTAAAAAGGTTCGTGGAAACTAGGTAATAGTTGCATGCATCACTAAGCTAGTACATACCAAAAAAATAGAAAACTCAGTCAACTACACGGGTGATATTATAAATGCGTCTATTTAACTATTGAATAACATTTGTTGGAGCAACCCAAGTTGCTGTCCTTGATGCTGTACCAGTGGCCTGCTAACCACTGAATAATTTCCTAATCAAATTTATTGTTAAAAGGGATGTCATGAACGAGATTTTCTTCAAAAAAAAAAAAATGGAATATTTCAACCATCATGATCTCAAGCTGTGATGTCATGCAATGAACACCAGCAAGAGTAACAGCAAAGTAGAATCAACTTATGTTTGCTTTGCCGTGTTGCCATGCTTCTACATAAATAAAGAAATGTTCCTTGTGGAAAGAAACCTCTACTGAAGAAAACTGATCTATGAATAATGAATCAAGTGACTTCTGCCTTGTATGCTTGGGCTGATGCATATGTGCTTGACCCAAATGTCAACTCATAATTAATGGTGACATGTAAATATGTGAGTACTAAATAGCAAGTTGTGATACCAGACAGAGATAGATGCAACCCTTCTGAATCCTGATCCTTCCTCCTGGTTTCCCCCAAATCCACACAGGAAGGTGCCAGCAACCCCTCTAAACCACTTTCCACTAGAGTTATGGTAGTTGCTGGCAGCCGACAGGGCGGCGGCACCTGTTTTCGATATCTCCGGACCCATCAAGCAAGTAGACCTACTTGTCCCAAAAATAAATGAAAGCTGATTAGTGTCCTAAAAGATCAGTGATCAGGATTCAGGGTGGTATGGTGACAGGGCATCTAACAAGACTAGGTGTACTATATGCAGGCACTAGTTGTTGCAAGAGCACGTGTGGCTTATACACACAGCCAGAAAACCACCAGCGGTTTGGAGACAGGCAGCCAGGACTTCCATGGGATACGGGTTTCGCTGCACTGAATGTGGATAGACAACACCAATTAGCGCAACTGAAGATTAGTTCGATATTTGTAGTTGTAATACTTGGACTATTTGATGCCACATGGGGAGATTTGCCAGGGCATATGCTCACATGATCACAGAGAGCAAGAGTAATCAACACAACAGGTTCTGTGACAGCACTATTGCTTGTCAATGTGAAACCATGCTTCCCAGCGGAAGTGACTGAGCAAGAAGTTTGAAAAGCTAATCTCTGGAGTACAGTACCAATGACCCTGATAAGACTCAATTTAACATTTACACACTTTTCATCGATCACTGTCAGGGAGTCAGAAGACAGAAACAACCTATCGAAAGGAAATGAAAAGCTAATCTGGAGTACAGTACCAATGATCCTGATAAGACTCAATTAAACATTTACACACTTTTCATTGATCGCTGTCAGTGGAGTCAGAGGACAGAAACAACATATTGAAAGGAAATGACTAAACTTATGAATTTAGGAAACAAATTTCTAGGGCTGAAGCAATTGCTTCTACATGTGAAGCCATAGCTAATCCATATTTGTTTCATGAACTATTTTTTTTTTACACACACTTGTTCCTTCAGAAATGACATATAAAGAGCAGTAGAAGAATCTGGCCTGAGATTTTTTTTTTTTTTTTTTATAAAAAGTACAGGTAACTGTTGGCAGGATGAGAAAAAAATCGCACAAAAATGGTGGGTACCAAAACCATCAATTTTTCAATGCTCCCCTGTTGCATGGATAATGTTGATGAGATCAAACAGATTGCAAAGCAGTACGTGCAGATAGACATCAAAGCATATTCATATTTGACATTCATACATTGACCCCAACCTTGCACTCAGAGTGGTGCATTTTTCTTGAAAACAAAGAAAAAAGGACAGCAACAAGCCAAAAGTACATGTTGATATTATGTCTCTACATCTGAAAAAAGGAGTGGACTCCTGTGCCCCAGTGCCCTATGTTATTCTGCAAAAAGGATATGTACAGTATTTGGTTCAGTTCCAGCTGAATAAGTAACCCGGTGTGGATTTTCAGGATGTAATGAGAACTGTTATCATTGTGAGTAAGGATGAACCACAGTATGAGAAAAAAAATATATCACTAACGCAACATGAAGAACTGCTCCAAAGAGGTATAATATGTAAGGACTAACTAGTATTCAGTGCTTTGTGTGAATTTTTCAGGCATTATAGCCTTCTAGAGAGTCCTAGAGAACTTTAGGACACACAAATCATGGCATTAGTGGATCTTGACATAACCAGAAAACGCTATCATAGACATAGTGACAAGTCACAACATGAGGAATTGCACAAACAGCAAGAAGCCTTTTCAGAACTTCAACAGTCAGAAACCATAGTAGTCTTAAAATGTCAACAAATTTGGATATGTATTGTTGCTATTGTAGATGCATAGTTCAGGCCCATAGCATTAGCTTTTAGTAT
This sequence comes from Hyparrhenia diplandra, assembly GCA_015847255.1. Taxonomy (NCBI): domain Eukaryota; kingdom Viridiplantae; phylum Streptophyta; class Magnoliopsida; order Poales; family Poaceae; genus Hyparrhenia; species Hyparrhenia diplandra. Next base: position 92,388 of record JADLZK010000411.1, on the reverse strand, counting down.
TTACATAGACTCTTAGTGATGATAATTTATAGCATTGATTAGTCAAGGATTTAACTGCCATTTTTGCAACATTAGTCAATTCAGATGTTGAGCAATCAGTGCATATTACTTGAGACTTGAGAGAAATAGCATTTCTGATCGGACCTATATCTTAATTTGCATTTTTTCTGTTTCAAAATATACGACTAGTAGCAGCCAAAAGTGCACGAGTTGGAGAGTTGAATGCTCTACAATAATACGAACTCACATTAAGCAATCAAATTCCAGAAAGAAAATATATTTATTGTTTAGTTTTTAAGCACCTAGACACCTAGTCATTACAAGTTCATTCCTCAAGAAAATCCTTCTGTAATATTTACTATATTCAAATTGTGCCTTATCTTAGCGGTTGATGCCAGAAAAACTTATCAACCTTATATGTTATTACCATGCCTACTCTTTGAAGGGGTGTTCTGTTCTTGAACGATCCAAAAGTTTTGTCTTGCTGCTGTGTGGCCCAATTAAGCAGCACTACTGAGATCAGAACAGCCATCCCCTTAGAGCTATCCTGCTAAGTGGCCCAAGCAAAGTCAAGCATTTTCTGTGGCGCTTTGTTCAGAACAGCCATCCTCTTACAGAGGACTTGATTCGGAGAGGCACACATCGATTCAAGGTGTCCGGTATGCAAACGGCAAAACGAGGCCAAGCACATTTTTTGTTCTTCAAATGCAAGACAGTGAGGCACCTCTGGGCTCATCTGGATCTGGAGAAGGAAACCATAGCCATGGCAGGGTTGAGTTTGGCTATAGAAACCGTGGAATACATCCTGCAAGCAGCTGAAGAAGCGAAACTAGCTATGCTGTTTACGTCATGGACATGGCGATCAGAGCGAAATAGAATAAGAGAAGGGGAGAAAAGGAGAACTGTAGCCGGTACAGCAAAGACTATTAGGGCCTGTTTGGTTCCCATGGGACCAGAGACTAAGGACTAATTTTTAGTCCCATTTAGTCCCTAGTCCCTTGAACCAAACAGGCCCTTAAGCTGCATGTAGCTGAATCTCTGAAGGTGCAGACTCCAACAGCGGCCACAACAAGAACCAAAGCGAGATGCAAAAGACGCCGGTGGGCAAGCTCAAGCTGAACTGTGACGCGTCCTGCATACAAGAAACTGCAATGGGAAGCTGGGGCCTGGGGGTTTGTCTTCAGAGATAGTGATGGCGATGTGGTGTCTGCTGGAACTGGAAGAGGGAAGGTGAACCATCTACTGGGAGTATTTCAAGCAGAGCTAATTGGTTGTCCGCACGGTGCTCAGGAAGCCATCAGGTCGGGCATCGACAATATCATGCTGGAAACAGATGCGGTCATGGTGAAACAAGCTCTCGACTCCAACGCATATGATGCCTCATCCTCAGGTCAGGTGGGCTGATTGCGGAACTAAAATTCCTAGCTCAGGTGAACCTTAATAGTTTCCAATGTGATTTTGTCCCTAGAGATTATAATAGAGTAGCTCATATGATAGCTGCTAGTGGGTATGAATGTGAGGAAGGTTTGGAGCAGATTATGAGCTCCCTTCATGCATATCAATGTAATTGTTGCTGACGATTGGTCAGTTGTTCAGTGATGAAATGGATACCCAGTTAAAAAAAAAAAGCACTACAAAGATCACAGCAATCCAAGAAAGAATATATGAATTCAGTAATAATAAGGCCACCAGTGTCCCAACCAGTTTTGATTTGCTCCATGCACATATCTCCAGTAGTATGGGTTAAAATTTTGATCAGGCTGGTTTGGCAATTGGCATACACTAAATGCATCTGCTAATGCCAATACAACTTAAGGACTAGGTTAGGTCACGCCTTATTGCGTACCTGGAACAGGATGGATCGTTATACAACCTATGCTTAGTTGTTTTTGTTTTACAATTCAATCAGAAAGAACCAAAGCAATATGCCCTGGCAGTGTTGGATTTTTGGCTGGACCAGATGACTATATATGTATATGTTTCAAAAAATGTATATATTACATCCATGGAACCATATCACGATACAATGAACTCAAAACCGAACAGTGCAAGGTAAGAAGGGGGATAGAAATGGCCGGAATTAATCCATAAAATTCAATGTGTATATGGGCCCCTTGGAAAGGCAAGCTAGTAGTAGCAGCTCGTACCTAAGAGCAGGCGCAAGAGGGGAAGACATGGACGTCGGTGTCACGAGTCGGGCAGGAGCTCGGCTTTATCCTCCCGCTTCGCCTCCTCCTGCAGCTGCTGTGCCTCCTTGGCCTTGGCGAGCATATGCGCCTCGTACCTCCGCAACCTCTCCTCCATCCTCGCCTGCAAGAGAAATGCTCAGTGAGCCCGCCGGAAACCGGCGACTGCGCTAGACATAGGTTGGGGGTAGTAGGGCGGGGCGGGGGATCGATCGGGCGTGCCTTGTAGGAGACTTCGAGGCGGTGCATGACGTAGAACCCGAGCACGCCGCCGAGGATGGTTCCGGACATCACGCGCACGTAAGCCCACCGCCGTGACCCCGGCGACACCATCGCTCACCAATCAATCACCACCAGCCTGACACAGCGCCGCCTTCAGCCGCCGCCGCCGCCGCCGCCGAGTGCGAGAGGAAGAGGAGTGGAGATCGGGGCGGGCCGCGATCCGCTTTTGCATCTCGATAGAGCCAGTGACTATTAGCGAGCCCATGAAGAGGACCGTTGCATTGTTTAGCGAGGCCATATGTTGGGCTAGATCCCGGCAGTGTCGACCGATGATGCTTGATGGGCTATTTGGGCTGAATATTAGTTTGGGCTTCACTATAGTCCAAATATTTTACAGGATAAAAATAATGGTTTGTCAAAAAAAAAAGTTAACGTAATGTTCCCACAACATATGGTTTATCTTATAAAATTCATTCATAGAAAATATTGTTATTAATTATAGAATAATTATAGAAAACATGTTTTACCTTAGAAAATCAGACATCACAATAGCTAAGCAAGGTAAATTAGAGTTTTTTTTTTCCTTTGATTTTCATGATGGCGGGGCGTGATCCGTAACCGCTTGACTATCAATGTGGTGAAAGGATAGACGATTGAGGACTTCAACTACGAAATTTCAGTCTAAATTTTTTTCTATAACGTTCGAGAGTCTAATAAACCTAACCAACAGGGAGATCGAAGCCGCGAGAGCTTGGAAGGTTGGACATGGACTCAAGCGCTCTCGTTCTCCATGCCAAATGATTAGCGTCGTCATCCCTTAACAGTCAGCATCGATCTTCATCAATCATTGTGCAGAGCGATCCAAAGAAGAATGTTCAGGTGCCACTGTGCAGGGTCTACTGGATGCTTCTCTATCGATCATCAGTTCCATCTCGCTCATGTCTCGGGGCTCTAGCCGACCGTCAGACGTCTGCTCCATCACCCATTCTAATTAGCTTCGTCGAGTGTGCCGATGCAACTCCGTCGAGTCGGACCCGTCCATTTCGTGAACAGAAAACCTGCTTTAGATAAAGCAAAATGAATTGGCTCCGCAACTAATCTTTAATCAAGAAGTACAGGACGCGCCTGTTACACGTGTTAGAGGAAGGTGCGGGCTGTGGTCAAGTGGTAGTTCACCACTCGGAGTCGGAACAACTTATAATTCAGAGAAAAAAAAAATCTAGTGCCAGCGGTCGACTGACAATAATGGTCTTTGTAGAGAAAAATATGTTTATGGTCTGTTTCCACGGAATACCTCGGTGCATGGAAATTTAAGTTGGGATCTATGGCTGCTGCTATAGCCTTTTAAGGTACAGGGCTGCTTTTATGTTCATGTACAATTTAGTCATTATAATCATATAGCCCGCTAATTTAGAGATAAATCATTAAACACCTTAAGCATCTCCAACAAATGTTGCTATGGGTTTGGTATTTGCATCTTTAAAAACAATGCCCAACAATTTGAAATCCTTTTGCATTTTAGTGAGTTTAGCAAAATCCCTCCTTTGGCATTTTCCTAAACTTGGGAGCTTTGGCATTTACTTATTGCCGTTTTCCTCGAGATAAATCATTAAACACCTTAGCCTGTTGTTTAAAAAATACCAAAACTGTTGGAGATGCTCTTAGCTTTGGTTTTTGCATCCCAGTTGATGTAACTAAAAAAGGATTTTTTTTTTAAGAACGTAAAAAAACCAAAAATAATAAGGAATTAATCAACTCAGTGTTTCTATCTTATGGCCTCCGAGAGTCTGTACATGGGTGTTTTACGAGTGAATTGTCAGTCTTTCTTTATCAGCTTATAATCTTTCCATTTCAAATTATAGATACATGCATATAACTTCCATGTAAAACATCATTATATAGTTAGTAGTCACGTCCTTTGACTAAATTTAACCTACTATTTGAATGGCCCAAAAGCTCAATTACAAGCTAGATAAAAAGGCAGAACTAGAATTAGTGTCAAGATGAGTAAGCGTGTGTGTGCCTAAGTGTGTTTGGTCGTCGCTTTTCAAAAGGGATTTGATATATCCAGTTGTTTTGATTGAATCTAACTTTTTACTTCAATAATACTCGACCCGTTCTAGCTAACTTCTAAGTTATAAGTCATTTTTAAGTTTTCAAGTATATAACTTTTTGTGTTAGTGTGTGGCCACTATACTTGATGACATCTTACCAAAAAGAGTATGGTGGATGTAAACTAAACTCGATTTCCCTTAATGCAACACGTGCACAATGCACGTTTTTGAAAAAGTATATATAACTTTTATTATGTATACGTATGTATAGTAAAAAATTATATATTTAAATAAAAACAACTTATAAATTGAAACAGAGGGAGGAGCATTTATCACCTAAGACACGTCACATCATGTCGAGAGTCTTTTTTAATCACGATTAAACATTTCATATGCTAACATCCCATTGCTAATTGCTAATCTTATCCGGCTCGTCTTTTGTCTCTTACGCCGTCCACACACTAGTCAACGAATGCTATCTAATCTAACCACCACCTCGCCAACTCCACCACCTCTATGCATTGCATCTTCTTCGATCTTGCCAAAAATTTAGCCAAAAAAATTAAGTTCATCCCGGATAGACTCGATCAAGTCAACTAAAATTTTATAAAATAACATAATACTACCTTTAATTTAATTTAATTTAACTAAACAGCTGCAAAACATTTTCATTTTGTACTAGGTAAAACGCCAGCGAGGCCCCAGTGCCACTTTTCCAAGTCTGAAACACCCACGCTCTCCTCCGACTCAGACGGCCGCCGGCGGCATGCTCCTCCTTGACGGCGACGACCTTACCCTCTCCTCCTCCTCCGGAGGCACCAGCTCCAGCGCCGCCTCTCGCACGGTGCGTCGGTTATTCACGTTGAGGAATCGTGAGCGCTGGCCCCTCCTGTGTCTCTGATTCTGCTACGCCTGGTCTGTTTCTGCAGGGCGGCGACAGCGGGAGGGAGCTCGTGGCGGCGCTGTTGGAGAGCCCCAGGATTCGCGACGCGGCCGACCGGTTCAAGGCCACGCCGGAGAGGCGGATCTCGGCAGCAGGGCAGGAGGGCGCGCCGAGGCACGTCTACGTGTTCCAGCGGGAGTACGCCACGGTGGATGCGGCGCGCGTCGAGGTGCGTGGAGTTGCCTTGTCGCTGCTCGATCAAATAGGGGTAGGGTTTGGGGAACTCGTAGGTCGCTTCCCCGGCGTTTTGGTGATAAAAATTGGGATTTTGTTTGTGTCATCCATGGAGTTCCTTTCATTGTGTAGCTGCTGACTATACGTAGGTAGCTCAGTGATGATATGGCGTTGTAAAGGTGAATTTTGTTTTCCTGGCCAAATTATGTGGGTTGCTGTCGAGACAAAAGGCTCAGGTTCTGAAATCTGAAGTGGTGGATGGGAAAGTCTTCGTAGTTTCACTTCACTGGATTTGGGAATTGCTTTGGGACAAAGTAGAGACCTTTAGGGGCGAAGGATAAAGCAGGGATTCTTGTGCCGGGAGCTTTGGAGACATTGTCAGGGGTTACTGCTGCTTTCTGTAAAATTGGGGTTGCGCAGTCATCTTAGGAGCTCTTTTTACCCTTTATTGCCTTGTCTCTTTGATCTGTATCTTGAACAACTTTGTGAATTGAGATGATTTACTGTTATTGGAACCATTAGTGGACCTTGGAACAATCTGGTTGGTCTTTGCCTGAAATGATTAATTTGATTCCTTCTGAAAAGTGACTGTAGGAGTAGTATAGTGTATATGCGTCGCTTGATGAATATGGTTAAAGCTGCACTGGATTAGAATGCAAATATGTGTTTCCAGTCTTTGCAATTGCATTTGGTGTAGACTTTGGTCGTGAACAGTTCCTATAGTTAGCTGTTGTTGCCTATTTGGTTAAATTCTGTGTGGCAACAAAGTTGGGGTCTTCTAGAAAATTGTTCTGGTTATTGGGTCTTATTTGTAATGTGATTTGATGTTACTATGTTCTGGTTATTGGGTCTTATTTCTAATGTGATTTGATGTTACTATGCTATGCATGTGTCGTTTGGGGGAATAACACTTGAGTTAATATTTTCGTTACATTATAGTTAGTGGGCACAGATGAGGCTACTACATGCATTGGTGTTGTAATTCGCAACAACAAGACTGGAATGTAAGTGAAAAAAAAAAAAAAAAGTGAGCATTTATCTGATCCTGTAAGACTTCAGTTTTTTGTGAAGTTCATAAGTCTTGTATTTTCTGAATGAACGGAGGACTTATGACGATGCTTCTGATCTCCCATTGCTTACTCCAGGACCTCCGTTAGCCATATGGATTTCCCAAAAATTGTGGAGGGAGGGATTAAGCAGATGTTAGAAATACTTGGTGATGACAATGCAACATTTGATGTTTGTACCTTTAACTGTAATTTCAATATGGGATATACTTTATGCACCTTTCAGGCGTTCTCACTAGTACTTACTGCAGGTTCACCTTATTGGTGGCTTTGCTGATGCTTCCACAAAGGTTGGATTCAGAAGTTGTTGGTTATTCACCATTTTGTTGAATATTTTGTTTCTCTCTCTTCTTTTGTGTGACAGAAGATATTGTGGAACCATTTACCATTGTTCACTATGCAGGTAATCCGTTCCTCTGGAAAGAAACACATCAAACAGGAGGGGTATTCCTATCCACTATGTTGCAAAATAGTTGAAGTGCTGCATAAGTCCCAGCAACAATTCCACCTTCAGTCGTTTTGTGTCCTTGAGAATAACACGAAGACTGATTCATTTGGAAATGCAATACCTATAATTGGTGGATTTGTGGTTAGTGATTTCCTTTCTTCTGCATTTGTTATATTGTTGGTTAGTAGTTTCTAGCACCAATCTACTTAGAACCAGGACATAGCAGCCGTGATGCCTTCTTACATGATGTCCTTGAAGGTTATTCCAAAGTGATATAGTTCTGCTGTCTCCTCTCCATTCCCGCTACTCCATTTTTGTGTTTGGTTTTGATGTGGATTTCAAATATTGAAGCATATAATAGAGCTTCAACACTGTCAAATTAAACATACAAAACTTGAGATTAATTGTTCTCATAGCCCCACCTGGTGTCTTCAGGTTGAAACATCATCTGGAGTTGTCATACCAGCAACCTTTGACATGGATTCAAGATGCCCAGATGAAGTTGTCAGGAGGATTCGTCGATGAAAGTGTTAGTTCTTATGATCCAACTTGGCAGGGAAGGTTGCTGGAGACTTACGATACTCAGTGTGATGTTTTTCAAATTGCGCCTGCCTGCTGGTATCTAAAATCCTCACATCCATTGTGTTTATATATTTATATATAAAAAGAAATCTCCAATGTCTTTACTTTCATGTTTCAAACTCTTTGTGCTTCAACTTCCAAGTTCCTGTACTTTGAGCTATTGTTTCAGTAGTAACACAAACAGTCGCTTTTCTTCTGGTTTGGTATTCAAAAGTCCAATGGATGTAGTACTATCTGAAAAGTGAAGGCAAAACCTTCTATTAGTGACACTGGATAGTTCTAATTAGCTGTTCATATGATGATACTTTCCCTTTGTTTAGTGCCTCTTCCCATGAAAAGTTCTATAGAGACATTATTATGATCTTTTTTACCACCATCAAATCGACTCAGAACCAGAAAAATACAACCTTTTCCCTATTACCTAAGTGGTAGTTCTTGTTGTATAAATTGAGAGAAGAAAGTAAATAATTTAAGAACACATGTTATCCCTCAAACTGGAAAATACTGTGCATCCATGCCTTTTTGTTTACAATTTTCCCTTACCATAAATCCATCACCTGTTGTCATACAGGATGCCAGATTGGGCCGATATAGCATCATCACTTAACCAGCTTTCGGACTCTGAAGTCCTCTTGCAATGTTCCACCTCTCCAGCTGCAGAACCAGCTCACTTTGTGGAAAATGAAAGAAGGTTTGTGTCTCTACAGTGTAGATCCCTACTCTTTTTGCATACAATAAATGCTGTCAAACTAATTTATGACTTGCAGTTATCTTATTCTCAGAATTCCCTGTATTTTTTTCTTGTCATAGGATCTGGAAATACTTGATCAATAACCCGGACTGGGAAGAAACATTCCCAAAACACAAGCCCCGGGTCTTCCATAGGACCAGTGACGGAAGCTGGTCAAGATACTCATAGTACAAACCAATGGCTTCCTTTATCATTGGTGATCGCACACATGGAGCCAGAACGCACATCTGCCTTGATTAGAACAGTGACATATTAAGTTCAAGTGCAAATCTTTATGGGCACTGCCTGTTACAGTCTCCATTTCCATGTGACATTGTGCTTGGGGTACCCCATGAATTATTGATTGACTGATTCTCTCAGCTTCATGTGTTAAGCTTGGCTGGTTGGTAAATGGTAATTGCTATGGAGTATGGACCATGTCCTTGTTTTGTGGACTGAGTAAATGTTAGCAGTAGTAGCCGCCGATCGGAAGCAGAGAGGGGAAAAGTTGCGTGGAGAAGGGGAAGAACGGGAGAGGAGGAGGAATTACGATAAATTCAAATTGTAAATGAGTTCATACAATTCTGCTTGTCTCTCTCTCTCTTTCTCTATTTATACTCTCTACTCATTAACCCACTCGGGCCGAAGTCTTCACGCGTGGGCTTGCCAACCCTCTTGGGCACGGATGTCGCGGCCTGCTCAAGATCGAGATCGGTACAGCTTCTGTGGTGTCATCGTTGCTAACACTCCCCTCCTCTTGAGAAGCGGCGTGCCCCCATGCCGGCGCACGAGGAAACTTCTGACGGAGACCAGCCAGCGGCTCCCATGTGGACAGGGACGGAGGGGAATGCGACCAACGGACCAACACTTGTTCCACCGGGTTGTTGCCTTCAGTCCAGCGGCGCTGCAAGACTTTCACTGGTACCTGAAACTGAATGAACTCATCAGGCAGAACAGAAATAGCAGCCGATGGAGCCACTGACTTCTTCAGCTGCGAAACATGGAAGACCGGGTGGATACGCGACGATGGAGGCAATTCCAGACGGTACGCAACAGTACCAATGCGAGCCAAGACCCTGAATGGCCCAAAGAACTTGAATGATAACTTCTTGTTTGGCCGAACGGCAACTGAACTCTAAATGTACGGCTGTAGCTTAAGAAAGGCCATGTCACCAGGTTCGAAGCTGCGTTCGCTGCGGTTCTTATCTGCCTGGCGCTTCATGCGCTGCTTAGCTCTCTGTAAGTGCTGTTGAATCAGCTGTTGCATCATCTTGCGCTCATGGAGCCAGTCAGCCACTGCTGTAACAGAGGAAAGATCCAATCCCAAATGGCGAGGGGGTACTCCATACAGGACCTCGAAGGGTGAGCGACCGAGAGCAGAATGGGAACTAGAGTTGTACCAGAATTCCGCTGCAGTCAACCATTTAGACCATCTACGAGGGCAAGCATGAACAAAACACCTTAGAAACGTTTCCGGCATTGATTCACTTTCGACCGCCATCGATTGGGGATGATGTGAGGAACTCATCTTCGATTCACTCCAACCAAGTCAAACAGAGTAGACCAAAAATTGCCCTGTGAAGACCGGATCCCCGTCGATACAATGGGCGGTGGCAATCCATGTAGGCGATAGACAAGTATCAAAGAACGATTGAGCAACTGTCTCCAAAGATATAAGGATGACGGAGTGGTATAAAGTGAGCAAACTTGGAAAATGCATCCACAACCACAATAATAGCGTTATCGAAACTTTGGCCGAGGAAGGCCTTCAACAAAATCCATTGTCAATACTTCCCAAGATGCTTTTGAACTGGCAGGGGCTCCAGCAGACCCGGATACTTAGCACGGTCAGGCTTGGCTTGAGCACAGATAGAACAAGCTTGCACATAGGAAAGGATGTCCTTACGCATGGCTGGCCAAAAGAAGAGTTGCTTGACCCACGGCCAGTAGAGTGACAGGAGCTCCTAAATGCCCCCAACAGATCGCCATGTAAGGCGTAGATAATACGCTCGCAAGTCGAATTGGTGTTCTAGCCAAATACGCCCTTGTACAGGGATCACCCATTGCGGAGGGAGTATGGTGCTTTGTATCGAGTCCGAAGGGCTAATCGAGCAAGCTTGGTCGCAGCCTTTCGGGATCCGATGAATACCATTTCGTAAGTCGAGCATCCACTCATGTGCGGTGCCGACCACGACCAACAAGTTTTCCTCGGAATGATGACGCCGAAAAGAGCGCCGGCGGCCCCATTGTTCGCTCCCACGACGGTAGTGAATCTGATAGCGAAGGCCTAGCAATTTAGTGAAAGCCTTTTGTTGGAGAGGAGTATTCAGACGTTGCTCAGTGAGATGAATCAGACTTCGGTGATCAGTCTGAATAATGAACTCATTATGCAGCAAATAGTGGCGCCAATGTTCTACTGTCATGATGATGGCCAAATATTCCTTTTCGTAGGCGCATAATCCCAAATTCCTTGGACTCAAGGGTTTACTCGGGAAGGCCAAGGGATGTCCCTTCCGATATAATAGCTCCAATTCCCATCCCCGAGGCATCGGTTTCCACTTGAAATGGCGGTGAGAAGTGCGGCAAAGCCGTAACCAGGTCGCGTAAGCCAAAGGCTGATTTGAGTGCCAAGAAGGAGGGCTCGATGCGGTGGAGTCCGGATGAACAGGGATATCCTTCTTCAACAAACTCGGTCGATGGCTTTGCTATGATGCCAAAATGGCGTATAAATTTGCGGTAATAACCGGCTAAGCCCGAAATCCACGTAGCTCCTTAACGAAGTTGGTATTGGCCAATTCATGCATGCCTCAATTTTGCCGAGGTCCATTTGCAATGCCAGCCTCACTGATTACATGTCCCAGATAAGCTACAGATCTTTGTGCAAACTTGCATTTGGACTGTTTGATTTTCCAGCCATCAGCAACAAGCCATCAAATACGGCGCCAAATGATGAACATGCTCCTCAAATGTTCTCACCAGAGACCAAAATGTCGTCGAAGAAAACCACCACAAACTTCCTCAATCCAGTGCTAGAGTGACATTCATAGCACCTTGAAATGTGCCAGGTGCTCCTGTGAGTCCAAATACCATGACACGAAACTCATATTGCCCCAAGTGAGTTTGAAAGGCTGTCTTATGTTCTTCACCTGGGTGGAGTAGGATCTGATGAAAACCAGCCCTGAGGTCCAGTGTAGAAAACCAACTTGCATGAGTCAATTCATCCATCAATTGTTCAACTACAGGTACTGGAAATTTAGACTTTGCAGTGATTGCATTGAGTTGTCTGAAATCAACACAGAAACAATATGATCCATCCTTTTTCTTGACCAAAAGCACAGGAGAGTTGAACTGGCTTGCACTTGGCTGGATCAACCCTTGAGACATCATATCAGTAACTTGTCTCTCAATTTCATCTTTCAATCCTGGAGGATACCTGTAGGGTCTGGTGAAGACAGGATTAGCCCCTGGGATCAATGGAATCCTGTGATTACAGGCTCTGGATGGTGGTAGAGATTGTTGGAGGCTCAAAGAGTGAGGCAAACTGTTGTAACAGAGAAGACACTTCAGCAGGAAGGAGGGATAGATCACTGTCGACAGGCTGAGAAGCAATGGCACAGACTTGCAATAAAATCTGAGTTGGTGGCACCGATCAACACCTTCCAAAGAGCACCATCCGTCCCTGATAAGGAATCAAAGCCATTTGTGCTCCCAATGAACACACATGGGACTGCACAACTCAAGCCAATCCATACCAACAATAGCATCATAGGATGTAAGAGGTAACACTCAAATCGATGAAAAGCAACAAAGGACCAATACTCCATTGAACATTTTGCAAGATACCGGGATCGACAACAATGTACCACCGACCACTTGCACCTTAGAAGGAAGAGCTAGCAAACAACATCGATAACTTGTCACCCATCGCCGTACTTTCGAAATGAAGCTGTGCTCCCTGAATCAATCAATACAGAGATAGGCTGATCTTGTATCATTGCTGTAAACTGAATAGCACGAGACTTAGCTGATCCTTGCAGTGCTGCCTTGGACAGAGTCATGAGATAGGCTGCCTCAGCTGGTTCAGGGTTGGGCTCTTCAGGAAGTACCTCATCATCATCATCATCTTGGTACTGCACCACGTGAGCTTCCACAGCCAATAGTATCTCAGGGGGACAGCGATGTTCCCGAGTCCACTTGCCAGCACATTTGAAACAGAGCCCTTGGGCGCGACGATAAGCTTTGAGGGCCTTCATGGAACTGTCTTGCATAGTGGCAGGAGTGACCACTGGAGCAACTGCAGCACCTTGAGGCTTGTCATGCTTCAGAGGAGGCGGCAGCGGGGTAATCGGTGGGCGTGCCACGCGCGCCCCGAAGAAGACCAATCACCCGCCAAGATATGGCTTGTATGGGTTCTTTGGCGCCACCTCTTCCCCGTAACAAGGCAAGACGGCAAGCAAAGATCCGTGATTTGGTGGATGGTGCATAACTACAACTGCCTTTAATGTCATAACGTAATCCATCAATGAACCTAGTGGTATAGAACAATGGGTCGGCATTTGGGGAATAAGCCTTGAGCTGGTCCACTAATTGGGAAAAGGATGCAACATAGGCAAAGGATGGGGTGGTTTGGCGAATATTGAAGAGTTGCCTAGCGAGACTCATCTCGATCACGATCAAAGCGATCATACGACCATTGACGTAAGGTATCCCGTGTCACGTTGGGTAGCCGGTAAGACAACGACCGGTACCAACAAGCAAATGGGTCCTTCCATGTAATGTTCGACCAAACTCACCCATAAGGAGACATGGACCTCATATGTACGAAAGTACTTTTCATAGAGAGATTTCCATCTACGAGGGTTATCACCATCAAATTTTGGGAATGGTAATTTGGGCAAAGCGACACGGGTAATTGGGTGAATTGTGTGGTTCGGGGGTCCGGGTGGTGGATAGTGTGGTGGAAGCACGGGTGTGGAGCGGAAGGTGTCCGGTGGGCGATTGTTGTGAAGGAAAACAAGTGGTGGATGAACAGATTAGGATGAACACTATGGAATGACTCAAACGTAGGAGCACTATGCGAGCGGGGATCCGAAGAACGTACCCTTTGGCCGGGGACTGGGATCCGTGTCGTGGCGACTCGGATCCCGAATCCCGTGTAGTCGATGCGGCGTGGGGCCCAAACACGGGCGGTTTGGCCGAAATCCGGCAGTGGGCACCTGGCGGCCTGAATCGAGGGCTGAACGCGGCGTGGCGTGGTGGCTTTTTCGTCGAACACCTCACGAGGCGTGCTTCGCGCTCGAGGTTCTCGCATCTTGACACGAACGCCGTCGACGGCCATCCACTGCGTGTCGCCACTCCACTAACGACTTGATGGAGGCCTCAAATCGGCGACGCGCCGCCGCGTTCGTCGAGATGTGCGCGCGGTGCGAAGAGCTTGAGGTCGGTGATGCGCGTCGAAAACTTCGGCGTCGCCGCAATGACGAAGGTTGACTCGAGGTGGCGACGGGACTCGACGGCGTCGACCGCGGTCCGCGCCGCCGACTCGAGATCGCAACACGCCGGGTGAGCCGATCGCGGGCCGTGGCGGTGGTCGCTCCATCACGACGAAGCGGTTGTCGATGTCGGTGAAGCGGTCGTTGAGGGTGCGCTCCATGACGCCAAAAGCGCGGTCGAGTCGCGCGTCCCGGTCATTGAAGCGCCGACCAAGCTTACGATCTCATCGAGCACCATCTTCAAATTCGGCTCCCATGGCACCCGGGATCTCGGAATCTGGTATAGTGGGGGTGGGGAAGGAGAACCAGAAGCCAAATTGAGTTTGCTCTCGATACCAATTGTTAGCGGCCGCCGATCGGAAGCGAGAGAGGGAAAAGTTGCGTGGAGAAGGGAAGAACGGGAGAGGAGGAGGAATTACGATAAATTCAAATTGTAAATGAGTTCATACAATTCTGCGCTTGTCTCTCTCTTTCTCTCTTTCTCTATTTATACTCTCTATACTCATTAACCCACTCTAGGCCGAAAGTTTCACGTTGGGCTTGCCAACCCTCTTGGGCCTGGATGTCGCGCCCTGCTCAAGACTGGAGACTGGTACAGCTTCTGTGGTGTCATCGTTGCTAACACTAAATATATGCCGACATGTTGCTGATCAGCGGTCATATTTGGTGTTTCCATCTTTAGTTCTGAGAACTAATGAGTAGTATCGTCGAATAACAGTTGCATCACCTCCAGATAGAGGCAGGTGCAGCCGAGCAGGTCCTTATCTTGATCTGCTCGGCGCCTTGGCCAGAGGTAAGGCCTGGCAACAAATACGCGTGCTCTTGGGCCGAAAAGAATGAACGATTCCTGACATCTGCATTCTTTTTTTCTTAAATGGAATGGAAATTTTCGTTTCTACAGTTTTGGTTTTGCATTTTTGGAAGTTATAAACTTCAATTTTTGTGCATAAACTTGTACACGCAACTTTACCAAGGCACTTGCGCACATTAGTTAATTTGCGCATGACTTCTGCCAGATAAATTTCTCAGGATAATTTCTCAGCATTGTTTTTTCAAAAAAAAAAATACTCACAACTTATAAAAACATTTTGTAAGCGTTTCTCTTCAATAAATATTTGGACAAAACTTGTGTGAAAAAAAAGTTTTGGACACAACCTGCTCAACTATGTATTTGCGTGCATTTTTTTTTTTTTGGAACAGCTAAATCAACTAAGCTCTTCTTTGTTGGTTCCAAAAAAAAAAAAATCTCCGTTGTCAAAAAAAAAAAAAAAATCAACTAATTTCTCGAAAAAAAAAAAAACTAAAGCGCAGCTTATAAGGCATGTTGCAGGTTAGAAGCAAAATCGGTAGGATTTAGGATTGTAGTGTGAAAAGATAGAAGAAAATAATGAGAAACGAAGAGGAAAATGAAGGAAAAACTTGTGCCTTCAATGCCAGCACGAGCCATGTTATGGACAAATACTCAAAATAATGCATATAACTTTTCCTTATTACATCAACTAAAAAAATCCATCAACTCTAAACCACGACATTCTGTCAGCCCCAACGAAGATCTAAGCGTGCACACCATAGCTTCCAAGATCTATCTGTCTCATCAAAGGTGGAAGTGCCACACACGTGCCAAAGAGGGCTTTAGTTTCGGTTTCAAAAGTCTCGTACCAGTAGAGAAAAACTCTAACAAAACCTTGCCAAACATAGCTCGGTAGGGGTGGCCTTGAAGCCATCCTCAAACCTTCAGAAGTCCAGCGACACAAAATGAGGCTAGCCATAATAAGTCATAGTAGCTCGAAGTGAACCTAACAGAAAATAATGTAACACTTGAAGAAAAGTCAGACCCGTGTATAAGAACACATTACAATTATAACTAGATGATCAAGGAATTACGTAGGAGTAAAGTAATTTCTTCGCAAAGAGAATAATAACGTCCTCTGTACCCTCTATATACCAAAGTTAATATTTAAAAATATTTTTACATAGGATGATCTCGAACTATATAGGCTACTACTATTGCTAAAATTGAGATTACGCTAACCATTCTTTTTCTGAGAAACATTATATTAGTGCACTCGCCTCATGTGGTTTTATTTTATTTTATTTTTAAAAAAAAAAAATTCGCCTCATTTGGTTGCTAACCTTAACCTACAAAACCCCTTTGATTCCAGTTTGCACTTTTATATTAAGCACCTAGACCAGATCACTACAATAATAATTTATAGGGAGAATATGGAAAAAGTTGCCAACAAATATAGAACTTAAAATTTTAGATGGATAGATTGAGATGCAATCTGGGTTTTGTACGTATACTGTAAATTTCTATTAAAATTATTATGCTTAATAATTAAAGACACTCCAAAAATAACCCAATCTCGAGGTTTTTTCTTTTTATAGGGGAAACCCAATCTCGAGGTGAATCCTGCGCGGCGCACAGACTACTAGGCCGGCCCAAACTAGTCCGCCACCGCCACGACACCCAAACCGGACCGGACCGGATCCCGACCCAATTTAACCCAGCAGCCCACTCCCAGGAACTTTAACCCTACTCCCGTCCTACCCCATCATCAGTTGCGGACGCGCGTCTCTGGTTCGCTCGTGCCGTTGCGTCCTCAGCTCTCTCTCCTCCACCAGCCACCCCGCGGGAGCGAAACCCTAGCTAGGGTTCTGCGCTCCGCCGCCGCCGCCTTCGATCCAGACGCGGGCACCCTTCCCGCGAGCCCGCCCGCCATGGACGGACGCAAGCGGACCGCGCCGGAGGGCGTCAACGGCGCGGGCGGCCCCAAGCGCGCGAGAGGTGAGCAGCTTCTCTAGCTCTCTGGAATCTGGAATCTGGATTGGCTGTTGCTGAACGCAATTTCGGCTCCGTAGGGGTTCTAGCTAGCTGCTTGTCGTTGGTCGGATCTGCGCTCCGTCGTTCGCGGCCTGGCTGCGAACTGCGGGGATCCATGGCTTTTGCTGCTGTTGCTGCAGGGGAGATCTGTGTGTTTAGAGCTAGAATAGCATAGGTGTGTTTTTCGTAGTTTTTTTCCGATTGGTTTACGTGGTTACTGAAGGCTCGTTCTCGTTTAGATCTATCCACTGGATTTTGTTCGGGACGAAAAATATTGTGTGCTTATATTGAGATTGCTACTGTTCTGTTTACATAGATCCTTCAGCCTTTGTTGAACTCTTAATGCTTCTTCGTTGGAGTAGTCAGAAGTGCCACTTTTAGCGCTTTCAGTGGTTTATTTAAACGAGTATTTATTTTCCAATAACAAATCATTGGGCGAATACTGGACGTTATAGCAGTAGCAGCATCATTGATTTTATTCCTCCACCTTTTAATGTAACGCCCAGTGTTTCTTCAATGAAATTATTATCTATTTATTATATATTCGTATTACTTTACAAAGCGACATGATTTAGTAAAGCAACACATTATTAATTGGCGGAAGTAATAAATTTGGTGTAACAGAATCGGAGACAACTCAAATGGGTGTAGGAAGCAAATCCAAGCCGTGCACCAAATTTTTCAGGTTCTAATCTAACTTAAAATGAACTCTCATCTGGTAACATCTACTATCATTATTATGCTCTTTTTTAATTATTAAAATTTGTTATGTTACTAAATGCTATGCTTGATGCTAACAAATGGGTCAGCCTAAGATTCTGCTACAGGAGGGTTTTGTCTAATCATTGCTTAAGAACACTCAAAGGAGTAAAAATTGGAATCTACTGCTGTTTATCACTGTGAAAACTGATGCAACAAGGGAACCTACTGCTGTATATCACTGAAAATCTGAACCATGCAACAATGGTTTCAAGGAAACAAAACTTCCTCTCGAGGAACAATCAGTCAGTAACACCATGGAACAGGTTCACTTGAAGAAATCAAGAAGATTAAATTGAACATGGGGACTGTAATTCAATTCCTTGTGAATCATACCAGTTATTTGTTCAATTACAGCTTATATCTTATCAATATGATGCATTAGTGCTTTTGAACACCAATATCTTTGAAGCTTGGTTATGAATGGCATTTTTGTTAAGCATGATTTGTAAAGGATAGTTTGTATCATTTACTTCAATTTTTAGCCATTGCATATAATACAGTATATATTTAGCAAAAATCATCTAGTGAGGTTGCATTATCCAGCTACATGTAACATAATCCCTTCAATCAACAATGTTTGCATTTGTGTGTCCATTAATATGACATTCTGTAGGTTGTCAGATATATCTGCATGTTCTATTGCTTATATGGTGTTTTCAAATGTGCAGCACTGCTGGTTGTCCCTTTGGCGCAAGTTGCCATTTCCTCCATAACTTCCCCGGTGGCTACCAGGCAGTTTCAAAGATGACGAACTTGGGCGGACCACCTGTTCCAGCTCCACCAGGAAGAATGATGGGTCCTGGTGGTCCTGATGGGCCACCTTCACCTGCTGTGAAGACTCGCATGTGTAACAAGTACAACACTGCAGAAGGATGTAAATGGGGAGCAAATGCCACTTTGCTCATGGAGAGAGGGGATGCTCGGAAAGCCCCCTTGCAGATGGACAACTCGATGGGGGCTCCTCCACCAATGGGTCCAGGGCCCAACGGTCACTTCATGCCACCACCAATGCCTCACCTAGACATGGTTCCTCCCTCCACATTTGGTGCTTCGGCCACAGCCAAGATCAGTGTTGATGCATCCCTTGCTGGCGCCATCATTGGGAAGGGTGGTACCAACACAAAGCATATATCCAGAGTGACTGGAGCCAAGTTAGCCATCCGGGACAATGAGGCTGATCCCACCCATAAAAACATTGAGCTTGAGGGAACATTTGACCAGATCAAGCACGCTAGCGCAATGGTCACAGAGTTGATTGTCCGCATCAGTGGTAAGGCGCCTGGCCCACAAGCCAAGAATAACCCAGGAGGCAGGGGTCCTGGTTCTCATGCTGGGGGTCCTGGAAGCAACTTCAAGACCAAGTTGTGTGAGAACTTCAGCAAAGGCTCCTGCACCTTTGGAGACAGGTGCCACTTTGCCCATGGCGAAAGTGAGCTGCGCAAACCTGCTGCCGCTTGATAAATATGCTTACTCTGGCCTGTGGTGATTACTCTGCCTGTATGGCTGAATAACACCAGAATCGAGGACAGTCGCCTATGGTGAAATGTACTGAGCCTCATGCTCCCTGAGAGATATCCTTTCCATGGCTTGTATTTGATCCTACTGCTGTAATTCTTAAGCAATGGCTGTCTTCTAGGATTGTAGGATTGTCTTGTTGCTCTCTCTTTATCTTCCTGCTTCTGAATCCTATTTTTGTACCTTTCTTAGGCACTTGGCTGGCAGATTGATTCTGTTGACTTGAGAATAGTTGCTATTGATGTTATCGGTTTGTGAATTCTTATTAGCTCTTTGAAATCCCGATGTCATTAGTGATGTTCTGAGGGTAATCGTGAGATTGATTATCCTGGGTAATTTGTGTAGTTTTTGGACTAGCATGTCATGGCTTGTTTACGTTCAAGGATGTCCAGTTTGGTGCCAGGACGAGACCTTGAGATAGCAAGCCGAACTGTCACATTCACGAGTGAAACGATGCATGTAGCAGAGCATGCGTCTCTTTCCATCGACGAAAAACGATGTACCAGCAGACGCCTCTGTTTCCATCGACGAAACAAGCCTCAGTTCTGCTGGTATGCTTCATCAACATGCAGTAGAACAGCCGCACCACAAATCCGACCAAAAAATTCCACAGTTCTGCTTATATGCTTCATCGACGTGCAGTACAACCGACAACCAAAGACGAAACATGTGGTGCAGACGAGACGACACAGACGAATGGGACAAGCTCTCAAACCATCGGTTCCAAATCAGAGCACTTGGCCACCTGCATAGCGAGAACTTGTTCAAACGACATAACTAAGCATCAGCACTGCAAGTCAACCGAAGCATCCAGGCATCTTGAGTTCTTGATTATGGTTACTTTGGCCCTAAGTGCACCAGAAACTAACCTTAAAAACATCACAAAACAATGTGACGCTCAATTCCAAAAGCCACCACGACCCATGCCGAGTGGGGTGCTTTACCCAAATGCATCTAAGGTAAGCTAAGCTGAAGCGAGCTGGGTTGGCTTGCATCTCTACCTAGTTCCTAGGCATGTACACCATTAGCCATGATCAGCTGGATCAGGGTATCAGTTGTCCTGGAATAGACGCCTGCGCTTGTACGTCAGGTTAATGTCCTTCCGCTCCTTCACCATCTTGTCTCCCATGACTTCCTCTGTTCCCGTTGCCACCATCTTCTCTCCCACAGCTTCCGTCGCACCGATGGCAGCTACCATCTCATCTTCTATGGCGTCGTTCGCGCCCATGGCTCCTTGTTCACCTGTCGCAATCATCTCATCTTGCAAGACCAGGCCCCGGTTCCTGCAGAGTTTCCTGATCGTTGTGCTAGGTGTGGCCAAGGGTGCCTCGGCCTCAGTATGATCATTTCCTCCTGTGTTGGCTATGGTCTCAGAGGACCTGTGCGGCATAAGCTCTTCGCCCTCTGGAACGACCCCTTTCATAAGCTGGAAAGGAAAGACAGATCACATCAGATTACAATGCAAGTTTTTCTTTCAACAAAAGAATAAAATGACAAGTTATACAGTAGCCACTAATCAGGCATACAATGCTTTCTGCAGAAAAATAACCAAAATTATTTCTCTATACAAAGATAGTGACCAAACAAATTTTAAAATTTGATGTAAACTTGATTCAGTTTTGCAACCTGTGCAATTAGAAGATTTAAAGGGGAAAAAACATGGCCACGCTAAATGATGAAATCAACTGTCTAAGATGAGTGTGTGACGACAATTCTGTGACAGATTGTTATTTTGTGACGACAATTCAATTGTCAGCCGACTGCCCATGACATCTCCTATGGACCATGACAAATTGTTTCTTTGAAAGATACTGAAACAATACCTTCCAGTCTTTGAAATCAAATCGGAAGACAAAGTGGTTATAGACCACTTCTCCCGAGGCAACAGCACTAGCTGCAGGTGCATTCCTTGGGTCTGTTGCAATCAATAGAGTTAAATCAGGCACACTGGAGTCTATAAGTACAGAACAAGTGAATAATATCTGTAGCATAGAAGCAGCTAAGCAGTCTTACAGACAAAATGATGTCCCTGATCATTCACTTTGATTTCAACTCTTCCATCTTTCACAAGGAATGACAAGGCAAATAAGTTCTCCACTGTTTGAGCAAATGATGTCCTGTTTAAGATAAGGTTTTCCAGCCTTGCATTTTTCTTCCTCCTCAGGAGATCAAATATAACAGACATATTCTTGTCAGTGTCAGACTTTGTTTTCTCAGATGGATCAGCAAGCTGCAGAATAAGGCAGTATCAAATTGGCATGTTATCAGAAATCGAAAGATAAATGATTGTGTCAATATGAGTTGGGAAAATATAAATGTTACAGGAAGTTATGTCCAAAAATCAACTATGGTCTCCACCTTAATACATACACACAAAAAACGATTGCATAACAATATCATTAATGTTAGTAAATGTACTTGTGGTTCCAACATAATCAACTCTTGTTACTGTGTATGTAGTAGTAGACTGCCACAACCTATACTGAAAGCATTATAAAGATTTTGTTTGCTTGAAATAGAAACTAACAAATCTATTTACTTAATGAATAGTAAATCTGGAAGATAGAATACAGACACAAAAAAAGAAGCAACTGGGTTAAGCTCCAGAATTCATTAGATCATTCAATTGAGTAAAATGGAGAATAAAAAAAAAAGAAGGGAAAATGCAAGTTAGTATTAGAAGAAATTAGGTTCAAGTGTATACTGATCAATTCACATGTATCCATGGGACATATAGTGCAGCAAATAAACAGACCTTTTTTTAAAAAAAAAAAAAAAATAAACAGACCTATCAGTTCGACAGTTTGACTAAATGTGATCCAACATGTACTGATGTACCCAATCTACTATGAACAAAAAACAATGGCTACCACACCAGCATATCTTCCATTACACTAATTATACATGGAAGGGTACCTGTTCAGGGCAAGCGCTTCCACTTGGTCTTGCAGTCCTCTTTCTTGTAACACGAACTCTTCGTGGCTGCACTTCTGCCTTCATGGGACCAACCCTGTCAAAAAAAACCATACAATTCTCAAACTCTTGAAACAAAAACAACTAAAGCTAACTTCAGAAAAAAAAAAACAGTGGATCCATTACATGGTGGCACACCCAGATGCAGACATGAAAATACGTGAGGTTTCAAGCCCAAGACGAGTCCAGTCTAACGAAACATTCTCATCATTCGGATCTCTTTTCTTTCCAAATTTCTTCAGCAGTGCAGCAATAAAATCAGAAGGTGTTATTCCCAGAACTGATTGGGACCTTACTGATGCTACCAAACTAGAGGTAAGGTCCAGCAGGGTTTCTGCGTCAGCTATTTGCTCCCTGGGCCTGTGAACTGCAGCACAAAGACAGCACACACTTAGTTTTTTAGTCAAAATTCTGGTAGCAGCATCAGTGATCATTAAGAACTTAAGAATGTTCAAAACCAGTAAAAATACAGCACAAGTTCAAAACAAGTAAAAATACAGCACGGTACTAAAGGGTTTGTTTCAAGTCTTTGAGAAATAAATGCAGTTGATACGATTATAATTGAGCATTTGACCATTATTTAAAAAAAACATTCGGCCATGAAAGAAATCCATGTTCAATAGCATTTTTCCTAAAATGGATGCAATATCACCATTGTTAAATCACTGCAAAGTTCCACGAGTTATCCCACTGAAATTAACTCCAAATAAGAGAGCATGCAATTGACAAGCAGCACTAAAACTAAGTTCACGCGTTACCTACTTATTACACAGCATTTTGCAAAATCCAGTTGCACGTTTCTCAGAAATGTGGTGATAGCATGACCACAACAGTAACTCATTGACAGATGATGGAGCACTCGAACATAATCACAACACAGAAATCAAATTACATTGCATTTGCACAAATGTATACACAGTAAATCTCATCCTGTTGGGGAAAACTTCACTCAACCGGTGCAGCACGCTTAAAAACAACGGTTAAACTCGTCAACATGGTGATTGTTAGTATAAACGGAAAGATCACCACCCAAAAAAAATCATGAAAATCCGTTTCCACAAGCCAACAAAAGCAATCGCACTTACCATGCTGGTGCAGGCTCTCCACTTTGTTGATAATGGAGGAGAACTTATCGGAGTCCACACTCGCCATGTCATCCTTCTCATCTGCACACACAAACACGGCCGCACAAAACATCCCCCAAAAATCAAACCCAGCCCAACCAACAGCCAAAACCGCGATCAGAGATTTAGAACCAGTCGCACGGAAACACGGCTCTACCGCTGATGAGGCCCTTCACGGCGAGGTACTGCGACCGCAACAGGCGCCTATCGTCCACCGCCTGGGTCTCCTCCGCCTGCTCCTGCTGCAGCGCCGCCGCCGGAGGCGGCGTCACCGGCTCCGGCTCCCTCGCTCCCGTGTCCGTCATTGCGCTCGCCTTCCAACGGCTTGCCAAACCCTAGGCTCCCGAGCGAGGGCGGGCGAGAGGGAAGCTGGTGGGTTTGGAGAATTTGGAGGAGGCGGTGTGGTGTGCAGGGGAAGGAAGGCGAGGAGGAAGGGGAACGGCGGAGGGCACAAGAGACCTCGGGGGTATTTGAAACGCCGCTCCACCTCCACCCCACGAAAGCGTCCTGAATTTACGCGCGGCTTTACCAGTGTGCCTGGGCGGTGGGTCCCAGATGAGCGGTCGCCAGTATGGGCCCAGTGTCAGTGGGCGTGCTGTGGTATTTAGTGGGTGGTTTTCGCGTAGCACCGGTTGGTTCGAAAAGGTGGGAGAGTTTCCGGAGAGAAATTGCATGAGCCGCGATGGCGAGGTTATGGTAGGCGCGGTCTAGGTGGACGAGGTTCTTAGCTGGCCTATGGGACCCAATTGTCAGCGATACAAGGTTCATGGACGCGGTTCGCCTTGGCAGACTGGCCTCGCTTCCTCGGGTGGCCCTGTGGGTTCCCGCCAGCGCCTGTACCTGTGCGGCGTGCGCGCGATCTTCGCATTCGTGTAATCGTGTTGCTGCTGCGCGGTGAAGGCGATCGCCGAAATTTTTTGGGGCGAGTTAAAATTGTTGTGCGGCAAAAGTTTTTGCCGCCGCTGCCTAACCTTTGTTAATGGCTTACCGCGGCAACTCATTTCATATGGTGGCGTTTTTTTTTCTTCTTTTGTAACGGTGGCGTGGCAGTGTTTGATTTTAGGCCGCAGCCACACCGACCGTATTTAGGAGTGTGTTTGGTTGCACGTTACAACTTTGTCACTCCAAAACGGTAGTTTTGGCCGCTATTTGGTTGCCGTGTAAACTTTGGCCGCAGGACATGGTTTTTCTCATGGCTTGTCGTTTTTGTTTAACATCTATTTTTCACGCCACACAACTATGGCGCCTGTCGAACCTACGGTGTGGCTGACCGTGACGTGTAACCAAACATGTCAATGCCACACTTATGGTACAAACTCATCCTATTAAAAGTTGGGGGGCATATCCCGCACAAATGGGCCTTTAATGCTCTAAACGCTATCAACCAATAGTGCATTTACCATCTGATGGCCAGGAGCGAAGGTGGAATGTTTTACGAAAACACGCCCGCACTCGCGTGTTCCTTTTGCGAAAAACCCCGCGCGGCGTGAGGTTCCCGTTCTCCACCCGTGACCGTCCCATTCGCACGAACCGAAGCGGAGCGGATTTCCGCGACGGCGCCGCTAGGGTTCCAGCCCGAAGACACCGGAGCGGCGACACGCAGGGGACGACCGGAGCGGCGCGGCTCCTCCGGCTGTTGGGGGCATGCCATGGCGGCGCGCGAGCGGCGGCGGGTAGCAGGCGCTGCTCAACCGGTCCCGCGCCGGCGCCAGGCGCAGCTCAACCGGTCCCGCGCCGACGCCAGGCGCGCGCTCAATCTCCAGCCGCACCACGGGCTCTGTCGAGGCCGCCGAGCTCTGGCGCCGCGTCGAGGAGCGGTTCAACGACCTCACCCGTGAAACTGCTCTCCCACGATGACTTCGGCGAATGCATCGGTAAGCCGCCGCCGCCGCAGCTGCTTGGCGACAATTGAGATCGTTGTTATCTGCACATGCGAGAAAGCAGCGGCTCGATCCTATTCCTAATTGCGACGTCCTTGTCTCCTCACCCGACTGGCAATTCAGTTGAAACTTGTCTTCAAGCTTCTGAACACAAGTTTCAGAATGTTCAGAAAATGGAAAGGCTTCAGTAGTTAGGCCTGATGTATTAGGTGTAAGGGATTCCTATGTGTAATGCCTGGACAAAAGGATGAATTTAGCAATGGTAATTGTGCCTGGACAAACTTGTGTGTTGAGAATACATTATGTTTCAGTGAGTGTGCTGATCAGACAATGGCAATTCTGTAATGAGCAAGGATAATGTGCAAGAATAAATTATGTTGCAGGGAGCTGCTGTATTTTGTGACTGCATTTTGAAGCTGTATTTTGTGACTGCATTTTGACTGCACAAGAATAAACAGACATTGTCTATTGCCAAACATAGAATTTTCATTGCCAACAATCAGAATTTTCATTGCCAACATTCAGTATATTCATTCAGTACAAGGTGGGTGAGCAATCATTGTGCATCCTTGCTCATCAAACATTCTGTTACAACAAAAAACTTCTCTCTAGAAGCTAAACATTCTGTGGACTTTCACTATGAATTATGCAACACTGAATTATACAACAGGGATCTCAACACACAAGCTCACTACAAAGAAGGCACAAATGCCATTGCCAAATACACAGAAGCACTGCTACTCCATCCTCCTTTTTTTTTGCTGAATTTTATTCTACATCTTCATGCTTCAGAGCACTGCCAACTGACGCCAACTGTGTGGCCATTGGAGCATATCAGTGATCAGTGACGCCATTGTATCCTACAGAAAAATAACGGGAAATTTCAGTTCATTATTTTTTCCTTCTCAGATTCATACTGTATATATATGAATGAAACAAATGTTAAAAAAGAAAAGAAAGGACAGTTTATTTCATACGTCAATCATGTCTGAAAGGCCAGGCATTGCGGTCAGACTTCCTCCCACAGCTTTCAGTATGTAGTCGATTCTCGGTTTTGGCTGCAGTTGCAGGGGAACCACACGTCTCAGAAACAATTTAAAGAAAGGCTGATCTCATATGCAACATCTCTGACAATGAAGTATTTTCGAACAGAATTGAAAGAAGCACACCTCTGCCAGAAGAGCAATAACAACAGCAGATATTCTCCATTTGCACTGCCAATTTTATTCTCCATACACACAAGCTCTTGTTGCAGTTGGCAAGCACCAAATTGGCCGCACCTGACTGCCATTTGAGTGTCAGCACAAAACAATTCAGTACAACACTACAACAGGTTCATGTAATGCACCAACTCGCATTGATCCTAACATTCACAGTGAATCGAGCACTGCACTGCATAGTCTGTCAGGATAACACAACAAGATGACTTTTTAACAGTAACAGAATGGTACCATTGGTCTCAAAAAGTCGAAGCTCTTGAGGTGCGGAACCACCGGTCCAGGATGTCCGTGGGCACTACCAGCTTTCCGCCGTACGGCTGGGCGGGCTTGGCCCCGGCGAGGGCGGCGAGGTCCGCCGGGGCGGGCTTGGTCGCGAGGACCGCCAAGGTCCGGCGAGGGCGGCGAGATCTGGCGGGCCGGCGAGGGCGGCGAGGTCCACCGAGATGCAGCGCGGGGAGGCAGACGACGAGCGGTGGTGGAGCGTTCCGCGGCTCGTACCGTACCGCTTCGCGTAACGCGGACAGACGCGCGTGAGGGCGCCGGGGAGGGTGCGAAGTGGAAAAGGACCGAGCGCGTGCGGGCGTTATTCCGAAAAAACCACCTTCGCTCCTGGCCATCAGATGGTAAATCGAAGGCCCAAATCGTACAGTGTCTTGGCGTGTGCACATGTCAATGCCACACTTATGGATAAACTCATCCCAAAAGTTATGGCTGATGAAGTCCATCGCCAACCAAACGACAGCATCAGTAGCTGTGGGCAGCTTTTAGTGTGGTGGTGGTGGTGCGGCTCAAGATGGTCGAAAACCAAACACGCCCCTAGTTTGTTTTCTTTGTCATCATTCACTAACTAATCAGCAGCCAAAACTAGCATCACACGTTTGGCGTCACACAAAACTAGCCTTGTGTGTATAGACTGTTACCAAATACCTTCTGAGACACATTTTCAAACCAACCACACCAAAAGTCTGACGTGCCACACTTCAAAGCCAATGTTTATTATTTTATTAATGGCCGGTTTTGGTGACATAATTTTTTGTGTAAACGCAACACACATCATAACTTGCCAAAAGTGACATTCATGATTAATCCGACATGTATTTAGGGTTTGTTTCTCCTATATGGCCACACCTTAGATATGATATGCCAAAACAGTGGCACACAAAATATCGTGATTTGGTGGCAATTGCTACCAAAAGTTAAAGGCGTATTGTGGTGAACCAAACCATGGGCGAAGTTAGGAAGTGATCTAAACGCAGTCTAAACTTTTGCAACGAGTTGTTACAGTGATCCAAATAGACCCTTAGCGTGCCACACATCAACTAGGCCACTAGGGTTGCAAAGGGGAAAAAAAATGAAATGTGAAAATGGTGTAACCTTGTAAAAACACGAAGGGAAATCTTGATGTAAACCACGCATGCCGCAACTTGTCAAAAGTGCAAAGGATGATTCGTTTCTGCACATATTTGTCATGCCGTGCATGTTTTAGTTTGATGGCGGTAGGGCTCTAAGGCTTGTCTCAATGCACATTTCATAATCTCAAAAGATTGAAGTGCTTTTCCCAAATATATGCAATATGTAGTACCTGTATTTAGCATATAGCAAGAAATAAAAAAAACTCGAGAAAGCAGCACCTCGCACCAAAGGCACATTAGCAATTGGCGCCACCTAAGTACATTAAAACCAATTTAGTAGCCTATATAAGAGCATTGTTGTAGGAACATAAAATCAGTCTCCTATATTTATTTAGGGGACGTGAGAGGAGGTTGTCTTCTTTATGTATGAGATATGATTCTTATTTTAGGAGATCTTTTGAAAATTATAGATATAGGATATAACCCACGTCTCCTAAATATTACCCCCTCAATCCCACTATAAGACGTTTGCCTTTTTTTTATACTAAGTTTGACCAATTGTCTTATTAAAAAAATCATGCAAACATAATTAAGTTTAAGTCATACTCGAAGAACTTTCATTAATAAACCAGCCACGACAAAAAAAAGTGATTTTTTAACAATTTTTGAATAAGATAAATAGTCAAATTTGGTGTCGAGAAAAGTTAAACTTCTTATAATTTAGGATGCCTTTTTTTTTTTTACAAGAAATTTAGGATTGCTTGAGTACGTCATACATATACACACAGGAGATGGGATAGAATATTTGGCGTGCGTCACGTAAAAGCCACCACTTTAACGTTTCTTAGATGAAATTTGTGGCCAAAAGTAAGATTTAAGGACAAAATGGCCACTGTAAAAGTTGACAACAAAATTAAGCCTTTGCTTCTAATTTAAGGATAAAAGTGACTATTACGTCATATTTAATATAAATAAAAAAATCGATACACATCATCTGAGCAACTCTTCTAAAAATTTGTGCTTTAAGGCCTTGTTTAGATACACCTCAAATTCTAAGTTTTTCACTCTCTCCCGTCACATCAATTTTGGACGTATGCATGTATAACATTAAATGTTGATATTATAAATAACTAATTACACAGATTAGTTATAAATCACGAGAAGAATCTTTTAAACCTAGTTAGCTCACGATTAACTAATATTTTAACAAATACAAACAAAAATACTACAAGAGTTTAAGTTGAAAAAATTTATAATAATCTAAACAAGGCCTAAGAGTTTCTTTGCTTGGTGTCAAGACCAAACGAGCTCCGGTCACAAAAGAATCGAGTCTAGTCTAGTTCTGTAATGACGCAGCAAAAACATCAATCAAAAGTCAAAAGAACACAGCCAAAGAATTGTTGTAGGTGGTCGCTGCCGTTTCGTCCTTGGCTTGGACTTCTCCGTCCTCGGATTTCCTCACCTTTCTCGTTCTCGCGCGGACGCGGCCGCAGCCGCGGACGACACGCGGGCTCAACGGCAGCGGACAGATGGGGCCCGCCCGTGCGCAAGTTGCTCCGCGTACGACAAGGACGGTCCGGACGGTGGACGCGGTGGAACGCAGTCGCAGACGTTGGCAGGTGAGCCATGGCGCTCAGTGTGCTTTGCCACTTTGCCCCCTGGTTTCATACGAAAAACACAAATGTTAGTACCTCCTCAACGGTGCCTCAGTTCGAGGATCCCAATTTTAACCCGCTGAAAACAAATCATGCATGGCAACACAACACAATCTGAACTTATCGGTGAAAGTCCGCTATGATTGTTACGAAGACAAGCTCACCTTCAGGACGTTTTGTTTAAGCGTTTCTCTAGGGAGATCCCATAATACTAGCTACGCAGAAGACAAACGATCTCTTAGCCATACGTGTCTGAAATTAGACGTATAGATATGGTGCTAAGAACAAATCAAATAGAACTTAATATATCTAAAGTAGATGGTGATTGATAGAGCAATTTTGTTCGTCCCAACATGAAGCCTGTGACGGATAGTAAAAGATCTTTTTTTTTTTTTTTTTTTTTTACTTTGAGATAGTGTTCTATCCTTAATTATTTCTCACGCTATCTTCTTATAAAGTTTTGTTAGAGCATTGGAAAACCCTTTGTCAACCAGTTTCATAAATGACAAGCAACAATATAGTAGCTACCAAATTTTTGTATATACAATTATTTAATGCAAAAACTATTTTGTATCCTTGATATCCGGGTATGATTTTTTTGATTTGCTTGTATGCACAATATTATAGGACGTTTAAGAGAAACTCCACTTAGTCCCCTTTCCCTTAAAAATCATTTATAAGGAATTGAGAAAACTGAATTTATG
Organism: Hyparrhenia diplandra; assembly: GCA_015847255.1. Classification (NCBI taxonomy): domain Eukaryota; kingdom Viridiplantae; phylum Streptophyta; class Magnoliopsida; order Poales; family Poaceae; genus Hyparrhenia; species Hyparrhenia diplandra. The sequence goes on along the minus strand of JADLZK010000411.1, from coordinate 62,481 downwards.
CTTTTAGGGTCTATTGCTATAGCAGAGTGAGAAAACTCAGCGCTTTGTTCTCCTAAGTGACAGTTTTCATGGAAAACAATTATTTATCCAATACGATGGAGTTGCTCTAAGTCCCCAACCGTAGAACCTACAATGCATTGTGGTTGTTTTTATTTTGTGAGTAGTCCACTAAATTTCTCTCACCCAGTTTGATAGTCTATTAGATTCGGGAAGTTGTTTTTTTTCGCTAAGCGCATGTAATCCTCTTCTCTCCTTATTAATGCCAAAACCAGTTTTCTAGATCTCTTTCACAAAAAAAAAACCTACAATGCATCGTTGATTCTTGCACAAAATGGTTCCATTTGTACCAAAATTTGTAAATAAATCCCTATATATCAAACAAGCACTCAAATTTTAGCGCATCCACGAGTTAACACGAAATGATTGGATGCGATTGCAAAGTTGCAAGATTTCTATATTGAAAAAAAAATCCCAACGGAAATGGCCAAAATGGCGGAAATCACATCATCAAAAAGCACGACCATGAATGGCCCATCAATTAAAACCGCAGAAAAGGAATCCATAAAAAGCACGGCGACGCGGTCACCACTACACTACGGCACCGCCGCCGCCGCCGCCGCCACCCTCGACCCCCTGAAAGAGGCAACCCGCCCGCCTCTCCCATCCTCCCACTCCCAAAAACCTAGCCGCGCGCGCCACCCGCATCCCATCCATCCATGGCGGCCACCGCGGCCGCGGCGGGGACCGGGTCCTCCTTCCTCTCCCCGCGCCGCAGTCACAGTCGCAGCGCCGCCTCCTCGTCATTCCGCGCCGCCGCCTCGCGCTTCCGCTCGCCGGTGAGCGTTCGTCTCGTGCTCGTCGCGGGGCTTTCTGATTGATTGATTCATGTGTGATGCCTATCAAGCGTTGAGGTTCTTTGTGGTTGGCCTTCGTTTGGTGTGCGCAGGGATGCGTGCTCGGGAGCGAGCAGCTGAGGGTGGCGCAGGAAGGGAAGCGGATGGGAGGGGCTGAGCCCAGGGTCGGCGCGTGGACGCCAAAGACGCCCGCGCCGGAGGCCAGGCTTACCGCACTGCCAAGGGAGCTGCGGGACTCGAGGATGAAGCTCTTCTCCGGCACGGCCAACCGCCCGCTCGCTCAGGTGCGGTCTCTGAAACTATGCTCTGTTCGTCCATGTTAGGCCGCTTGGTTCCGAGAGTTATTATTACAGGAAAGAAAAACTATTTCTATGCAACCTGGGACTGTAGTGCTTTATTTCTTGTCGTTCACTGTTTTGAGTCGTCATTGGCACTGTTCATGGTAATTTTACTTATGCAGCAACGCACATAATTACAGTTGGATTTGGTGCTTTACATGAAAGGGATGTCTCAGCTGTTGAAATTCGAATATTTTTTTTAATGTGCAAATTGTTTTTTGATGCATTTTATATCTTCCAACCACTGTGATTGTGAATACTAACTTTTGCCCCCGTACTATTAAGATAGTAGCTTTAAGGGGCTTGTACCTTTTCATCTGTAGGGTTTCTAGATTTTGATGTTTCATTCAGGGTTGTGGCGACATCGCTTCTAAACACACTACTGAAAATTGTAATGTCCTTCTCTGTGTTTACTTTCTAGGAAATTGCCGCTTATCTGGGTGTAGACCTCGGCAAGATCCTGATCAAGCGTTTTGCTGACGGAGAAATTTATGTGCAACTGCAAGAGAGCGTGAGAGGATGTGACGTGTTCTTGATCCAGCCCACATGCTCTCCTGTCAACGAAAAAACCTCATGGAGCTCTTCATCATGATTGATGCATGCCGGCGGGCTTCAGCACGGTCTATTACCGTTGTTATTCCATACTTTGGTTATGCTAGAGCAGACAGAAAGGTATTAGCTAAATGATACAGTTATTTAGTTTATTATCTATTAAGTTCAGATTCAGAATTTAACGTAAAATATTAAAAAAATCAGAGTATTTTGAAACACATTGCTTCTGATTTCAATGTCTTTCCTGCCAACATGCAAATAAAACCAACACCATCAAAGTAAACTTCAACATTTGAGCTCCTTGTCAAGGATTGCTGTAAGGGCAGTGTACACTGCTGATTCTGATTTGTGATGAAGTTGGCCACTTGTTTGGTTCTCCAACTTTATTAGGGATACAAAAAAAATCTTCCGATGCTGTTTTCATGCAATAAAGTTGGCAATTTGTCTTGTACCTCAGCTTTATTGTGGATCAAACAATTAAGCATTTCCCCCCTGCTGATGCTGCCTTAACTTTGATAAAATCCATCTATTATGATTTATGAATGACTTCTTTGATAAAATCCATCTATTATGAATGACTTCTATTCCTCTATAATTGTATTACTTTATGCCACTATGGGTTTCCAGGTACTCCATTCCAAGTTATAAGACGTTATGACTTTTCTGGATACATAACTTTTGATATGCATATAGATCTATTTATCTAGAAAAGGCAAAACGTTTTATAATTTGGAACGGAGGAAGTATCAAGGAGGATCAGAGCTGCCCAACTTAAATTAAATGAAAAAGTACTGCATTTGCTTTAATATCTGAACGTCTAGCTTTTCTTTTGTTTAACTGCACAATGCCTTTGTAACGCAGGCACAAGGGCGTGAGCCCATTACTGCCAAACTTGCAGCAAATTTACTTACTGAAGCTGGCAGTGACCGTGTCATTGTATGTGATATTCATTCTACACAAGCGTTGGGGTACTTTGATATTCCTGTGGATCATATATATGGGCAGGTAGTGATAGTTCTTTCTTTACACCGCTTTGATTTGAATGTTGCATCTCATTGAAATCCTCATCTGAAATTTATAGTTGATTAGTAATTTGTGTCATAATTATTATCTGTAGCCTGTGATTCTGGATTACCTGGCCAGCAAGACAATATCTGAAGATCTTGTGGTTGTTTCTCCTGATGTGGGTGGTGTTGTTAGAGCACGTGCATTTGCTAAGAAATTATTGAACGCCCGTTTAGCTATTGTTGATAAAAAGAAGACAGGGTCACAACATGTCAGAGGTGAGACCTTTGGATCGAACCAATCCTTATTTCACTGCCCTATCCTTTTATCAAGGTTCTAGAAACGGGATAAGAGTTTTTCCTGGTCAGCAGACTACAAATCTGTCTCTTTTTTCTTTTTCTTTTTTTCTTTTCATAAGTTCCTTGAGTTTGAAACTTCTCAATACAATAATTCATTATTCTTTATAGCTTTTAATTTCATTAGTACTGCAATTGTATCAAAGTACTTTTACCATCTGATGTTTGTTAAGCTTTCTATGTGGGTCATCCATGTTTCCACTTGTGTTGATCTGTGCAATAAAATGCAATTATAGCTTGCAAAACTACTGAGGCATATATCATATTTTTGAGTTTCTACTTCTGAGCACCGTTTTCCTTCAGGTCATGAACTTAATTGGTGATGTGAAAGGAAAAGTGGCTATCTTGATTGATGACATGATTGACACAGCAGGTTTGCGAATCTGATTTTTAGCTTTTTGGCTGCACGCCTGGACGTATTAGTCAGTTTATTCCATCCAATAGTAACATATTTTTAACATTTTAACCAAATCCAGGGACAATCACTAGTGCAGCGCTTTGTTAAAGCAGGAGGGAGCAGAAGCTGTATATGCTTGCTGTACACATGCTGTTTTCAGGTTTTCTAGTTGGCTTTATTGAAAATACTTATTTTTTTTTTGGTATTTTATGGCAGTGGTCCTCTATGATGATGCGGCTTCGTCACTCACTTTCTAATATTTCTCCGCAAATACATTCATAACACCACAAAAAAGTACAGCAGCGAAGTAGTTAGTAGTTAAACATTTGTAGGTCATATTAACTTTTCTAATCTTGTAGCCACCCATATCACTAGCATTAGCAGCTAATCTTTAACAGTATGATTCCTACTTCATAGAATCATATGCAGTATATTTTCTACCCCTTTTTTAGTAGCATTTTCATGTGATGTTTTATAATATAATTTCATGTATATGAGTGGTCAAAGTTCTAAAGTTTGCGCACACATCCGTAATCATAACACTGTACAAAAAAGTACAGCAGAGGCAGTAGTTAACATCTGTAGGTCATATTAACTTTGCTGATCTTGGGGGTACGCATAGCATTAGCAGCTAATCATAACAATATCAGACTGTTCGCTGCTAATTTCCACGGCAACGGCTGGTGGTGCATGTCACAAGCAAAACACTGTAGTATTAGTGCTAGAATCAAATGCAGTATGTTTTCTACCCCTTTTTACTACCATTTTCATGTTATGTTTTTAATATACATTCATGTATATTAGTGGTCAAAGTTCTAAAGTTAGCGCATGCATCTGTAATCATCATGCATTTGAGAATGGAGGGAGTACTCTATTACTTAGGATTGCTCAACTCAATTATAGAAGTAACCTTTTATTAGTTTTTCATGGCCCCTTCCTGTTGTACATGTATTATACAAATTAACTCATGCACGATTGAGGTGGTGGATGCCATTTTGTTAAGGAAAATTTTCATATAGGTGAATATAAATTGCATTGTTTGCCATGGGTCACTCGTTAATCAATGTTTACTTTGATCGGACATGGAAATGGTGTCCATTTGCAACGTTGCAACCAGGGATATGAGGCCTCTATGGCTCTACACATAGCTCATGGTATTTTGTTGTAGGAAGGTGCCTTAGGAAATCTGTTCTGCACACTTGTTTAAATTTGACTAGTTTTTTATAAATTTGCTTGTTTGATGCTCTTTGTTTCAGAAAGTGTTTTTTATAAATTTGCTTGTTTGATGCTCTTTGTTTCAGAAAGTAGCAGAATGCTTTATTTTCTTTGCACAACTGTTGTCTTTATATTCCAATAACATGCTTATTCCTTTAAAATATTTTTATATTAATACGGTTGAGTTTTTCAGCCCTCCTGCAATTGAAAGGCTTTCTGGAGGCGTCTTTGAGGAAGTTATTGTGACAAACTCCATCCTGCTGCCAGAAGACAAATGCTTCCCTCAGCTGACGGTGCTTTCAATGGCCAACCTTGTAGCGGAAACAATTTGGCATGTCCATCGTGATGGCTCCGTCAGCAGCATCTTCCAATAGCAGAAATGGATAACACCATCTAAGAGTCTTTACATTCGTGTGGTATAGAGAAGGCACCCAGTGCCTGTGCTGTTTGCCTATTTTTGTAGGGGAGTCAATTTTGGCGGCAAGGTATAATAAGGTGGTATTGCCGATGTATGGGGTGCCATAATAAGGTGGTATTGACCCCGCCATTACGCCATGGCTATTGTGATCACGAACTATGAACCCCCAGCTACCTGGGCAGAGAAACGCGAGGCATGATCTGACGAGCAGAGTCTTCCTTTCATATTTTTTTTAGTTGTAGAGATTTACTTCATCAATCGGGCCGTGCAGAGTTTGATCTTTTTCTGTTTTCTCGATCACGAACATCAATACTCACGCTTCCTGATTTAACAAAATGCTCTTGCCTCCATTTTCTTAAAGCTAATCACTTGTAGGAAGTTCTCATTTTGTATGAAACTTTTTGCCATGCCTCAAACATGCCTAGCAACATTGTTACAAGGAGTATATGCAGTCGAGGAATTTAGGGCTTGTTTAGTTCCCACCCAAAATTTTCCCCACCGTGAGCCTACGTAGTCCATGATTCGACAATGTGGTGCTACCATAAACATTCTCTAATGATGGATTAATTAGGCTTAAAAAATTTGTCTCACGGGTTTGAATCTGTAATTTGTTTTTATTGGTATCCAAAAACCTATCCCGACATCCGGTCAAACATCTGATGTGATACCCAAAAAGTTTTCACACTCCAACTAAACACACCCAAATAGTTGTTGTTCAGTGGTATCACGAATCGGTAATTTCGTTGGTAACTACAAAACCGATACTAGAAGATTCAAAAAACCACCAAATGGTACAAATGGTCAGCATTAGTATGGGGTCTACCGCCTCCTTCCCTCCCCATGGAGGTGGCCGTCACCACCAGTACTAATTGGGAGCTATTATCTTTAATTCTATTTTAATAAATATTTTAATAATAACCATGTTCAAACGAAATTTATAGATCTAACCCTTTTTGGCAAGGCTGATATGGCTGGGCGCAAACCAAATAACTCTGTCACGTTACATGTATTGGCGCACCAAGCCTTGGCATATTGAATGGTGTTTTCGATGTGGAAAACCTTGTTGTGGAAGTGTTTCAGAAATCTACATCTGGCGCTCTACTCTATCTTCTGATGTCTTTAACCATATCCCTAAGAAAAAGGAGACAATAAAAGCCAAAATAGACTAAATATAGCCAGAATGATCATAAAAACCCCTTGTAGGAGATACTGAAGAAACAATATGGTCCTGTCGCACCTCCGGGAGTGGCATGACATGAATTAACTTCTGAAGAATCATAACTCTTCAATATCACGTCAGATGAAGAAGATTTTTACAATAAAGTTATAGATTTTGACAACATATACAATTTGTAGTTGTAAGTTTTTCATTTGAGAACATTAACATGCTCAAAAAGTTATTATACAATTTCAGCACTGTAATAATTACATTACTAGCGCTTGCTGCATTGGAAAAATAATATCTTTTTTCATATAGGGTCAAATGGAGATGCTTTTTATATCAACGTTATAGCTCTCAATGTGATCTACAACTTTATAGTTTTGAGTTTTTTTTTTCCAATTGAGTTACTAAAATGCTAGAGAAAAAAAATATAAAATTTAAACAACATATTAATTGGTGAAAATTTAAATTATTTTCTCTAGGATTTTAGTGACCTCAATTGAAAAAACTCAAAAACTACAAAGTTGAAGATCACAATGTGAGCTACAACATTGATAAAAAGAACATTTTCATTTGACCCCACACGAAAAAGATATTATTTTTCCAATACAACAAACGCTAGTATTACAACAAGAATGGCAAAGGCCATTGGTTGGGGCCTCCCACCCGTGGTTCAAATCCTGTGCGACACTTTATCCCGGATTTATTTCGTGATTTTCCAAATACCGTGCATTAAGTGGTAGGCGACGTCCCCTCCGATAGCGAGGCGCCAGTGGTGACTTCGAACTTCAAGATTTGCCGCTCAAATTCCTTCCGGGGTGCTCATAGGGGTAGGGTTTGCGTATTACATGTGTTCATAGGGGTGAGTGTGTGCGTGCGTGTTGAGCGCCCTGCGTTAGTCTTGTGTAATCTCAAAAAAAAAAAAAAATTATTGCAGTGCTAAAATTTATATTATTTTTTGAGCAATTTAGCATCCTCAAATGAAAAAACTCAATGATCTACAATATTCATGTTAAAATCATCTTTATCCAACGTCGTATTGAAGATTTATGATTTTTGGAAAGTTAATTATTATCACGCCACCCCGGTGGCGTGACAAGACCATACCGCCATGCCAATGGGAATGGCGTGATAAAAAGTTTTTTTTTTATAAAAAAAAGCCATCCAATATGGCGCGACAGAGTTATTTGGTCACGCGCCGGCCTCGTCGCGATCAAAGGGGTCGATCTGTAAATTTCATTTGAGTACGGGTTATTATTAAAATAGTTTGTAAAAATGGTTAAAAATAAAATATTCCTACTAAATGGTGGTGAGCATCAGTACCGGTGTACCGTTATCCAGTATTGTTGTACTGGATTGAAATCCCCTTTTCTTGCAGCGGCTTAGACAAATCCATCTTGTGAACTGATTTTTTTAGGGAATTACTTTCATATATAATGATGGATATTACAGAGAGACCGCCTCATTAAAAAACCTCACGCCTAATAAGGGCTCCCCGTGTGAGGAAAAAGAGTACGGTCGATGGTGATTTACAAGAAGGTAAACTTAAAAATCAAGGACTAAAACTAGCTAAGTTACTTTTCATCCTCCTGCAGTACAGTGGAGATATCCTTATTCCGGCTACGTATATATAGGACAACATATACATCCTCATATGATATACTGGATGTCTTTATTCCGATCAAACACCATCGATCATATATGAATTTTTCTTAAAGTTCATCGTGCTCTGAGTGATCATGCTCTTGTCCTTGGCTGTGGGAGTGACCATGGTCATCAAGCCCACGGTTTTTGCGAGGCAGTATTGCACGAAGAGAGGGCCAATTGGGGAGCGATAGGCTTGACACCACCAATGATGTAGTCATCAGTTGTACCAGGGGCGAAGTTGATCAATGCATACCGGTCTCCTTTTGAATATGTAAGCTTCATCCCTCCGGTGAGAAGCGAAAGCTGCCTCAATTCCAGTTTCAAAGATGGTGTCTCTCAAGCTATAAAAGCCTGAAGTAATCCAGCGGATGGCGATACAAGTCTTAGAGTTATAGTTTATCAGTGCATAGACACCACCTTTGAATAAGTAAGCTTGGCCCGTCGCAGTTGCTGTAAATGCAGCGTCAATGGAGCTCTCAAACACCGTACCGGCGAAGAAGGGGAACATGGCAGCGATTGTCATAGGACCATCAAGAATTCTGTCATCTGTTGTCCCCGGAGCATAGTCTATGTGGGCACAGAGATTCCCGGAGAAGATGAATGCCTTATTGCAGTAGTGACTGTTGAAGGCACAGTCAATTCCATATTCACCAAATACCGTGTCAGCAAGGGATGGATAGCCCTCAGAAATAAGAAGGGGCCATTCACAATCCAGTCGTCCGTGCTTCCAGGAGCATAATTCACCCGAACATACTCATTTCCCATGAACAAATAGGCTTCATTTCTCCTAGATGAACGAAATGCAGCATTTATATAACCATCCAAATCTGCTACATCACTAGTATACCAATCAGCAATGTCATCATCCGAGACATCTCTTCTCTCTCTCCCTCTCACGTGGCAAATATCTGATCTCCGGAACCACACGTCTCCCATTCCTCCTTTCGTATAGTAAACATATAGGGTTACAGATGGGGACCCTCCCGTCCGGGTCTGGATTGAAATAACGGTTCCTGATTAGGGATGTTATCTGCTCTGGACCATTCAAACTGCCTGTGTGACAAATCAAGAAGGAACAAAAGGAAACTTAATTATATAATTAGTATATACAATGGATCCAAGGAACAAATGTATCCAAATACGTGTATGTGTATGTGAGCACACGTGTATTGGGATCCTCCTACAATACAAAAAAAAGGAACAAAAAAGAAGTTTGGAAGCAAATCTCTGTCATCCAGACGCCGCATGCAGGCCAAGCAATAAATATGTATTTTATTTTTTCAGGTTTAACAATAGTGTAAAATTCTGTCATTAACAAATTATATATCATTGACGCTAACAATGTGTCTTAAATCATATTAGCTAGGAGAATTCCAGCGGCGTTACCTTGGTATGAAGGAGGAATAAGATCATGTCATTAGGGGAATTAAAATGCTTAAGAGCTAATTAAAACTGCTGTAAATAAAATGCTAAAAAGAAAAACATGATAACTGGCCCAAGGCTGAAAGTACGCAGGCCTCAACCTGGCCTGGGCTGGCCATCCGCCCATGAAGGGGGTGGGGCGCCTGGTACTAAGCCAGGTGGTTAGGGTTGGAGACCCCAACCACCCAGCCGCCGCTTGCCACGGCTCCCGAAGCCCGGCGGCCGCTCCTTCCATCCATCACGCCGATGCGCCGCGTCATACACCCGTGGGGGCGCTCGGGTCCGCTGTGGGGGCCGCGTGCGGCGTGGCGGCCGCATGCTTGAGTGGGCCGGCGAGAGCGCCGGTCCATGCATCGCGAGGCCGCGGCTGGAGGCGAGGCAGCGGCGATGGCGCGAGGGGCCGGGCGGCGTCGGCGCTTGCCGTGGGAGGACCGCCTGGGCGACGTGAAGCCTCTAAACACCACCGCGCCCGGTTCGACACGCCGCCTCCGGCGACGCGACCGCCCCGCGCACGCCCCCCCCCGCCCTTCGCCCACGACCGCGGCGCCCTAGAGCCAAGCGCGGCACCGAGCAATGGAGGCGACCGCGTGCCTCTTCGAGCCGGGCCGCTTCTCTCTCTGTCGTCTCCTTCCTCTCAATCGCATTCGAAAAGGAAACGGGTAGGGCAGGCCGAGTGGGGTGGCCGGGAGGACAAAGCAGAGGTATTTATCGATTCTGAGTGGCGAGGACTTTTTCGTTTCTTTCTGCCAATTCATTTTAGGTGCATCAGTTATGGCGGAGGAACCGATGGTGCCGGTGGAGGCGGATGGTCGAGAACCGATCGCTACTGGAGGCATGGGTGGGTTGAAGAAGAGGTGAGTGCATGGTGGGGCCCTCGCGATGACGTGTCTTCACCATTGCAGGCAGAACTCCCTGTGGGGTTTGCTTACATAGGTGTAGTAGATACTTTCTATAACAACAAAATATGTAGTTGCTACTTTAGATAAATGTAGGGGTGGGGTCCGATAAATGTATAGTCCTTTTTTAGGCATGTATTTCAAGGAACCAACGCCTCCGCTAATAATGTTAACCGAGGCGGCCCGCTTTAGGCGCCTGCCTCGGTGAAAAGGTTGATTAATGGAGACAAGTTGTGTTATGTTGACCATCTTGGTTAACGGACTGCCTCCGTTTAAAGAGCGTTAGTGCGGCGGACCTCCAAGACTGCCAGCCTCCATTAATCTTTAACCAAGGCGAGCGCGCTTGACCGGTGGCCCTGACAATGATTTACGGACATATGGCCGCGCAGTCCGCCCGCCAAATGAAAGGGTAGCGCCTTGCAAAATAATTTCTGTGGTAGTGAACATATATAAATTTTGGTTTAAACATTACAAACTTATCCACTGGGTGTTCAGTTAGATCTGAGGAAAATTAGCCCAGTTGCCTAGCTCACGGCTCTTCTAGAGTGGGACCAAATAGGTTTGGGCTGACTGGAAACTTAGTTTGATACATTTTATTTTAATTAATTTTACAAGCACAGATCGAACTAGCCATGGATGGCTATGGGCAAAATTTTTCCCGAAACTAACCAGCCTCTTTTTTTGGGCCTGGCTCAGCCTGCAAAATGCTTGCTTAGTAGGCCTTGTAGCCTATAAGACAATGGCTTAGAATCTATATCTTCACACAAAAAAAAAAAAAAAAAAAAAGCAGCTTATGACTTAGAATCTTTGTATATCTTCACAAAAAGAAGTGCCTATGCTTTAGAATCTATGTCTTAACAAAAAATACGAGAAAAAATAGAGTTTTGAACAAAAAGAAGGAGCAGTAAGAGCACTAGGAGTTTCAACTTAACATGTATGGAAATTTTGCAGCAACAGGCCAACAATTAATATTCAAATAGAAAAGTCAAAAAATCTATTTTCACAAAGTCCCTGCTCATGGACAACAACAAAATTCAAGCTAAGGTTTCAGCGACGAATGTACTGAAGACACTCAATGCAATTCATGAGGAAACACTGTGAATATTGATGAAAAAAGTACGTATAGAGTAAATGACGACCAATGTTTGTTGCTAGGGTAAAGTAGAACACAGAGTATATGTCTAGTTAATGTGTTTAGAAAATATGGAAGTGCAAACTAAGCAATCCAATCTTGAGTACTTGTGGGTTCTTAATTTGTTAACGAATTTTTAATACTTGTGTCTCCTAATAATGATCATTGATGGACTATTAAGAGGTTGACTGGGAAAAATCTAAACTAAACGGGGTTGACAAAAAGCCAATCTTACGATTCATAATTAGAAAAAAAAAGTAAAAGGTATAAAGATTACAGCTTGTTTGCCTATGTAATAAAAAAAAATATATGAAAAATCTTTTCTACTCCCTAGGGTAGCTACTCCCTCCTCTAACCACACACAAATACACCCGCATCGTTTTTGATCGGTGGCAGGATGCTAATCGGGTTTACATGCACCCACCCGTTTAGGAAGTACCGTGTGATCCTAAATTCTAGGTTTCTGTTCCTCGTATACATAGGAGTATATATCTAACCACGCCACTAGGCATTTTGTCACAGCTCTATCTCCGGATATCTCTCCTCCCTATTTCTAGATCTCACGCATGGTGTTGGTGGCGATCGACGATCTCGCCCTCCACGACGCAGCGTCGGGCATTCCGGTGGTGTTGGTGGCGGTGGAACCGTGGAACCCTCGGCGTGGCCATCCCGGCAGCGTTTGATGGTGGCGAGCCCTCTCCAGTCCAGTGGCGGCGGCACTCCTCTTCTCGCACGGTGGCCCTCCTGCCGGCGGCGCTTCATTCCACGGGCAGCCGGCCATGGCGCGACGAGCACCGCGCGCACGAAGCCCCTGGCGCTAACCCCCGCGTGGTGTCCCCGCCGGCTGCGTCCATCTCGGCATGGAGGTGACCATGCACCCATGGTGCTCTCCACCGCGACACCTTCCGTGGCTGGGTCGCGGCGGCGACGTGCTCCCCATGGGTGACCGACGCTGCACTCTACCGATGGTTCAGATTTGATGATTATTGAAAGTTTTTTTTTTTTTTTTTTGCTCATAGGAAGAAAAATATACAGTGGTATTGATACTTGAAATTTTATATCGTGTATGTGGTCATACTCACGTATAAAACTTGGGTATACAATCATACTCAAATCTGAATCTTGTATCCAGTCATACTCACGTCTGAAACTTGTATATAATGATACTCAAATCTGAATTGTGTACACGCATACTACTATATTGACATACTCGTACGTGTATATATGTATGTATGTATATATATGCAAACTTCATTTTAAAATTGTAATCCATCTAGTAAAAAGTATGCGTTCATACTCTTTTTAAAAAGTATGAATACATACTCCTTTCAAGAAAAAAAAGTATGCGTATATATATACTCTTCAAAAGTATGAAATATTATATATGAAAAAAAGGTATATGTATATACTCTTGAGGACATGCATACGATTATATACTCTTCACCACGCATGCATATATACTTAAAAACACACCCGAGTATAAAATGCCAAAAAAACATGTCTCAGTATGTGTACATACTTTATAGCGACAAACAGAAAAGACCCAGCCAAAGCGAGAATCACGGCAACAAAAGTAGCAAGATATTATTATTTTATATTTAATTCCTTAATTACTACTACTACCGGCGCACCTTTAATTGGATCTGACTAACCACATGCGGACCCGTTATGGTCAGTGGTGTTGCCGTACCTGTAGTATAGAATAGATAGAAAAGAAACTGTTCACGGGAGTAGAAAAACCTCACCCTATATATATATATATATACGTGGGCCTAAAAATACATCCGGGTGCATTCTCGTATAAAATGCACCCACCACATTCCCCGCGACCAGTAGCGCATCCAACTCAGCTAGCTAACAAATCCTTCCCCTGGTGGTCGCCGGGAGCAAATTACAAATGAATAGTGTACTTTCGGTTTGCAACTCTATCGTGTTTCAGTTGTAACATCGCGCAGACCTACCAGCCCACCTCTCTCTCCACCTGTCCATCCCGCATTTGGGAATCTTTTTTGATTTTGATCGAAAAAATCGATATCTCCTAAACCGTAGCTCCGATTTTAGATCCGTTTGCATCGGGGTTGTTGCAAAAAAAAGTGCTTAACAAAGCGAGATCCAACATGACTATATTTGACCCGAACTTTTTTCAAGTATGTAATTACAACTTCACTGCTTTATGAGTTGCAAGCTGTTACTAAACACAATTGCAACTTAGTCACAGCATAGTTAGCTTTTTATTGCAACCACTTAGAAGGTAATTTTTAAAACCTAAACCCAAATCTTGCAGGGAGGGGGCATGCTGAAAAAGACACTCTCCCAAAACACTAAATAATTCGCATTAACTTTTGAAAATCAACAAATCCTAATCTCAAAGAAATCCATGAACCCTAAACTTCGACAAACGCCATGAGCCCTAAACTTCGAAAAGCGCCAACAAAGGTCATTTGCAACATGGTGGATGACCCATAGTTACACAACCGGGCCGGTAAATTACCATTTGCGATAAAGGAGTGTCTCCGTTGTAAATTAATTGCAAAGTCAGACGATTGCAACCTTGTTAACAACCATTTGCAACAAGGGTGATAAATACAATTGTGACTACAACAACTGGTAAAAACTCCATTTGCAACATTGGGTATGTAGCAATTGCAACAACGAAATAACACGATTGCAACATGCTCTATTTCTATTTTACAAATCTTTCCTTGTTGCGTAGTCTCAATGTCGGTAATTTGCAAAAAACCCGGTTGCAACAAAAAATGCAAATTGCAACCTAGTTGATAGCCAATTGATATAGGTTGATGACCACAATTGCAACAATCCGCGGTACGTAAAGTTACCATTTTGCAACAATGGATTTGTCTCTATTTGCAACACTACAAGTGACACAATCACAACATGTTGATGACCACCATTGCAAACACACAAAAAGTCGATAATGTACCATTTGCAATAATGAAGCATTCACAATCTAGTTTTTGCCAATTTGGAAGGGTCTGTCCTAGCACAAGAAACAACTCACAATAGGCAATTCTTTTCTATAAAAGAAAAACATAGACAAGATAGGGAGGCGTCCCGGAACAACAAACAAAGGAATAAAAAGATAATTTTTTCTATGGAAAACAATAGACAAGGCAGGGTCCTGTCCTAGCACAAGAAACAACTCACAATAGGCAATTCTTTTCTATGAAAAAACGAGAGACAAGATAGAGAGCTGTCACGATACAACAAACAAAGGAATAATAGATAATTTTTTTTTGGAATAACAATAGACAAGGCAGGTCCTGTCCTAGCACAAGAAATAACTCACAATAGACAATTCTTTTCTATGGAAAACAGAGACAAGATAGGGAGCTGTCCTAGAACAGCAAACAAAGGAATAAAAGATAATTTTTTCTATGAAAAACAATAGACAAGACATGGTCCCGTCAGCAAGAAACAACTCACAATAGACAATTCTTTTCTATGAAAAAAATTGAACAAGATAGGGAGGGATCTGTCTGGAGCGACAAACAAGAAAAAAATAGATAATTTTTTTTTTTTTATGGAATAACAATAGACAAGAGAGGGTCCTGTCCTAGCACAACAAACAACTCACAATAGACAATTCTTTTCTATGGAAAACATAGACAAGATAGGGAGGCATCACGAAAGCGACAAACAAGGAAAAATAGACAATTTTTTTTTTATGGAATAACAATAGACAAAGAGAGGGTCCTGTCCCTAACACAACAAACAACTCACAATAGACAATTCTTTTCTATGAAAAACATAGACAAGATAGGGAGCTATCCTAAAACAGCAAACAAGGAAAAATAGACAACTTTTTTATAATAACAATAGACAAGAGAGGGTCTGTCCCTAGCACAACAAAACAACTCACAATAGACAACTCAAAGTACAACAAACAACTCACAACAAAAAAAAGTATACTACAGTCAAGTTGCAATTGTGTTTAGTCCGCGATGCAGCGCATAGTGCGATGAAGTTGCAATTCGCGTTACTTTCGAAAAAAAGTTTGTGAAAATATAGTCATGTTGGATCTCATTTTGTTAAGCATATTTTTTTAAACAACTTTGGTGCAAGCGGATCTGAAATTGACTACGGTTTAGGAGATATTGCATTTTTTCGATCCGAAACAAAAAGATTCCCCTGCATGCATGCGGGATTCCAGGGAAGGTCTCATCTTGTGGGACAACCCCAGGTGCATGCGAGGGGACTGTAGCGGTGCAGTGCACCCACAGCGTCGGTTGGCCTGGGTGCATCACTGTCTGGCCAGATACACCTGTTTACACAATATACATCTGGTATATATATATATATATATATATATATAATGGGTTTAGTATATCCTACAAGATATAAATAAAAAAAAATAAAAAACAAAATACATATAAACACAAAATGGTACCAGCACTTCATTGAAGATGAATACAACATTAAGTTTGATGAACTAGGTAGGAGTCAACCGTATGGGCTGGAAAAGCCTAACTGAGAAGTAGTAATTAATTGGCGCTTGGATGAAAGAAGGAATTTTAGGTGCGTGTGGCGGCGTGGTATGGATGACACATAAACTGTAGAAATAAAAGCTAGTAAGATGTATCATTAAGTAGTACGTACTAACCGTGACCGTGAGTTACGTTGACGAGTGAAAGTGAATAGTTGAGCAGAGCAGAATGTACTGAGGTGCAATGCCACGAACGAATGCCACTTCTTCCTGTTCCTGGTACCCATAATTGCGAAGGCTCGCTGCGACCAATATACCACCAGGAGCATATATCTCGTAACGGTAGACTTGGTAGACTTGGTGGGAGCCTCCCGAGAGAAGGATCCCATGTAGTGCTCAGTGTGGTGCTGACAAAGGCATGCGTTACAGGCCTATTGGGATCAAGAGGAGTACCTCCGTGATGCACATGGTGATCAAACTGAAGTAGGTGGCGTCGGGAGTGTCTCCCTGAGGCCTCGCTTGGAACCCCCGTGTAAACACGGTGTTAGGATCAGTGGTGTTCCAACGAAGCACGCTGTGGGTGACGTCGTAGTCCCTAGCGCTACTCCTATAGTCGATACCGATACCCCTATTGTGTGTGGAAATGATCTGCGCTAACCTTGTAGCTGCAGTTTCATCTATAGGTCGTGGAAAGGCGGCTGCACACAGCCTCCACTGTGGATCTGACATCTTTATTTTAATTACTTTGTGGCACTGGCAGTAGTGGTGGATGAATCAAAAAATGGACGCAGTATATTTATAGCCTCAAAGGGAAGCTTGGATTCGGCAGACAGATACCATAGATTGATTCTTCTTGTTTTGTCTCAGTGTCTTGTATGGCGACGTGGCTGGTATATGACGCAATATCATACTTAACGTCAAACCTCTTGCCACTGATACAGAAATCTTTGTGGTGGCGCCAAAAATGATTTATGCAGGCGGGCATGCATTGCAACCGTCTCCGTTCACAGGCTTCGGTTAATTCGGACCTACTGGAGGCAGTTGGTTTTACATGCCTCCGTTAATCAATTAGGCCAGTCTCAATGGAGTTTCACCTCCCGGTTTTCAAGATGTGAAACTTTGGTATGAAATAGGCGTCTCCCTCAATGCGCGGTTTCATTTACGCAGTTTTATAGGCTTAAGGATCCCACAACCTCTCTCATTGCATGGTTTAATAGCATAGTTGCATGGTGAAACTCTATTTTTGCGTCTCAATGGGGTTTCACCGCGGTTTCCAACACATGTGAAATCAGTGCCCAAAGGTTTCACCATGGTGAAACTCTTTCCTTCTCTCTCCTAGAGGTTTCATGCAAAAGTAAAATTTTGCTGATGTGGCGGCTGCATTTAATATGCATGAAACACCCATAAAACTCCCATTGAGACTGGCCTTAAATAAGCAAAAAAAAAAAATGGCAAGCCCAGCGAGCCCATCCACCGGCTCGCTTGCCAGCGTCGTGCGTCACACCTCGGATCCGCCCAGGGGGGTGGGCGTCGTCGCCCGAATCTACCAGGGGAGGCTGTCCTCGCGGAACTGTTGTGGGGTAGTCCGTCCTCGCCCGAATCCGCCATGGGGATGCCTCCCGCGTCCGAACGCGCCCAGCGGGGAGGCCGTCTCGCCGGAAACACGCCGTGGAGGAGGCCATCCTCACTAGATCATGCGCCCGGTGGCGGTTGGAGGTCATATCCGGCGGGGAGGGAGAGCGCCGCCCTATTTGCCGGTGTGGAGAGGGAGATGTTCTTGGCCATGGCGATGGTGGGGTCCCGATGCGGGCAGCATGTTCCCGGCGAGTAGGGCCCCGTAGCCCTGGTCGGTCGGCCGGTTGTTGGGCAGCCCGCACCAGCGTCGGTGTCCGTCATTGCCCTCGGCGGGTAGTTCTTCCCTAACTCGGCGGCAGCTCGTGCCAAGGCAGGTTGGTGAAGAGCCTGAGGTCTTCCAGCGTTGCAGCCATGGTGGTGGCCCGAGAGGGTTGCAACCCAAGTTGGCCTGGGCGATAGTATGGATCTCGCATTTGACTAGATCGGGGTAGGAGGCACACCCAGGCGGCAAGTTGGGATCTTGCGGACGACGAGCGACCTTATCCGTGGCTATAGTGTGTTACGGTAAATAACCAGGGAAGGATAGAGGTTGAAGACAAGAGCAAAGACAAGAGCAAAGAAGACATTTTTTTTTTAGAAGGAACATGTATTAATTTTGGTGCATTACACCGACCCTTTTACAAACAGAAATCCTAATAAGAAAAGGAAAATTACAAAGAAGTTCAAAACTTAGCAACCTTCTCTCTCCTAAAATCTGAAAAATTATTAAAATAATAGACCGGTGTGTTCTGGCGAAGAACCACCAAATTTTAATGGTACCTAGCAAATTCTGTTGTTTGCGGTGTGAACCGGCACTTAAGTGTTTTTCCGGTGTCCCACAACAAAATTTGCCGAAATATATATATTATTATTTAGGTCAACCACGAAGAACAAGTTGACATCCCTGGTGGTACATCGCAGAGCGCTCTGCCTCCACGAACTCATCGAAGAAGCCGCCGGTCGTGCGAGCTCAGCAGCTTGGCCCAGACGGCACGCGCTCGGCCTCGGCGTCGGAAGGAAGCGCACGATGACGATGTCCATCCCAACGGCATAGGGAGTAGTTTCTTCCGTCTCGGGCCATTCGAAGAGATGGTTTGCCTTTAGAAACCGTTTTTTTTTTTCCACTCCCCTTTAATAAACAGGATGACATCTCACCTTATTGCTTATAGAAACAATGATGGCAGGTGAGAATTTTTGTGCAAATTTAAGGTTTCTTTAATTAGATTATGTTTAATAGTGGTATATGTAGGTAATTTAAATACAAATTCATAGGGTTACTTTAAGCTATTTCCACGACCATAGAGATTAAAATAATTCTCTGTGTCACACGCGTGGCAGCGGCAGATTGATCTTATGTCGAAACTAAAATAACTTTAAAAACAAAGTAGAATTGCAACTCCAAAGTCTTACTCAGCTATAAATGTGAGCCTCCATGTAACAGATTGATCTTAAGGAAAAGAATTAAGGGAAAACCAAAAGCTCTCAAGCTCTCTCTCTCTCTCTCTCTCTGCCCTAGCCGCGCCACCATTGCACCCTTGCACCCTTGCGCCGCCCGCCGCGGAAACACGCGCCGCTAGGGAAGCCCCTAGCCGGCCTCGACACTCTGTCTCTGAATAAAAAGATTCCTAGAGTTTTCTTAAGTCACATTTTTTAAAGTAAGAATCCGTCAAAATTCATGACCTCAAATTAGTACCATTAGGATATATTCATATGATATATTTCCATAAGCGTGTTTTTCTTCGTATGTTATAAATATTGTTGCTATTTTTCTATAAAGTTAGTCAAAGTTTAATTTGGCAGCCGCATTCAAAAATTGATTTATTTGGGGATGGAGTGAGTACATAGATTCAGTGGTTATTAGAGTCTACCAAATTGATCTTCCTAGGAGTTTTTTTTTTTTTTTCCTTAGCATGTCTATATTGAGAATTATTGTGGAGGTCTCGTTTTGCACCTCAGTTAGAATATCTAAGATGAATTCTTTTAGCGAGATTTTTGCGAATAAAGTATTGAGCTAAAGCCTGAAGCCTAATTCTTGTTAGTAGGTTATGCCAATCTTAGTAAAAAAATATCTGCTGTGTTCCGTAGACTGTAATGCTTTTAGCCGGATTGCTATATAAACTATCAAGTTGACAAAAAGAAATATCAAACTCCACATTTATCTATCATTTCTGAAGTGAATGTTCATCTATCAATCTGTCTATGCGTGTCTGAGACGAGCGCAATATAATGCAACTCACCTGTTGTCATTCAGCTCAAGAATACTTTCCATGGTTCCTTTTTTTTCTCTTTAACGGTGTCTTCCTCTCCACGGTTTGATAAGAATCTGCCCAAGATTCACGAAAAAGAAATAAAACGGATCGATAGGAAAGATAAGGACTCTCAATTAGAACCGGAATATTTATAGGACGATAAAAAGAGAACCAAAATGTTCGGACTGACCACATTCTTATCTTTCAGCGGCTCAAAATTCCCAACTAGCCTGTTATGAAACATCACTTGTTCAAAAGGTTCCACATTGTTGCCATAGAATTATATATGCACGAATCACAAAAGATACAGAGTTTGAAGTGAACCAGTTGCCTTCTATCCACACTGTTGCCTTCAGTAGATCGCTATGGCATCTTCTCTTTTCGAAAAGCTGGATGGGATTAGGTCAGGATAGGTGTGTGCTTGGCACAGCATCCACTTGGTGCGTGGTGACCCCACTGTTTGAATTACTAGTGGCGGTGCAGTCATTAATTTCACCACTTTGGTCATTGATATAGAGTGTATAGCTTTTTAGCATAATAATTTGTGGTTCTATAGTGTCTGTAACAAAGCTGAAATGGGTGAGCTGATGATAAAATAGTATATTGCATAGTATACATAGTTTGTAGTTGAAATTGTTAAGCTAGAGAGAAGTGAAACTTCCAGCAACTCCAGTACAGAAATTCTTAGATATGTCTGATGCTAAATGGCTATACATTTTGACATTGTTTCATGCACAAAAACGAAGAAAAGAAGTTGCAACAGGCTGCTGAATCTCCTTCTGAATATGACAAGCCTCTTGCAATGGCCGATGAAAATTGTCACGTAGTTTGTGCTTTGCGGCAATACGCCTGATAACACAAACCCAAAAGGCAGGCACAGGTTGGGGCTTCATTTTCAGTCGAGGAAGACACCAGCGGATGATACTCTATACATTTTCTATGAAAAAACAAAGGGTAAAACCGATCCACCAATAATCCGACTATTCAAATATGAGTTAAAAGATAGTCTATATTTGCTTTCAGAAAATTTGCCACTGCAAGGCATCCTCAAGGTGATGATTCTTCTCTAAACATGAAGAACACATATAAGTCGAATTTGTGTATGACTCCTCACCTCTGCAACAGTCACTTTAATTAGCCTTGCCTGCTACGAAGGCAGCGATGTTGATGAATCTGTATGAGTAAAATTGACAATCCGCCGCACTGGTGCATGTGTCCTGCTTCTCCAGGATAGCACAATTTAGCAAAAGCTGAAACTGAGCAATGGTACATATTGATCATTCATGTAAGCTGGTTCTCACTACTACTGATTTGAACTTCCGTGGCGGTTTTTTTTTACTTTACGTGGCGGGCATTGAAACGCCCGCAGCTAAGTCATAGTTAACGTGGCGGTTTCCACCGCCGCCCACGGAAAATCTATTAACGTGGCGGTTATTTAACAAAAACGCCACGGTTAATAGATTAACCATGGCGATAGAATTTATGTGCCATATGGTTAATGTATTAACCATGGCAGTTTTTGTAATATAACCGTCACGGTTAATTAATTTAGGATTAATAAAAAAATAAATCATAAATATTATAAAATTATAAATTATGATCTACACCACATATTAAATAATAAAATAAGAGAATATTTACATAAATCTTGAACATGCATCACAATTAGACATTCAAGTGACATGGACATTCAAGCACTTAGAGTTTAAAAGTGACCATCAGTTTTACAAACCGCGATCGAGCGATCGATCAAGTTTGGGTTACAAATTTCTGATCGACATCTAATCCAAAAAGGGCCACCCCACTTATAGTCGACATGTATAACTTATTCCTCAATCCGTAGTTCCCATAACCGTTAAATCTATAGCAAGCAAAGGCTCTCCGGGTCAAAGAAGTGGCGGTAGGTAGCTGCGCGTCGTCGGTGATGGCCCTACAGATGTTGCCAACCCAAAACTTGAGCGTAAGGTCGCTGCGGGCGTCTTTCATCCAAAATTTTCTATGGTTCTCTTCTTCCCCGCTCGTGCGAGGTACTATGGTACATGTCGCTGGCAGCGTCATGACTTGGACGGGCATAGAAACCACCGAGGGGATGTTGCTGCGGAGGTTGCTTAGGGAGCCTTGTATGCGCGATATATGCTATGTTACCGCGGATACTTCAAAGGGGGTGGCGTATCCGTATCCGGATACTAAATCGGATACTGGATACGGATACTTTCGGATACACCATTTTAGTGGGTTTTCTTTTAAGAAAGTGTGTATCCGCGTGTCGGATAAGTATCGTATCGGATACCCGTGCCGTACTCGTGTAACATAGGATATATGTACCCGAAAAATGGTTAGAATATTATGAGAGCATTCAATATGGGCGAGCAAATGAGAGTAATGCTACATACCTCGTAATCGCTGATCTTCATTTGGTCACGATGTATCCTTCTACGTATGTTGGTCCTCCGATCGATTGAATCGAGGTCGCCAAGTAATCCTTGTAAGCCTTATACGAAATCAAAGAGTGTCAACAACTATATATGTATGTCAAACTTAATATGTATGTTGTGTGGTATGAAATAATATAGAAGTGTAATGACTTATAGTTTAGAGCCTCTTCAAAATGTTTATAGAGGCCTTTTGGCACATCATGCAACGAGTCCATCCTAAGGGCACATCCATCACGAGGGAAGATTATCCAAGTAATCCGGTGGCCAATGTTTGTTGTTGTACATATACGGGCGGGCTACACCATTTTATTTGATTAGATATAAATTCCAAGTGTCCAAAAAATAAAAGTATTGAATAATTAACCTAGTATGCTTTTTGACTTACTTGATATGTTGGGCGCAATGAGACACCCCTCCCATTTGACCTTCTTCATGCACTTACGGATGTAGTGCGCCATCTCTCTAACTTTTTGATCGACCGTTGTTTATAGTGTTCATATTGTGCTTGCTTGCCCAACTTCTTGAGCTCTTGGTTCTTCTCGCTCTCTAGCCAATATCCGAAATTTCGCCCGCGTCTATATCACATTTGACATAGATACACAATTGGCTCATTCATCTCTCGGGCTATGAATGCTTGCATCCTGCAAGCACATGTTGTCATGTCATTATAGGAGGAGTGCTAGAATTAGTGGTGTACGGCGGGTAATGCATAAACAAACTCACGCAGCAAAGAGTGTGGCAACGGATTGGTCGAGGTCCTTTAGCCGTAGCAACCACCACATTTAAATCGAAGCCTAATGGGATGGAAATATCGAAGTCAAGTGAAAGAGCTCTTTGGGAACCCTGTAATGAAACTCCAACACCCCTCGCTTAGTTGCATGCTCATATAATATGTGGAACCTCCCGAGTCTCCCACTCCTGCGTCCTTGAGTAGCTAGCCCTTGGGCACCATGAACTTGCCAAGCTCAAAGAAGTCCGGGCATTCGGTGACCCATTATCCCCGCTTAGGGGATGCATATCTCCTATCTGAAGGAGATGTGCGTTAGCATTATCTAGCTACATATGCATACGTAATATGTTTGGCTAAGTTTGGTTGAGATTAGCATACATATATGTACCTACTACTGCCGGTCTTCACAAACCCGGGTTCTTCTTAGCCAATCGGAGGTTCTTTTCTTTTCTCCGCTAGCTCCACCCCTGGCCCGCATCATCTAAGTATTTGGTGGTCATAGCAAGAACTTCCTCATCTTCTTTTGATAGCTTCTTCTTCTTTGGGGGGACATTCGACCTCATTGTCCTTCCGGCTATATGAGGCGGTGTTGACAATCCTATGCATGTGAATTGAACTTAATTAGCCACCAATTAATGCATAGTACAAGTTAGCCATGTATTTTTTTTACTATACTTGTCACATTTTCTGAAACCTTCTCAACCATTGGGGGCTTGAGCGGCGTGGGAGGATGGCGAGCCCCCTTGTCACAGCGGAGGAGAAGGTGTTCTCTCACTTTGAGCCGTAGCGGGGTGTCTTGCCGTCTTCTCCTTCTGGTTGTTCCGGAGGTGGGTTGGGGCGAGAACTTCCGGCACCTCGGCCACCATGGTCATCGTCGCCACCACCCGGGGAGATTGGGGGTCTCTTGCCGCCGTCCGAGGTGTCGGCGGCTTGATAAGGATGATGTCATCCTTGTTCCATAGGTAGTGTGTATAGGGCGAAGGTGCTTGATCAATGTTTCTCCGTGTTCACACGGGAATATCAATCTCTTCCGTCACCACAATTTGGGTCAATGGAACACACCTCCACCGCGACATAGTCGGGTGGGACCCGATCCGCTTGTTGTGCGTGACTCCTTCCATGGTAGTGCCACGTCTGGATACACGGTGCCATCGGCCACCTCCTTCTTCTTTCCCTTCACGCCAGCGGGTATGCGGAGAGAGAGCACCTTGCGGGTTCGGCGAGATCGTCGATTGGGTTCTTCTTGGGCTCCGGCGGTCGTGAATCAAACCATGGTTCGCGAAGCATAGTGGCCCTTGAGGATCTTGAAGCTTGGGGTTGTTGCTCGTGAATACCTCTTCTATTTTCTTCTCGACTATATCCTTTATGGCTTCCTCATAGCCTTGCATCCTTAGGTCTTCCTTGTACCTGCGCCTGGGTGTGGTAGTTGGCGTGTGTCGGATGCCTAGGAATCCCACGGTCTTCCGGCTATGCCTCGAGCCCTTGCCCCGAACTTCGACCCGCGATTGCTTTCGGGGTCTTCCGATTGCCTCGGTCGGCTCGTCGTGCTCCCTCCTAGGTTTGAACTCCCCGGCTCCTTGGCCTCTTCGACCAAGCATCACCTTCTTCTCCACCTCGTCGACCTTTGGGTCATTGTACTTGGACGTGCTGCCCGCCTTTGGTTTTTTGGGCTGGCGGGCATAGAAGAAGTCACATGCCCTCTCGGGAAGGGGTTTCAAGCGGATTTTCTATCCCTTTCTCGGCCTCCTCCCTTTCTTTCCGCGCCATGCATCCCTATGACCGGCATATCCTATCATGTCGAGGTTGTGCCTTTGAGTTACGTTCTTCTTCTTGAGTTCTTTACCCATTTTAGACTTGGCTTCATACTCTTAGCTAGTAGTAAGGTTGACGAACTCATCCCAAACTTCACGCTTTATGAAGTTATAGACTTGAAAGGGTGGTGGCCCGTCTGCACACATAGTTTGTCTAGAGATTGTTCCATAGGGTGCGGCGCTTTTTTTTGCAATGGCCCACACATATGCTTCCTCCATTTTATTTTGTCATAGCCTTCCTCTTTCCACTGGATAGCGGAACGGGACCTTCCGCCTTTCTACACCTTCTTCTTGATATCCTCGAACATTCCTCCAATCTAGGTAAGTGATGGGCGCGGTGTCATGGCTACAATGGCGACACAGTTGCTAAAGGTGGCCAAGGCGGTTTTCGGCTCCAAGGGCTCTCCATGCGGCCCTATCCTCAATATATGGCCTTTTCCACTTCAGCTTTCTTGTGCCTCCGTCTTGGCCTCTTTTCAAGCGACTTCTTGGTAGTGGTGGTCAGCGAAGTCTTTGGGGGTGGGACGGATGCTTGCACCTCGGACTCAGCTCCCTCTTCCGCGAAACTCTAGGCAGCGAGGCACCATTGGTAGCTGTGGCGACAACAAGAACTACAATTAGTGGGTGTACTTACATGAGGCACACGGCGTTGTGTTCAGTCGTATACTTACGTCGGGCCTTTGAGTTTCATGTTGTGCCTTTCTGCGAGAACCACGTTGTGTTGGGCTCCTCGGTTTGCCGGTCCGGATCAACTTCCTCCTCCCTAGGGCGTTTCTTTTGTGGCCTCGGTGGTGTTACCTCTTCGCTCTCATATCCACCGCCGTTCGTAATCGGGCGTGGAGGCAACTTCCTCCTCATGTTAAACTCTCGGCCACCCATTGCCGCGATCTTTATCGGTTGGTTGGGATGCCATTGGATTCTATGGGAACACGAGCATTTTATTATAGTAATTTATAGTGAAGAGTAAAGTATGCGATTGGTAGTATATAGTAGAGCCATCACGTAGTCATCTCCCGGAACATATATTTATTGTATTCCTCTCATGATTACATATATAGTTTTCCATTTTACATAGAGTAGTTAAAAAACAAAAAAATTAACAAAAATAGATAAAGTAGGTACATATTTTTCCCTTTTACATAGTAGATACAAAAATACAAAAAAATGTGTAAAAATACAAAAAAATGTGTAAAAATAAAAAAAATGTGTATTTGGCTCGGAAGTACCCAACTATCCTTATCACATCGCGTCTAAACCGGTTTGCTTGTATATGTTATACAAGCCGTCCTCTTAGCAGCTCACAAATATGGGGACATTTCATCATCGCCGCTACCTCAACATTAATAGATTCACATCATCGCATATGCCACTGCCTCAGCACTAAGATTCAAATCATTGCAAATGCCACACGTAGATAGTTAAAGTTAGTAGTAAATGGCACGGAAAATGCAAAAACCGCCACGCGAGTTCAACTGAGTAGTAGTGAAAATAGAGTCTAAGTTTGGGAGTCAAAAAGAGGTAGATAGAGAGCCACCATATATATGTGACCCGGCCGTGGAATCGCTAAGTCCTCCGGCCGTTCATTTCTCACCCCGGGTTGCCAAAATTTTTCTGTCGACCAACGCCATAGAACGAAGCATGTCTTGAAGCAAAATTCATCTCAATTTGGACAAAATTCATCTCAATTTGAACAAAATTCATGGACATGGCAGTGGCATCATAGGCAGTGGCACGTGGGCTAACAATTTTGCTACGTGGGGTGATCAATCCTGGATCATCTTACCAAAGTGTTCAGCTTCTGAACTACCTCTTATGTGGAGGCTCAGTCGTAGTAATTGGATAATGTGGGGGTGCGAGGGGTTTCGGTGTTCATGCCATCCTGACAAGATGACAATGGCAGAATGGTTAGCCTTGTTGATTGACTTCATACCGTTTAAGATAATATATCTTGTGATGTGTAATTTTTTGCTAGTGCGACCACAAATAGGGTATTAGCCATCTGTCCAGGACTTTGATTAGGGGTAGGTGGGTCTTTTTAGGGCATGCACAACCAACGACCCGCACATAATGGGCTTGTTCGCGTGAGATATTTACAATCGCTCAATTTTTCCTATCAAAGATCATATAATATATACCCCTCACAACTAATAACACAACTGACATGTTGGCTCCAGACATGGATTTCGTTTTTTTTTTTTTTTGACACGGAGACATGGATTTCGTTGGTCAATCATCTTGCAACAGTTGCGAGTGGCTGGCCGGCCACGGCCCACAAGGTCGTGGGCCTGCCTGGGAGACCACTAGGCCTGTTCCCCAGAAACGACGTTGGTGGGCTCATGCTGAAACTGCCAAAAGCGGAAATGCTTCACTTCGTCTCATCTCGTTGCCGAGGTGGCACCTTACATACATTTTACAGGGTTACCAATTTTTTATATGAGTGATACCTACCGAGTATATTGTAGGGCGTTGAGCTCCTGATGTGCCTTAGTGCCTTGTGACGCGGAGATTAGTCCTAGTATATACTCCGTATGTACGAGTATATATATGAAAAGCTTCACCCATGTTTTTAACGTAGTTTGAACCCATGTTTCATTACGATATACGACGAAAGGAGTTTTGGTACAACCAATTGCAAAGCAACCAGGAGGTGGCAAGCAACCCAACAAACCAATCCGATACAACAGATAAAGAAAGGCCATAGGAAGATTACTCTCCGCCCATCCTAACCAATTATACCTACAAAAGATAAAAATCAACACTCTGTTGTTAGCATAGCCCGATGAAGCGTAGTGGAAGCATCCACCATGAGTATCACCTCGACGACAAAGTACCCGCATGAGCAACGGCGACAACAAAGCATTTGCTAGAGAGCGCAAGTGGCAAAACATCCCCGCTGCGAGAGCGGCGGCGGCAAAACATCCGCCCGAGGAGAGCTCAGCGACAAATCATCCGCCAAGAGAACGATTGCGACAACACCAAACATGGTTGGACGGACTAAAGTGAAGAAAAATGTAGGCACAACAGGGGCCAACTCCGGTGAGTGCAGTGGCGGGAGCTTATCAACTTTACGCCTAGGGCCACTACAAAAGCATACTATATACTTCACGCATGGGATCAAAATACCTTTGACACTAGGTTTAATACCGTATAGATAATAAAAACTAGCTTATAGGTAATATTTGGTTTTATACTTAAATCTACAAAACAATGGACGGAAACATAATGTTTCAGGTGATGGAATAACTCTTTCATCCGAGATTCCTTAAAAATGATATAAAATGTCTTCATCGTATCTAGTACCTCCATCTTTTCAACAAAAATTGGCATATAGTAAATTAATGATTTAGCCGCTTGTGCTTGGCAAGGAATAGAGGCAACACAACTGGTACCGATAACTTAGATTTGATATTTGAATAGCAGGTACCAAGAACTCAGATTTAAGATTTCAGAATGGAAATGGAATTACCAAATACTCAATCAAAAGAGGCGTGCGTGCAATCGGAAAAACAACACAGAGCTGCTTGCTTGGCAGCCTGCCTGCAGTGTGTGTGTGCGGCTTGTAGGGTGCAGGCCGCGGCCAACCATACACGCCGAGGCCGAGATGCTGGCCTGCTGCCGTTTGGGCTGCCTCTCGGTATCTTCTCTCCGTGACCTACAATATTTGGCCCAACTGACAAGGGCCAGGCCAAATACTATAAAAAAGGGTTATTTGGGCTACCGCCTGGGGCCATGGTCCTAGTGGCCTTAGGCCCAAATCCGCCCCCAAGTGAGTGAAAGGGCATGCGACTCTAAACCGCCCCGGCGAACATGAACCGGCGGCAGCGCCAGCTACACAAGCTTGACCCATGTCACATAAGTCTTTGTATTGTGGGGCACGGGGCAAAAAGTTTATGTGTTCATGTGGCCTCGACAAGAAAAACTAACATATATCTTAGTCGGTTGATAGGTAACGGATTATGCCCATACAACTCAAGTTCAAGTCCACGAAATTTAGCTGAGTTCCTTTAGATGCCCGTGGTGCAAAACTTATGTCGGTTCAAACAACGGCCGGCCACAATCCAACTTTGCCACCGACGTACAAGGCCGCAAGAAACGCCAAGTCTCAGCTATATTAGCGAACGAGGCACCTGACCGCGTCACATCGCAGCGCAATTCTCATCCCCTCCCCTCCAGATCGAACAAACCAATCCATCCATCCACCCATCCCTAAACCCCTAACCGCTCCGATCCTATCCATCGACTCCGCCATGGCCCCAGCCGTGCTCCTCCTCCCCTCCATCCATCCGCGGGGCGCGTCCACCACCGTCCGCCGTGGCCGGCGCCGAGGTCCCGGCCTCCCATCCGTTCCTCGGCGTCCTCGTCGCCCGGCTGCTTATGCGCCCCGACGCGCCGCCAAGGCCTCGGCCGCCGCGCGAGCCGCGCAAAAGGCGCGCACCGAGAACAACTCCGCCACCTACGCCAGCTCCGGGAACCCTGCCTGGACCTCTTCTTCCAGGTGGTCCCCGACACGCCCGCCGACCGCGTCGCGCGAGCTCCTCGCCGCGGCGTGGGACCACGACGCGCTCACCGTGCTCAAGCTCGTCGCCAACCTCCGCGGCGTGCGCGGCACGGGTAAATCCGACAAGGACGGGTTCTACGCCTCCGCGCTGTGGATGCACGAGCGACACCCGCGCACGCTTTTGCCTGCAACGTCCCCGCGCTTGCCGAGTTTGGGTACCTTAAGGACTTCCCCGAGCTGCTGTACCGTCTCATCCACGGCGCCGACGTACGCAAGGTCGCCAAGGCCAAGCACGACGCCGACAAGGCGCGCAGGGCAATGAAGGCTCGCGTCGCGAAGGTGGCTGAGCGCCGGACTCGTGCCCGCGAGAACTACGCGACCTTCAAGGCCGCCGCCACGGTCCTGAGGAAGCCCACGCTCGGCGACTACTTGGCCGCCACGCTCGGCAGAACCAAGTCCAAGCGAAGCAGAAAAGCGGCGGCAGTGGCCCCGGTGCACGACACGGAGGAGGAGCCTGAATCTGATCAGGCGATTGAGGAGAAGGAACCGGAACCCGAGGTGCCGCTGAAACCGCAGGAGGAAGACGCCGCGAAGAAGAAGACCACCAACAAAAAGAAGGCGCCCAAGGCGGCCAGGCTCGCCGTGAACGCGCTGGAGACGTACTACAGCGATCGCGCCTACCCCTTCCTGTTCGACTGCGTCGCCGAGTTCTTCGCCGGCCTCCTCGCCTCGGACCTCGAGCAGCTCGCTCCCGGCGGCAAGAACAAGAAGATCGGGCTCGCCGCCAAGTGGTGCCCCACGCCAGGCTCGTCGTTCGACAAGACGACACTGCTCTGTGAGGCCATCGCCCGCCGCCTCTTCCCGCGCGACTCCAACCCCGACTACGCCGACCTCTCGGAGGAGCACTACGCCTACAGCGTGCTCCATCGTCTCCGCCGCGAGGTGCTGGTGCCGCTGCGCAAGGTCCTCGAGCTCCCTGAGGTGTACATGAGCGCCCAGAGGTGGTCCGAGCTCCCCTTACACCCGCGTGGCGTCCGTGGCCATGAGGCGCTACAAGTCCCTGTTCAAGAAGCACGACGAGGCGCGCTTCGGCAAGTACCTGGAGGACGTGGAGGCCGGGAAGGCCAAGATCGCGGCGGGCGCGCTCCCTTCCCCACGAGATCGCGGCCGCGGCCTACCGCGGCGAGTCTGACGCCGTCTCGGAGCTGCAGTGGCGCCGCATGGTGGACGACCTCCGCAAGAAGGGCTCGCTGAGCAACTGCATCGCCGTCTGCGACGTGTCCGGTAGCATGACCGGCACTCCGATGGAGGTGTGCGTCGCCCTGGGCTTGCTCATCTCGGAGCTCAGCGAGGAACCGTGGGGCGGCAGAGTGATCACGTTCAGCCACCGTCCGGAAATCCACATGGTCAAGGGAACGACCCTCCGGGACAAGCTGAACTTCGTCCGAAGAATGGATTGGGGGAGGCAACACCAACTTTCAGGCGGTGTTCGACCGCATTCTCCGCACGGCGGTGGACGCCCGGCTGCCACGGGAGAAGATGATCCGGACCGTGTTCGTCTTCAGCGACATGGAGTTCGACCAGGCTTCGGCGAACCGGTGGGAGACCGACTACGAGGCCATCAACCGCAAGTTCCGGGACGCTGGGTACGGCGACGTGGTGCCACAGATCGTGTTCTGGAACCTGCGGGACTCGCGCTCCACGCCGGTGACGTCGACGCAGCCAGGGGTTGCGATGGTGAGCGGATTCTCCAAGAACTTGGTCAAGCTCTTCTTGGAGAACGATGGCGTGGTGAACCCGGAGGCTGTCATGGCCCAAGCGATCGCAGGCAAGGAGTACCAGAAACTAGCGGTGTTCGATTGATTCATTGATCGAGCTGATTGACACGTGGGGGTCGATCTTGCTCTTAAATGTTCTGCAGAAGTAACCTGGTCTGCACAAATAATGTTGCATAAATGCTTGGCAAATGTTTTTCGTTCTGTACAGTTTTCAGAGCTAGCCTTCGGCTCTTTCATATCTCCAGTTGATTGTTCTTGCTTGCTTAATGCCAATGAACAAATAAATTCGTTATCTATCCCCCAAAAAGTTATCTCATAGTATGTTCTCACACAAAGGCTCGTTCATTTGTCCAGTTGATTGTTTTTGCTGGATGTGAAAATAATAATAATAAATAATCTCATATGTGCATTCATGTTGCATACTTCCTCTGTCCCTAAATAACTGTTGCTTGCACTTCTCAAGACATAATTTGAAAGATATTTGAATCTAGTTTTTTAACAAATTTATTTAAAAAATCTAAATATTAAATTAAGCCAAACTTGTGGCACGTGCACCAAAGACGACAAATAAAAGGAACCGATGGAGTATTTGGCCAACGAACATATACGGGAGTATATTCCTCAAAACAAAAAAAAAACATGTACGGAAGTACTCTTATACAGCAGCATCCGCCGCAACCAACAGGTTCCTGCTTAGCTTGCAGACTTGCAGTGCTAACTTTGCTAGCTTGTTTAATTCAGCATTTTTAGGCCTAGTTGATTGGATTCACTTCAACCTACATATGTTGTGTGGATTGAGGTTGAATTTAGCTCATTCACGTCAACTCATGTACAGTCCGCACATAACACAGACGAACCTTGGTTTGGTCCACATACTCAACTTCCTAGGTAAGAAAATTGTTGGGTGCTAGAGTACACACAGTAAGTAGTATACAGGCCAACAAGAACACACTGATACATACACTAGTCATTATTTAGCTCTGATTTTTTTTTTTTTTTGAGAATGACCACGATGACAACGCAGGCGCCACAACACGTTGTTTATGGATACGCAGTGCATCTCCCCTATAATCCGAAGGGCCCGACCTTCAGGATTTGAACCCCGGTGGGTTTAGTCCCCACCTGGACCCGTCCCTAAATTTGAATACAAGCCCATTGCATTATTTAGCTCTTGAGGACCCTTGTTTGGATGCAGTGATCTTAGGGCTTGTTTGGTTCCCATGGGACCAAGGACTAGAAGATTAATTTGTAGTCCCATTTAGTCTAAATTACAAATATGAGGACACTGACTAATTTTTAATCGCAATTAGTCTCTATTTCAACCTTGGGTGAGACTAGAGACTAATTTTTTAGTCCCATTTAGTCTCTAGTCCCATGAACCAAACAAGGCCTTAATCTTTACCTTCAGAGTTGAGGTAGAAATTTAATTTTAGTCCCAGACTTAAACTTTACCTGCACGAACCCTAACCGAGGCCTCGAGGCGTGGCACTGACCGCATACAACCGCATCCGAATAGCGCCCCCGCGATGATGTCTCTGTCAAATCAGACCGTCGCTGGACGCAAGCCTTCGATGCGCGCCAACCAGCCGTTGGCCGCAGTGCACGGCTGACATCACGCCGCAGTACAGGATTCATCTTTCTTGAATCGAAGATTCTACGGTTGTCAGAAACTGAACAACCGAAATACAAACCCTAGTTGCTGCAAAATAATTCAGATTTAAAACCAATAGAGGGCTGTACCTGAAGCAGAAAATCCATCAAATAAAAAATAAACAGAAATGTCAAACAATTGCAATTAGAGGGCTCCTGGTGGGCGTCCATTGTGGACATAGAACCAATTGGCAATCAGTTTTTTGTTCAGATAATAATAAAAGTTTCACCACCTGCAAAACATAATGGCAGCAGGTCACTGGAGAGCATAACCGATAAGCATGATCCGAGAAGGAAGGATTAATCTTTTTATATGAGAAAACATGTTGCTAAACTAAACATGCTTCTCTCAGATATGTTGTGTAGCCGCTAGCATCGGCTGAGGGCTAAAACAACAGCTGCAAAAGGCAGATCGGGACCTTAACTCAACTCATGCATGCAGGTTCTACAATTTTAGCATATAAACTTTTACTTAACCTGTGATGTTCTGCAGCTAAAGGAAAAAGAAAGGAAGTGTAAAAGTAATTTTCTCTCTATTACTGGTGTCTTAACATTCTTTATGTTCTTGAAAAATTCTTTAAGTTATGATTTAGTTTGCATTTTTATGGTACAATCTGTGGAGATTTATCTGCGCGTGGATGCAAGAAATTTATAGCTCTGCACTCATAAGAATCAGCAAGGACAGAAATAAAACCAAACTTTGAATGCAATTACTCAAAGATAACAAACATCAGAACATGCATGTACATCCTCGTACAAAGGTTTAGAGACAATTACTTTAAATATTAATTCACCATTTTCAATTAATTTCAGTAATATTGTTCGGTATGACAGGTCGAACATGGTCTGCATAGAATAAGACTCAATTTTGAGATAATTTATTTTGAATGAGTAATGCTTATACCCCTATAAACTGATAGTTTATGACCAGATAATGCACACACTGGCCGCACAAAGGATTCACAAACAATATTAGAAAGTTCATCATAAATATTCAGAGAGCTTCAGAGCAAGATATTAGGCGAAGAACTTTTGCCTTTGCCTGATCTAGGTAAGGCCAAATTCTTGGTGGAGCTACTGGGTGCAGGCGGCGAGGTGGTGCTGCACGCTAATGGAGGTAAAATTTGAAAAATAGTTATCATCCAGTGCGAGGACTATTGTAATCCTTTGTTTGCGTGAAGCAAGGTATCAGAATCATGCCTTTGTGTTATGGTTGTGTCCAAGTGAACTAGTAAAAGCTAAGATTTGAATGCTAAGGTAGTCTTTTTATGAAACGTAAGAAAAATTCCCTGCAATAATATCTGAGCTTATATAAAAGATTATACAGTGTTTGTTGATTTCCTGTGTCTTTAACTCTTCAATATCATTGTAATGTTTAATATCTTCAATATTATCGTACCAAAGGTTAAGAGTATGCACTCATGTGTGAAAGGGCAACCTCTATAATTCGAGTTTTTTGTGTAAATTATTTTTAAAAAGTTATAAATTGATGGTGTAGTTCGTTTTAGTGTTTGTATGCCCATATCATATCCATAGTAATGATAAGGGACCACAAATGTTGATGAATACGGTTGACTGACTTATATAGCACTCATTGTTGCATTAATGCTATTCATGATACATTTTTGTCCATAGGAAATATAGGAAAATTTAAAGCTATTCAAACTTGATACATACGAATTAGACATGCTAGTGTCTAAACGTTATTTTGAATTCTTCTTGTTCATTAATACGTTCTCTAATTATGATCAAAAGATCCATATAATACAACCTTCCAAGCTATTATATCATCGACATCATAGTTCTTATTATCCTTGTATAATTTATACAAGCTGAAAATGATATAAGAAAATAATGACAATGTTGACGACACAATAATTTGGGAGGCTGTAGTACATGCATCTTTTAATGATATTAGCAAATGTCTTAGCAAACGACAAGTACAATTCAAAATAAGATTTAGGATACTGACATTTTTAATTCATATAAAGAGATATTATAAATGTATCAACCTTGAATGGCTTTAAATATATTGAGGTAGTAAAGCAAAACAAATATCTACTCATCGCACACAGACTTGGAACCAAAACCATCAAAGTGCATACATTTCTCAACTCTGAATTTTCATGAATTCTCAATGGACAAAAATGTATCTAGAATAGCAGTAACACAACAATGGGTGATACAAGGTATTAAATTAGTCAACCATATTTCTGAATATTTTGTAGTCTATTATCTCTAATTGGATACAGACATGTAAACACTGAACAAACAAACGTGCATAGAGAAACATAAATTATAGAGGTTGCCCTCGCATAAATACTATAGACTTTTAGTGCGAGAATATGAAGATTTTGCTACTACAAAGATATTACAACATAACAACAAAAACTATATAATCTTAAATGAGGATATTATCTTGAGAAATTTTTGGTAAGTTTGATAAAATATTACCTTAGGTTTCAAATCATTATCTTTTACTAGTTTGCTTAAATAGCAACCATAACACAAAGGGATTTAATAACTCGGCTATTAGAAATTGCAGTCTCTGTGATAAAAGATCTTGGATTTGGTGCATTTCTTGACATCTCTATGCTCAAGCTTGCTGATAAACAATTTGCCATATGGATAGCTTCTTTTGTGCATACCCACTACGTGCCACAATGAGGATGCTATTGTGTTCATTCTTGACGAAAACCGTCCTCTTGTGATGTCAAGACGTGCTTTGCCAATTTTAATTGGCCTTTCAATGGTGAGCAAGTTATACCTCAAAAATCTTCTTGAGTGTCCAACTGATGGAGCGATGGGTTCTCTTAAAGCTACTTCTAGGAAGACCCAACAATGGACTGCGTTTCAGTTAAGAGGAGAAAAATGTTGAAGGAGGTAAGAATAAGTCACCTTTTGGATCAGTACATACATGTTACACATTCCTGTACAAAGGATATGCAAGGGCCAACAACTTGTATTATAGACCCACTGCGGGTTATATAGGAGATTACATGGACTAGGTTACAGCTGACCACGCAGGGCGCCAACCAGATATGAGATGGTGATCGTGGTCACCATTGACATGCACACATGCAGCTTGCTAGGCACTCTACAGCTGGGTCTAATAATAGTACTCAACACCCCCCTTTGGTATTTACAACACAAAGACTGGAACAGAAAAAATTCAAATGTAGAACTCGGGAGGCCTTTTGTGAACACATCGGCATACTGTTGTCCTCTCGGTACGTGAAGAACTCGAATATTGCCCGCCTGAACACGTTCCCGAACAAAGTGGATGTCAAGCTCAATATGTTTAGTGCGTTTATGATGCACCGGATTGGCCGACATGTACACAGCGGAGATGTTGTCGCGAGAACGCCATGGTTGCCTTGTCAACGTTGCAGTGCAGCTCGCTGAGAAGTTGTCGCAGCCAGATACATTCCGCCGTGGCATTGGCTAATGCACGATACTCCGCTTCATGCTTTGAGCGCGACACCGTTGGTTGCCGCTTTTAGAAGACCAAGATACAAGCGTGTCCCCTCGAAAAGACTCAAAAACCTGAGGTGGAGCCCGTGTTTCCGGACACCTGGCCCAGTTCGCATCGAGTACGCGGTGATGTTCAGCTCGGAGGAGGCTCGTGAGAAGTATCCCGTGCACGCCGTGCTACGGGGCATCTGAGAATGCGCTTCAACAACGCCTGGCGTGGGGCTCAGGGATCGTGCATGTGCAGGCATGCCTGCTGGACGCGGCGATGTCCGGGTGTGTGACGGTCGATACTAGGAGAGCACCTGCAAGTTGACGGTAAGTCTTGGGGTCGTTGATCAATGCACCGCCGGCGCCAAGCTTGCTCTTGGCGCCGATCGGTGTGGAGGCTGGCTTGCTTGCGTCAACATGCCAGCACGCTCGAGCAAGTCGATGGCGTAGCGCTCTTGAGAGAGGTAGAACCCTCCTTGGAGCGCCGGACGTCAATGCCCCCATGTCGCTTAACAGCAAACTCGCCTTTGAGCTTGTTGATGACGAGTTGTAGTAGTTGACTTCGATGAGCGGTAAACGATGTCGCGTCGGCGTGAGGAGTACATGTACAGTGCCCCTGTGTCGGCCGAAGGGTGAACAACGGCGAGTTAGATCACACATCGCGAGGAAGCGAGGTCTTGAGGAACACGACCAGGCGCTCGTTACCAAGCCCGCGACGCTTGGCGCGCAGTCCGTAGAGCGATCTGTCAAGAAGACAAACAACATGTGGTCATTGGGGATCGATAAACCCTGTGGGTTGCTGGCAGAAGACCTGCTCCTTCAAATGCCCATGTAGGAACGCATTGTGATGACGGGGAAAATGAGTGGCTAATACCCGCCTCCATGTTACGGAGACAAATTTAGATTTAATTGGAATTTAAACGGGACAAACCTAAAAGAACAGGTATTGCGAGTCCATACTTCCATAATTCTTATATTTCCATAAAAATATATTAATTACATCTCCTTAGATAGATGCGTGCACATGTCTTGCACACGATGATGGTCGTTTCCTTTAATAATGACATTTCATTTGATAGGAGTCAACACGCATTCTCCTCATATGATGGGTCGCTAGCTTGACTAGCCTTTTTTAGGAACCATGGTATGCACATATATAATTCATGCACACTTTTGTGATTTTGTTATTTATTTAGACCTTGACATGTCCTGTTCATGGTTGGGAGGGACAAATTCTCATAAAATTCTCCATCTATGGGTAAACCCCCGATTCGAAGCATGTCTAAAAGAGTTATAGTGCGTTCACCGTCAGCAAATATAAGAGTGTTTGTGCCTGGATTCCATTTTTCTAGAAAGGATTTGAGCAATGAAGGTGATACAGATGCTTGCCTAAAGAACAATAAATGGCCCCATAGATGTATCGAAGCCTTCTTCATCCCCTTTCAGATTTAAACAAGATGCTTTAAAATGGCATTACCTCATTCCACATAGCCGAAGGAATTGGAACATATTCTATATCAAAATATTCCCATCCAAGACCATGTGATATCATGCGATTGCCCAAAGTGAAAGCTTGCACAATTTGAGGTGACGGGTGCAGGAGGATATAGAAACAACGACTGGATAAAGTTGATACTGATCTCCACCCACGAACACTATTTTCCATCTCACCCATCGTTGAGTTACGTTCTATAATCACAGGATTAGCCTCATCTCCAGATGTGGGGGCATATGTTTGAAATCGAACCACTTTGGAAAGCGGCAGCCTCTCAAGGGAACGAGGAGGCAGCTCGTTTGCTTCCATCTACATCAAAATTTAATATATCTATGTAAAGAAAAAGATATAGATATCACGACAAAACATGATCCTACCAAAAAAAATATATATGGTACAGTACTCAAATGAATCTTAACCTTATAAAAATGAATCTTAACAATCCTATTGCTATATTATAGAGATGGTTGAATATGCCGATTTATATTTCGTGGTGGCGTGTCGAGATCAATCTCGCTAGATATATAAATATAAAAAGAAAGAAAACGATTGAATTAAGAATCTAGTGAAAAAGTTCAAATATAGTATGTGCTGTGATTGATGCCTTAATAATAGAAACAAAGGAAAGTATACCTTGCAAACGTGCCAACTACAAGAAGAAGAGAAGTTAAATTGCTTTGGAAGTGAGATCTCTGGATTGGCGGAAAGAAACGTGAATGGAACAAAGGAAAGTATACTTGGCGTGGATTCTCCCTTCATCTCCATCGCTAAGTCCATTCACGTTTCTTTCCGCCAATCCAGATCTCACTACCAAAGGCGCCGACTCTTCGCGGTTCGACGCTTGCAAGGTATACTTTCCTTTGTTTCTATTATTAAGGCATCAATCACGAAAGTTACATACTATATTTGAACTTTTTCACTAGATCCTTAATTTAATCGTTTTTATTTTTTTATATTTATATATCTAGCGAGATTGATTTGACACACCGCTACAGAAAATACAAATCTGGCAGATTCAACCATCTCTATAATATAGCAATAGGGATTGTTAAGATTCATTTTTTAAGGTTAAGATTCATTTGAGTACTGTGTACCATATATATATTTTTTTGAAGGATCATGTTTTGTCGTGATATCTATATCTTTTTCTTTACATAGATATATTAAATTTTGATGAAGATGGAAGCAAACGAGCTGCCCTCCTCATTCCTTGAGAGGCCGCGCTTCCAAAGTGGTTCGATTTCAAACATATGCCCCCACATCTGGAGATGAGGCTAATCCTGAGATTATAGAACGAACTCAACGATGGGTGAGATGGAAAATAGTGTTTGTGGGTGGAGATCAGTATCAACTTTACCCGGCCGTTGTTTCTATCCTCCCCACCGCCACCTCAAACTGTGCAAGCTTTCACTTTGGCAATCACATGATATCACAAGGTCTTGATGGGAATATTTTGATATAGAATAATGCCCAATTCCTTCAGGCTATGTGGAATGGGGTACGCCATTTTAAAGCATCACTGTTTAAATCTGAAAGGGGATGAAGAAGGCCCGATTACATCTATAGGGCCATTTATTGTTCTTTTTTTTTTAGGGCGTTATCAGACGCCCTCATTGCTCAAATCCTTTCTAGAAAAATGGAATCAAGGCACAAACACTCTTATATTTTGCGACGGTGAACGCATTCATAACTCTTTTTAGACATGCTTCAATCGGGGTTTACCCATAGATGGAGAATTTTATGAGGAATTTGTCCCTCCCAACCATGAACAGGACCCCTCCCTTTTATCATATCCCAAATGTTTGTCTCAACTTTTGAAAGTATGGGGGGAGCTAGAAGTGGGAGGTAAAGTTTCATTTCAGGAATGGTGTGATTACTTCCATAACACGCCCGAGGAGGTCCTCCTTCATCCAATGATGTTGATTCTTCGGCTTACTTACAAAACAGCTTTCTTGGAGCTTTGGCTTTGTAGTTTTGCCATTGTTGGTGGGGGGGAGCACGGATTAGACCTAGGGTATTAGTCATGGCTTCTTGGAGGTCGTGGGTCGTCGATACGCTCTAGCGTAACAAAGACTATGTTCCTTATATTATTCTCTGAGGCTGATTAGTACAAACCCTGTTGGTCCTTCTTATATGAAGAGGTGTTGGCCTGTTCATTATGTCATTGACTGGATGGGTGCTTATATTAGGAACATCTTTGGTGATCGAATAAGGGGCATATCAGTTCTGGCTTATCATCATGTCTCAAGGAAGCCAATGATGGCAAATATCATTTCCAGGACTCCCAAACGTTTTAATCCTGTAGAGGCATTTAATTTATTATGTATGGACGCTAGCATCATTTGGTCTCCCTACAAGCCAAATTTCTCGGATCAATCAAAACCGCCTCCTACAAGATGGGTTCCCCGAGAATATTTTGTTTATCTCTCCATCGTGGAATGCTTCCTCTCGGACGTGCCCCGCTTGTGCATCACGAGCCATACCACCCATATCGCGTGGCTCGACAATTTAAACTTGATCAAGTGATCCCATACCTTCCATTGACAAAATTGTATACGAGAGGAAGATTTTGGAATTGCTCATGCTTATTAGAGGCACCTTTTACGTCCGGTTCAGAATAATTTACATCTTCTTCCTGATGACGACCGCTTTGGTAGATGCACGGTGCCTTGGATCAAGTGGTATAAAAAAATTTTAGAACCCTTTATCTCCATTTTGAATGGCTTCAATCGGAATATTGTCTTGGGTAGAGTGTCTTATGAAGATAGGAAGAAGCTAGCAGTTGGGAGAGTCGTTGTTAACCGTCGAATTTCGTCATGTGATTTATCTGTGGTGCACAAAGTGCTTGAACAGCGCCGCGCTCAATATGTTGAGTTCATCAAGAAGAAAAACGCGGAGCTTGATGATCCGTGGAAGACAATACTTTGCGCCTTTTGCGTTCAGGACTTCTTCCTTCAGCTCGACCAAGTCGGGGTATGTTTCTTTCATTTTCTATATATCGATAAATTTGGCCTCGCGTCTTCTCATTATATATTTTTTAATCGAGCTTTGCACATTCCTTTCTGGAGCCAAGAAATAATTCTCATATTGATTTTGTTGCTGGTTCTTCATCTCAGCCTATCCTAGTTGAGGGCATACCAACTCAAAATGTTATTGGTTTTTCATCTCAGCCTATCCTAGTTGAGGGCATGCCAACTCAGGAGCCTCTAGTGAATGATCAGGTTACTTTACTGCCTGAAGATGATCAAACACTAGTTGGAGATATGCCAGCTCATGAGCATCGGTGAATGTTCGGATTGCCTTGTTGCCCAAGACACATCTCAGCCTACCTAGTCGAGGGCATGCCAAACTTTGGAGCCTCTAGCGGATGATCAGGTTGTCTTGTTGCCGAGACAACAATCCTCCAATGCCAAAGCAAAGGTTCCCGCCAAAAGAAGGATTGATTTTGATGATATGGACGAAGATTGTGGCCCAACCATTGTGCCTCCGCCAGTGGCGTCAATGATGGTGTCCTTGTTTAGTCCCCTACTAGTGCTGATCTTCTTGAAGACGATGACTATGAGACTATTGCAAATTTTGGTATAGTGGGAAGGGAAGGCAATTTGCAGCCTCTACCTTTAATTGCAAACACCGTTACTGCAACAGAGTCTGCTGAGGATTTTTCAAAGTCACCATATAATATGACTGCATTGCTCCTCCCGATGTTAACTCGTTTAAAATCTCCACCTTTTTAGTGGTACATATGCATATATATACATATATTTTTTTTACATATGCATTTGAAGTTTTAGACATTATATTTTTTGATTTGAATAACAGCCATGTGCTATTTAAATATTAAGAGCATACGTTCACTGTCTTCTTACTTTTTATTTTATTTTATTTTATTTTGCAGACCCTGGACAACAGTCTGATCAGCCGTCCTCCAGTCAAGTGCCGTCCAAGGACACGCCAAGCATGGGCCAGTCTGAAATTGAGAAGTTGTACCTTGCAACTACCCATCAGGTGGTACAAAAGGCTCTCTTTGGGCTGAATGTAACCATGCTGAAAGAGCCAGAGCAGTGTGCCTCTCTGGAACGTACTTCAGCTAGCCTACCTGAGAATTTCGCTAGCATCGTGTAGATCAAAGCTAAGCTAAATAAGTTGGTTGCCATTTCTCGAGAATTGCACATCACTCATTCCGAGTTTGAGGAAAGCTCAGGGCAAGTTGAATAGGCTATTGATGGAGTTAAACAAGAGCTCTCGCTTAGGGAGAATGCTCTCCAAGTTAAAGAGAAGAAGGCCGGGTTGCAAAAAAAGTTGCTAAGCTTAACCCGGCATTGGAGAAGCTAGAGAAGGAGCAACATCTGCTGTAGATTCGGTCTACCCAAGACATGGAGGTAAAGGAGCAAGCACAAGCACTGCATAATGCCACTGCAAAGGCGAGAACGAAGGCGAATGACGACCTTCAGGCAAAGACGATGGTCCCTGTAAAAGAGGCTGAGAAGTTGTTCGCTGATTTGAATCAGTTGCTCTCCAAAGGCAACTGATGGGTTTGCAGAAGTAGACATGACATATCTTATGCCTATACCTGATTTAATATAACTAAAATCCACATTTCTTATTTCACTAGCTTGTAGCTTTTCTTCATGTATATAGTCACAACATTTACCACTCTAGTTTTGGACCACTTTGGCAAATTTTGGCATGTTAGCCAACCTAGTCAGTTGATCTCTTGGTCCCACGGACCAATGGTACGTGTCTAGACCAG
Source organism: Hyparrhenia diplandra (assembly GCA_015847255.1). Classification (NCBI taxonomy): domain Eukaryota; kingdom Viridiplantae; phylum Streptophyta; class Magnoliopsida; order Poales; family Poaceae; genus Hyparrhenia; species Hyparrhenia diplandra. The sequence continues at coordinate 20,171 of JADLZK010000411.1, read as the reverse complement.
TCCCTAGCTTACATCCCAACAACTGGTTTCGAACCATTGAGTCGAACCCACATTGGCTGACCTGGTGTATGGGTCTTCTAGACCCAAGGACCCGATCAGAATGTGTAGAGAAGAACCCCTAGTTGACGTCCTTGCAAACAGTCGACTCGTTGAGTTTGAAACCACATGGGTTGAAGTACCAACTTGAGCTTTTGGGCCTCTGAATAAAGTTAGACATTTGCAAGACGCATTCTAGGACACGTCTAGACAGTTGGCACGACCTGGATCCAAAAGTGACGCGTCGGCCGAAGTGGCAACTTTGCCTCGAAACGGCCACTTAACGTTAATATTACCCCCTTATCACGGTTAGAGGGCGTCTCATCTTGGATTTGAACCCAAGGGACGTTGGCACACACTTCTACTTAAACTCCTCTTCCCCTCTCTTCTCCTTCACTTCCCTTTGTCGTGGTGGCATTGTTGGACACTCACCGCCACCTCCGTTCCTAGCCCTAGGTCGCCAACCGCCGGACCCGACCCTATAAAGTCGAGGCTGGGGCCTCCCTTCTCTCCGTTTTCATTCAAACCTGCCATCGTCACTCCGTTGCGTTTTTAAAATAAAAAGCCGCTATCACCGCTGCGACAAAGGAAGTCCTGAGGCCGAACCGCATCCTCCCGGAGAACCCTTGCCACTCATTTCTTGGTTTCCACGCGAGTTTGTGCTCCCCAGGAACTCCTTCTCTCTCTGAGATCCGGCCGCCATCGTCCTCACCATGGTGAGACCCGTCACCAATTGCCGTGCCCTTGGTCTTGTCCGCCGTCGCCCCCGCATCACCCTGGCGCTACCCGTGTTGCGAATTGAGGCCAAGGCATCGCATCCGCCGCTCGCCGACGAAATCCAGCCAGCTCCAATGGAGTGCCGCCCCGCAGACCAACATTGGTCCACGGTGGACCGCGTGGCCAACCCCGCGCGCTCGGTACATGGACCGAGTCCATAACCCCGCCTAGCCGCATCGCTCCGTGTGTCCCTGCGCTGACGCCAGTGCAGCCGACAGTAGCCTCGCGTTTCGTGCTTAGGCCCTTGAACTTTTCTAATTTTACAGCACAGTCAGAATCAGTTCAAGAAGTATTAGTTTTAGGTCCTGATTTTAGCAGTTTAAGCCCTGATCTCTCTAGTTATAAACATGGTTTGTGCTATAATATCACCTCAATTTGTATGTATATGTGTTTTGGGACTTCCTGGGCCCACATATACTTGCTTCTTTGTTTTATTTATAAAATAGGGGGTTACAAATTGGTATCAAAGCCGAACTAAGCATAGGGGCGCTCACCTTAGAGATACTTGGACTCCTTTAAGAACTAATTCCAAAATTTTTGTTGCTTTTGGTACTTTACAAATTTTTCTAGTCATTATACCTTTGTTCTTTATAAAATTTTCATATCTAATTCATATTTAAAATTTTAGAGATGGCTCGCACGAAACAGACCGCACAAAACAGCTCCAATGGCCGTGCACCTCATCATGTTCTTCCCGAGACCGAGCCTAAGCAGGAGAAGGACCTTGACGAAAGAGGTGGAGTCCCGAGCAAAGACGAGGTGGCTGGAGGAGACCCCGACGACTCTAGTGACTCTAGCGACAGCTCGGGACAAAGGACTTCGACAGCCTCCGACAAAGGACGAGGGCGGTGACGAGCTCGATCACCCTATTGGAGGCTTACTTACGGACGAGAACATCTACAACAACAAGCTCTTCGTCCCCGATCAAAGCGGCACGACCCGCTTCCCGTGAAGGTGGTCTACCACAACAAGTTCTCACCCTTGTACACCACTTACTATGAGACGCAAGCCTATGTGCACGCACTGGTGTGTGAGGAGGGTGCTTGGAAGGACCGCGACTGACTGGCGTGCCCCCGAGCCCCCACTTTCACCGAGAGTTTAGTGTGGAGGACGCCGCGAGGCGTGCTTATCTCGTTCACCATGAGGTGATGTTCCAACACATCCGGGAGGATGAGGCTCGCCGTCGCACAAACGAATCAGCCGTGGATCGCCAAGGTGCAGCAGGGGAGGGAGTGCTAGGCTTGCAAATGATAGTCCTTGTCGTCGCATTGACGAAGTCAGGCTATGTGATCACACCGACAACCTGGCCCGCGGGCGATACAAAGAGGCTTCGGGCGGGGATCTATGACTTGGAGTGCCGGCTGAGGGGAGACGAGCACCGGGATCCACTTCCACCACACGTTGTTTGTCGACCACTCCATCGGCCACCCCGCAAGAGGTACTACCCCAGCCGCACCCGCACCAACACCATCATCGAGACCTAGGAGACCCACCCCGAGATGTGAGGAACAAATAAAATGAGTTTGAGAGTGTTGAGTCACCCAGTCATGAGTCATATGTTGAGTCGTGGATCTTTTCATGTTTGTGTTGAGTTGTGGGGCTTGTCCACAACCAGCGTACCTTTTAAGTTGATTTCCTTGCTTTTGAAGCGTAGGAGTATGTCCGTGAGTGAATATAGAAATAAGTTCACTCAACTCTCTCGATATGCCCCACATGATGTTGAAGAAGATCGAGACAAGCAAGATCTTTTATGGAAGGCTTGAATGACGGTAGCCAAGCATTCTGGCTAATTTCCAACTAGTTGACAAAGCTCTTGTGATAGAGAACAAGGGTCATGACATGGATGCTAAGAAGCGAAGTTTCAAAGTTAGCGGTTTTAGCAACAACAAAAACACCAATAACGATTGACCTCGTTTTACGCTCGGTATGAACAACCAGAGGTACCGTGGGCGTTGGTCAGCCCCTAATTTCAGCGAGAGGACACAACAACAACGGCAATATCATGCCCAAGCTCCCCACCGAACCAAGTTGACCATGCACTAATGAAAAACAATGCTCCTAACGCGTTTCAAAAAACAATGCTCCTAACACACCTACAACACCAAACAAAGATTGGTGCTACATATGTGGTGATGAGGGACACTATTCATATATAATTGTCCTAAGAAGGTGGGTTAACATAGCAACCAAATGCAAAAATCAATTTCGCAATGGTAATCAAAGTCAAGCAATAAAGGCCCGAGAAGAATGCCGTAAGGCTCAACCATGTATGAGAAGATATCGCCAAGGATGCTCCGATGTTGTGCTCGGTACTAAGCCCAGACGAAAACTCAAAACTTCTAGCTCGCTTTCGACTTGCTCGTTAATGGCTCGGCTCGAGCTCGACTCATTTTATAACAAGTCAACTCGATTTGAAACAAACCAACTCAATTTATAACACACACACACAAGCAACACTTCATCCTCACTCCGCCTAGGCCGTCATTTCCTCCCTCGGTGAGATGCCCTCGTTCCCCCTCTCTCTTTGTACCGGGTTCGTCCCAATGTGGTGGCCCAGGAATTGCGCGTATTGGGTCTCGCCCGGTGAGTCCTCGCCGTTGGGAATGGCCAACACCTGCGGTTAACCCTCGCTCTAGCATAGTGTTGTCCTGCAAGGAAAGGACCCGGCCATACATGGCATCCACTCATATATGGCATGCTACAACCTACTTTCATATATACCCGCTTTTTAAGCCTCGGGTGAGCTCGGATGGCACAATTGCATTTCAAAAGTGGATGCTACTATGGATCAAGTTGAAGATCTCGAGACATCCGCAAAAGGCGTCTTTGAGAAAAGATGGTTTTGCTGATGGTGATATGATGGAGGTAACTTGAATCCTTTTCATTAATTGAAGATAACTTAGTTCTATTATCTCATAATACTAACTCGAGCATTGTCTCCCTATAGAACCTATTGGAAATGTATGTGTATCCGCGCGTGACTACTATTGCTACAAGTTCCGGATGTGGCTAGGTATTTAATCCAATACTTACGGGCTGGTGACTTTTCTAGCGGTTTGTTTGTCAACACCTACGCCAAGATTGAGAGCTCACATTTGGACTACATATGAAACAATCGGGACTCTTTGAGAGTCGACCTATATCAAGGCCTCGTGGACAAAGATGCATGCGGGTGAAGGAAGTGCTTGAGAATGTCGGAAGGTGTCTTGTGTTGTCTTCTTCATTCATTGGAGGACCCCATGATATGAGGCGCCCGAGACATGGATGCAATGGCTCGTGTGAAAGTATGGTAAAACCCGATATCTTCCTCACGATGACATGCAACCCTAATTGGGATGAGATCAAGAATGAACTTTATCCGGGCGGACACCATTGGACCGTCCCGGATCTCGTCACCCCAAGTCTTTAGAGCAAAAGTTAGATGCAATGAGGAAAATGTTGATGGAGAAAAGACATTCTTGGGAAGGTGAAGGCCTACATATATTTAGTGGAGTTCCGTAAAGAAGGGTTTTGCCGCGATGCACACCGTTACTAATAATAGAATGCAGTATAAGCTCACATGTCCCGAGAAATGACATGATTATCAGTATGAGCTACCAAACAAGAAGAAATACCCCGAGCTCTACAAGATGGTAACAAAGCATATGATGCATGGTCCCCGTGGGTTGGTTGATCCATACCGTCTATGCACGGTGGCTAAAGGTGAGTGAAAGAACCGTTACCCATGACCATTTTGTGAGTCAATGTCACAAGGAAGAATTCATTCCCCCATCTATCAACAACGCAATGATGGAAATGCGGGAAAAAAATGCAGGCCATTTCTTGGACAATCAATGGGTCGATTCCTTACAACACTTGTCCCATCAAGGTACCTTCAAGCGCCATATAAATGTTGAAGCCCTGTGGGAGCATCAAATCGATAAAGTACATCTTCAAGTACATATACAAGGGACATGATAGGGCATCAATGGTGATAAGGGAGGCCGACAAAAAGCCGATAAGCGAGGGGACATTGATGAGATCAAGAAATATAGAGAGGCCCGTTAGGTGGCGCCTCCAAAGGAACTATAGAGGATATATGACTTTGACTTGAGCAAGAACTATCCACGGTCATTAAGAGTTGCGGCTTCATATGCGAGAAAATGCACATGGTGTCATTCCATAAAAAGGACAAGGTCGAAAGGGTTGTTAATAAGCCGAAGCATAGAAGATTCAATCTTGATTCGTAGTTTGATTATAACAAGCAAACATGAGGCATCCGTGGAATCTTGTATCGGGACTTGCGGAGCATTTCACTTGGTAGTTTGATGGTAATTACGGTAGGCTAGAAAGAACTCTGTTTTCCAAGTTGGTAGAGTTATATCGACTCATCCCGTAGAGGAGAAACGCTACTTTCTTAAAATGTCCTCTTAAACAATGTTGTTGGTGCTATCTCATCACGAACACCTAAGGACCGTTGATGGAAAGTTTGCTACCTTCATTCCGTGAAGGTGCGAGAAAGGAGGAGGGGTCTAATTGAAGACACTTGATGAATGTCTAACTGAAGCTACTTTATTTGAGATACCTTCCCCTCTCTGAAGGCTATTTTTGCAACAATATTAGTATTCGTGAGCCACATGATGTGTTGGTTTGTGGGAAAAACACTATGATGCAATGTTAGAGGACTACAACCGTAATAATCCATCCCTAGATCTCGGTGCAACAAATGGTTTTGATAGATATTAGAAACATGGTGGTGTCTACATGGGGAAGGGGTTTGATGAACTGCCTCTTCAAAATTGATGACACATATCAATCATTTTCATATTGATCATGTCCATCGAGAGCTATATTTCTCAAGAGATACTTGAGGAGAGTAAAGTCGAAATGAATCCCAAAGATGAGCTATTGTGTGACTCACTCAACATTGAGCAAAGGTCTGCCTTACGATGAGATAAAGGGCCATTTGTCCCACGGAAAAAAGATAGGATGTTCTTTGTGGATGGACCTAGCGGCAGGAAAGACCTTTTTGTATAGGGCACTTATCGCAAAACTTCGTAGCGGGACAAGATTGTCATGGCTACAACAACATCTATAGTTGTAGCATCCATATTGTCGGTGGGAGGACGAGCCACTCACGTTTCAAGTTACCTCTCAATGCTAAAGATGGCGATGGATGCGACTTCACAAAAGCGAGGATGGTACTTCCAGGTTTGCTTTCTGACAAGCCCCAACTCTCGAATATGAGGCGAGACATCTATGACAAAGGAGGCAAAACATGGAAGCAATAGACAAGAGCCTCGAGATACAATGGTGGGAAGACCTTATGTTTTGTGGGAAGGCAATTGTCTTTGGTGGGGATTTTAGCATGTGTCCTCCCTTTGTGCGGAAAGGATCCGGGCTCAAATATCGGAGCTTCTCTCACGAAGCTCTCATCTTTGGGAATCCATCGCCACCTAAAGCTCGTCCGCAACATGAGGGCTCAAAGTGACCCGTGGTTTGCGTGATTATTTGTTTCATTATTGGTTATGGAGCGGAAGAGGTTAGCAAAGATGGCGATGTACGGATTCCGGGCGAGATTTGTATCCCATACTCGGCGATGCTAAGAAGGATCTTCGTACATTGATCAACATCATCTTTCCGACCTAAACGCAAAACATGACCGAACAAAGACTACATCACCACCGTGAGCGATTTTATCTACCGCGTAACGGCGGGTGGACATGATTAATATGAAAATGATTGATATGTTCCAAGGTGGTGAAATGGTGTACCACAATTTTGACTACATTGTAGATGATCCACATAACTACTATCCATTAGAGTTCCTTAATAGTCTGAACCCCAGCGGCTTGCCTCCACATCTTGAAGGTCAAGCTCGGGTGTCCTATCATCTTGCTTCGTAATATTGATCTTACCAATGGGCTGTGCAATGGTGCGAGGCTGCCGGTGCGGGGTTCTCTAGAAATACAATCAACGGGTATTCCTTTCTTTGGGAAAGGGTATTCCTTCCTCGAATACCCCTATGTCCATCGATGAGATGTTCTGTTCGACTTTAAGAGGAAGCATTTTTTCTATCGGTGAAGCTTCGCCATGATGGTCAACAAGTCCGCGGGGGCGGACTATCCCGAATGTGGGTGTGTATACGCCCGCCCGGTGTTCTCTCACGATCCCAGGTTGTATGTTGCGATGTTTAGAGCAACATCAAGAGAGAATATCAAGATCCTCACCCTCCGCCTCGATGCGGGGCCATACGAGGAGGAGACCAAAAAGATGGAGAAAGAAATATACTAGAAAGAATGGCAAAAAAAAAAATAAAAAAAAGTTAAAAAGGTAAGGATAAGAAGACCCTAGCAGTTGATGGAATTTTCACGAAGAATATTGTATTTTGAGGTTCTAGCGAATAGGTGAGGTAATAGAAGATTACTGAAGCATACAATGTATTTTTAATTCAATTTATATTGTACAAATATTATTTAACTAACATCATATTTGTTGATATTCCTAGGTACTTCTAAATGGTTTATTAGACTCTACACGGAGGTGTTATGTACACAATACATGAATGCAAAATCATCTATACATGTTATATTCTCGATCAGTATATGTAGGCTGCTTGTGCATGGTGTGTATCCCGAACATTTGATGTCAAATAATCAACCTCCGTGCTACACTTGGTATTCTTTTACAGTAATGCGGTTACACCATATTATGGTGATTATTAGTGAGGATCCGGTATATCTCGATGACTCCACTTTGATAGAATGGAATATTTGCAATCGTTACATTACCCATAAAATAGAGTTTACAAACCCACGAAATCCATGATTGATTGTGTTATTTTCACAAAACTTGTTTTGATTAAATGTCAATTTAATATCATTGTTTAATTTTATAGTATTGTTATCTTATCATGCAATCTATGTTTTTTATATAAAATTTAGTTATCCCGTAGCAACGCACATGCATTTAACTAGTAAGTAAATAAAAAAGAAAACTAAGCTATCTCGAGAATGCTACATAAGAGACGATCAGCAATTGAGCGTTTCTATGAAAATTTCTGTGGTGGTAGTGAACATGAGCATACCTCTGAAATTTGTTATACCTTCCGGGATTTTGAGCATACTTCTGAAATTTGTTATAGCTGCAAAAGAAATGATTTAATAATCTAACAACTTTGATAGAATGGAATATTTGCAATCGTTACAGCCCATAAAATAGAGTTTACAAACCCACGAAATCCATGATTGATTGTGTTATTTTCACAAAACTTGTTTTAGATTAAATGTCAATTTAATATCATTGTTTAATTTTATAGTATTGTTATCTTATCATGCAATCTATGTTTTTTATATAAAATTTAGTTATCCCGTAACTTAACGCACATGCATTTAACTAGTAAGTAAATAAAAGAAAACTAAGCTATCTCAGAATGCTACATAAGAGGCGATCAGCAATTGAGCGTTTCTATGAAAATTTCTGTGGTGGTAGTGAACATGAGCATACCTCTGAAATTTGTTTATACCTTAGGGATTTTGAGCATACTTCTGAAATTTGTTATAGCTGCAAAAGAAATGATTTAATAATCTAACAACTTTGATAGAATGGAATATTTGCAATCGTTACAGCCCATAAAATAGAGTTTACAAACCCACGAAATCCATGATTGATTGTGTTATTTTCACAAAACTTGTTTTGATTAAATGTCAATTTAATATCATTGTTTAATTTTATAGTATTGTTATCTTATCATGCGATCTATGTTTTTATATAAAATTTAGTTATCCCGTAGCTTAGCATACATGCATTTAACTAGTAAGTAAATAAAAGGGAAAACTAAGCTATCTCATAATGCTACATAAGAGGCGATCAGCAATTGAGCGTTTCTATGAAAATTTCTGTGGTGGTAGTGAACATGAGCATACCTCTGAAATTTGTTATACCTTCCGGATTTTGAGCATACTTCTGAAATTTGTTATAGCTGCAAAAGAAATGATTTAATAATCTAACAATGATGTAAATTATAAATTGTATAAATCAGAGATCCACTGTAACAAATTATGTACCTTCTCCCACCGTGGTTTCAGAGTGTCTCTATTGACTGTTGTCTCTACATTATCTGAAACGCTACATCTCTGCTCAGTTGTTGGTTGGGATGTAAATGAAAAAAATATAAATTAGCATTTTGTCACATATTTCACTTGATAATGGACATACAAATATAAATGTCTGCTATACAAAAAGAACATACTATTCTGGATGTACAACTTGTTGTGCTTTAGTACATATTTTTCAAGATTTTGCAGCTAAACTACTCAGTTTGTTAGATGCTTAAATAGCTAATCTAACTCACCTATGATATAAGGCATGCCTACACACAGTGACTTCACATACAGATTTTTTTTGCGGAGCTAACAGTTTATGTTGTGCAACTAATCTGCTAAGGTGTTCTACAAATTACACAGGCATGATAACGATGCCATGTTTTTCATTTTGATCTTCTAGGCAACATGATCCTGGAGCACCACATGGTGGACAAAGTGTCATAGGAAGACAATGGCTGCAAGCTATTTGCTGAGATACTCAGCAATAAACAATTTATAAAGAGATAGGAGTACTTTGAGTCAACGAGTCATGGAACAAAGTCATTTAAATAAATATAAATAAAATAAAGAAAGAGCCTAGCGTAGTGGTTTTGAACACGTGCACAGTAGACCTAGGTTAGACTCCTCGTGGGAGCAATTTAAACATGTTTGCACTATTAAATAATTAAAAAATAGGCTAGCTTTTTTTCCCTTGCGGAGTTCAGTAAAAAATAAAATAGCTCAAGTCAAATAGCATAAATTAAATGTTGTACTAGAATCAGATAAGTTGATAATAACAAGTACCACAATGCAAAGAATTGAGGAAAAAAAAAAATGATTTGAAAATTTCTAATTTCATTCAAAGGTCATGCAAGGCTTCAAAACTAATATATATATTATAACATATATGATGATCACGCAAATATGATGATCACGCAAATATGATGATCACGCAAATACATACTAGGTGGAAACCCGACGGAGCACAATTTAAAGGGTAATATTGTGCTAGCTTTTTGTTTTTGCTTGAAGCCTACTAGTGGGAAAAACATATAGTTGTTTGCTGTGTGCAAGAGTTCAAGAGCCTAGGAAGATCAAAAAGGCCGATCAGTTTGATATAGCCTGTTTCCTATTTAATTTTAAATTGTAGTGGGATGGCCGTGAAATGACGAAAACAAGCTATAATAATTGGGAAGCGTCATAAAAAGGAAGTTTCAGGCGGTAATGACTGGAATTCGAATGGAACATAGCAACGGTTGATTCATCTTTTTATGATGTGGCTCAATGTGAGAGCAGCTTTATAGCAATAAATGACTTAATGGCCTTCATCTATATAGGTGATTTTTGTTTAATATTTAATAAGATGGCTAATGACTAATTGGATAAATGTAGGAAAACAATCATTGGAGTTGTTTGGAGTCATATAATAGCAAATATTTTGTTCATGTCTAGATGAAAATTAGCACATAATTTTCTTTTCCCCGGATAGAAACGTAAAATAGAATACAACGTTACGTGGATCTACGAACCTGGCCAGTAGTATATAACCTTTTCTCAATCGAATTTGGCCGAGCCTTATCAGACAGGTGCAAATCATGTGCAAACAAAAGGACAAAAGATGATTTTATATGACAGACATCGTCGGTAGTGATCTTATATGACAGATGCGGCTTTTATCGGATCCAATCTTAACCGTGCTTCATCTAATCCAATCTTAACCGTGCTTCATCTAATCCAACCAAGACGATCGCTAGACCTCGTCAGGCCAATAGAAACCCCTCTGGCTTGGAACCGCCAAAAATACAGACCAATCACCAAACACAACGAGTCGAGTTCCAGTTAAAGAAAGATCAAGCAAAGACTGCCGGACGTACCTGAGGATTGATAGTCGTTGTCGTCCGCCGCCGCTGCACGGAGAGAGGAGAACGAGAGAGAGAGGCTTCCTAGGACTCGCCCACGTACGAGGGCGCCAAGAAGAGATGGCCCAGGCCGCGGCGGCATGGGTGAGAGGGGAGCGGGCATGGGGCGGCGGGACTTGGGAGAAGAGAAGGCAGGCGGTGGGCAATGTGCGTATATAGAGATCTCATATATATAGAGGGATCGGAGACCGTCTCCCCCAGATCTCTCCCCTTTCCTTAAAACTCGGTATAGCAAATTGAGAAAAATTTGTTTCCTTTGACTGGTGTGATTACATGGGACCCATGTGTAAGTGGCTCACTCCTTCCTTCTCTGCCTTGCGACTCCCTTCAATGCCGGCACACGGCGCGCGGACGGCGGGTAACCAGACTCTCCCGGAAGCTCCATGGTGCTGCTAGCTTGAAGTTGATGGGTGTGGTGTACTGTGTTGGGCCATCGTAGACTCTGAGCAACGCGGCTCGCTGGGAAGGGTGGATCCTGTCCACTGTCTGCGCCGCCGCCGATTGTATTGTGATCCCTACCTTTTTTTTATCATATTCCCTCTGCTGTCTGCTATTTATATGGCAATTGGAGCGGTGGCTTATCCTTATTTGCGAAGAACAGATAATATGCTATTCATTTCGCTATCGAATAAAGATGTTTTAAACATGTGGACTATCCGGCCAGATGGGGCCAGTGTTTGAAATGTTTTTTTTTACACCTTGAACGGAGCAAAATACCCTTGAGCAAAATAAAAAAGTTTTGGGGACAAACACAGAAACTAAAATTTCCACGGTAGTAAAATGTGTGTATTTCATTTCTTTTTTGAAAACGAAAGATCAATTAAGTGTTAAAGCTCGTTACCGTTGCTAGTAACTAGTATGGTGTTTGGCTCGAGGAATCAAACGGTTCTATACGAGGTGATGCATCACTACTGGAGGCGCCCCCTCTACCGAGCGCTGGAAGCGCTCAGTAAAGGGCTAACAACCCTCGGTAGAGGCTCTAATGAGGGTTGCTCTCGGTACAAGCCCCTCGGTAAAATTTTGCACGGGGATAGGCGTTTACACACAATGGACCTCTTGGTAGTCTCTACCGAGGGCCACCCTCCTCTCGCCAAAGTAGAGTTGATTTGACGGCGTTTGCCTCTGTCGACGTCAACTTCACATTGTAGCCCCCACACACACACACCACACACCACCACTTTCGGTGAATTTGTGTTTCACCTACTAGGCGGCCTTTCGGTGGAACATAAATTGAAAAACGATTAAAATATTTTTGCCAAAATTCTCTGAGTGCCTTGACTACAACGCTCTTGGTGACATTAGGTCTCGGTGACATTAGGTCAATTCACCGGCGCCACGTCTAGCCACCCTCGGTGAAACATAAATTTTCAAAAGGATTAAAAACATTTTAGTTAGAACGTTGTTGCATATTTTGGCAGATCTGTGGATTCAAGATCGGTGACCTACACTTTATTTCTAGAAAACATCTTTTTAATTGTAGTGACTTATTTTAAATTATGCACGTTACAAATTATGCAAGTTTGTATGGATGCGATGTATTAGTTTGTATGCACGTTTTAGATTATGCAAGTTAATTTTAAATTATGCACATTTCAAATGATGCAAGTTTTAAATATGCACGTTTCAAATTATGCAAGATTGTCAAGGTGGGAAGCCAAAAAAATTATGCCGAGAGGCAATGAGAAAGTCTCTCAGTAAAACTGATTTACCGAGGGCATTCATGGCGGCGCCGTGGAGTGACCATAATCTACCGGCGCCTGACAGCCGCTAGGTAATTTGACCATGCATATTGTACCGAGCACATAACTCCAGCTCTCGATAGACTTGGCGGCAGAGGGGCGTTAGGCGCTGATAGACGCGCGGGCGTCAACTCTACCGAGACCGGAGTTTTCGCGGAGGGCTGGCTCTCAGACTCGCCTCTACCGAGCCTCACATCACCGAGGGTAGGGCTCTTGGCAACGTGGCGCTACTGAGAGCTTGTCTCCGAGAGCGGCTCGGTAGAGGTAGACTCTACCTAGCGTTTGTGGTTGGGCTCGGTAAAAAATATGGCTCTCGGTAGATGTCTTCTGTGCGGTAGTGCATCGTGAATTTATTTCTCAAATTTGGTGGAACGACTCAATTCTTTTTACTAATTATTAGTTTGTTAGAAATAATTAAGACGATGGTGGATCAACCCATTTTATTTCATGAGTCAGAAAAGAGGATTCTGATGATGATGGACTACTTTATTTTAGACCAAACGCTCTCTGCCAGAACACGCGATCAAGGTTCCAGGATACCGCTGCATTGCTTCCTTCCATCTTCCCAGAAAGCACCCGTGTCAGCAGCAGGAACCAGCGAGTTTGCAGAAGTCAACAACTTTTCTATGTTCCCCCACTAACTTGTCATTATCAGCATCTCCCTTTCCGTATAAGAATCCAAGATAAGAAAACGCCCTGATGAACAAGCTCGTCCCTCCCCTTCCTTTCAGTTCAGGTGCAAGGGAGGAGGACATTGTCGCCTAAACGAGGCTGTCGAGGTGTGCCGCCGGTGATGAATGATATGCCGCCACCGGCGCCGGCGACCCCTGCCTCGGGAGCTGCGACGGCGAACGCGCCCATACTTGTTGAGGACGCACGGAAAGCAAGTCGCTAGGCTGCACCTGTTCGACTGGGTCGTGCTGCTCCTGCTTGTCGCCATGTACGCCGTGCTCGACCGGGTTCAGCCCTTCCACCGGTTCGTCGCAGAAGACATGATGGCGAGCCTCGGTACCCCTTTGAAGGGCAACACCGTGCCTGGCTGGGCCGTGCCGGTACGGTACATATCATATATATACTCCATGTTTGTTCTGAAAAAAATCATATATCCATGTTCTGCGTTCCATGCTTATATATATCTCAAAAAGATGGAATTATTGCAACTGCAGTTTTCTACTATCCAGGAACCAACGAAATTTGATTGTTTTATAATTTTTAAACAGATTATTGCCATCGTTGTGCCCATGGTTTTCATCGTTGGAATATACATGAAAAGGAGAAACGTTTATGACCTGCATCATGCAATTCTTGGTAGGCTGTGTTCTTATTTTTTATGCTTGCGGCTACAATTCAATTTTTCAGGGCATGTGTGGTCATCATTACCTTGATTAGCAGGCCTTCTGTTTTCCGTTCTGATAACGGCCATCCTGACCGTTGCGATCAAGGATGGTGTTGGCCGGCCGCGGCCGGACTTCTTTTGGCGCTGTTTTCCCCGATGGAGTCCTTGGTGAGTCTCGTTGTGATAATGCGATTCTAACTTAAGTGACTTGATCTTTCAGAGTTAATTCCACTCGTTCGTCAGAGGATCAGTGCTATATATATAGCTTTGCTTGTTTGCTTCCTGTCAAAATTCTTCATTAGTTCGAGAACTAGAATGTTTGTTGGAAGTTGTAACTCTGAGGTAACGAAATCTGAACATCAATTCCATTTTAGAAGTACAACAATATCACCGGAGGTGTCATATGCCACGGACAGCGGAGCGTAATTGAGGAGGGCCAAAAGAGTTTCCCAAGTGGGCATTCTTCAGGTAAGTGCCGAAAGCTATCCATTCTCTGAAAGTCTGAATACAGTAAGTTTGCCAGACTTGGATTATCCATTTATTTCCCCAGGTTGCCTCGCTTATAGAATGGCTGGCTGGCTGTTTTTCTTGTCCTCCTCAAGGTTGTTTTGCCGGGCTTGGATTTCTGTCATGGTACCTGGCCGGCAAAATCAAGGCTTTCGATCGAGGAGGCCATGTCGCCAAGCTGTGCATCGTTCTTCTGCCCCTGCTTCTTGCAACGATGGTTGCGGTGTCGCGAGTTAGTGACTATTGGCACCACTGGCAGGATGTGTTTGCAGGTGGACTTCTTGGTAAGTATCCATCTTATCACTATCTCGGTTACTCAGTTCAGCTGCATTCCATCCTACTATAACTTTTATGATTCCTGAAGATCAACCAGAAGCTGATTATATATGCTTGGCACAACTCTCTGCAGGATTGGTGGTTGCTTCATTTTGCTACCTTCAGTTCTTTCCACCACCCTACAGTAAACATGGTATGATGCTTGCAATATGTCAGAATAGTATTTTTTCCTTAAAATTATAACTTGTCGTCTGCAACTACTATAAACATACGACTAATATGTCAGAAAATAGTAAATTTTCCAAAAAATTATAACGTGTCCTCTGCAACTACTATAAACATACGAATAAGCAAAGTCCTACAAGCAACAACCTACAGCCGCATATAGGTGGACATATATTAAAACCAATGGGCTTAGGCGCTTAGCCTGTTCTGAATTACGAATACACATCCGTTTAAACAAACAGTCTAAACAGTGAAACTTTCGATCAATTTTGAACAACAGGAGTTTGGCCTCATGCGCACTTTGAGCACATTCATCAAAACCGATGGTGAAAGGAATATACAGTCAACAACAAACCCGAATTTACACCATCAGTCACTGTCACTTGATCTTTCTGGATCAAATGAGACTAGAACTACCAGCCATGCATTGGATTCCATGGAAGAAGGAAGCAGAGATCAGTGACCGATGAATTCAAGGTTTCTGTTTCTTTATTTTAATTTTGTAACGCAGGTGAAAGGAATAGATGACTTCTTACTGAGACACACACTAAGTAGTATGTATTTGGTTTGGAGACAATATGGGATGGATTGAAATTATCCCTGTTTTTTTTTTTTTTTTGGATGGGGCCGTGAAGGCTCTTATGGGCGTGTTTGGTTTCTTGGTCAGATCTGGCCTGGCTCCAATACCTGGCCTGGTCAGCGGTCAGCACAAATGACGTACGGGCCGTTGTTTGGATACAAATGGCGGATGGCCGTTGTGGAAGTTGTTTGGTTGCGTGTTTTTGTATTGTATAGGATCACCTCTTTCTTTTGCTAGTAAATTTACCACACTGAGACATTTCGTTGAGTGGGTGGTGGCTAGGAGTAGCAACTGACTGGTGTGTATAGGCATGTGGTGGGCTGGTGGTACCGCTGCTGGAGAAGGCAGCGATGGTGGTGGCGGCGTCGATGGCGTTGCGCTGGGTGGTGGAGAAGGCGGAGAAGGTAGTGGAGAATACGACGACGCACTAGTGGAGCGGCCGTGACACAAGAGGACTTGGAGGTGAAGATAGCAGGCAGCCAGTAGAGCGCGGCCCTCCGCCATTGGAGCCGAGCAAGCTACCTCGTGGTCGCCACCCCGCCGATTGCCATGGCGGAGGCCAGCCTGCCGCCTTGTCGGCACCGCCACTCCATCCGCTCATCCCACTCGTCCTCTCTGAGCCGTCCGTCCTCCCGTGAGACGGACCTGGTGGCCGAGGTGTGGGCTGGCCGTGCCAGGAAGGAGGTGAGGGGAAGGGGGCGCGGGCTGGCCTGCCATTGTCGCTCTGCGGCCGCTGGGCAGCGCCATGGGCCGGAAATCCACCGCACCGCGAGGACGGACACCACTGCTCTTGGGCCTGCTGCGTCGCTCAGTGCAGATCCATAGCCAGGAAATCCACAGCGCTGCTGGAGCTCCATGGACGCATTGCGCCTCGTCATCATCTAGATGCGGGGGCAGAGGCTGGAGAAGAGATGCCGGTCGAGAACAGAGGTGAGGGAGCGTCGCGGGGTGGTAACGATCTATAGAGGCGGTGATAAAGCGGGCTTTTGAGCTGGCGCAAGCGAACCTGGAGCCTGGCCAAGTCCAGTACGGAGGCCCGCCGAGGTCTGGCTATCTTTTGGGCGGTAACCAAACATGCCAAAGGTGGCTTAGCCTGAATGGGACGTTTAGCCGTGGTAACCAACACATCTTTTTTTTGGTTGGAAAGAATTGACCATCCTAGCTTAGTTGGTTGGATGTTTTCTACCCATGAAATGACATGATGTTTATATGCCCATTGAATACATATTGACTAATGGGCAGAAACAGTTATCTATCTCATGATGTAGTCCATTCCTAGAAAACGGTATTCATCTCGTATAGTCCAGTACCACACTAAAAGTGACTAATGGTTAGAAAATGACATCTAAAGGACCGAGAACGACGACAAGGGGATGAATGTCTGCCAAATAAAACTTTCTTCCAAAATGACTATAGTCCCAAACAATCCTCCAAAACAAATCTTACAAATGTGGTGCCCTCGATCCAAATGGTGGCTAGATGTTCTCGGTGATGACCAAAGAACACAACGGGACATTCACAAAAATGGAAAACCAATCGCAAAAAAGTGAGGCTATCAACTTCCATCAACCGAAAGAAAGAGCTCCACACCGAGATCACTCAAGACAACTACTGACTTGATGATTTGGAAAAGTTCTTGGGCACCTGAGAAAACCCAAGGAACAAGCGGATTGAAGAACGAGCACCTAGAACTCAAAATCACCTTGGAGTGCGCCTCCATCCCAAGTAAACCTGGTCTCCCTAGGGTGACAATCTGGCAAAGCCAAGATGCTGGGTCGACCTATCCTAGATGCTAGGTCGGCCAACAGTCTGAAATCAAAGTTTGAAAAGGTAACATCTATTCAAATGAAGTTAGATTGGGCTCAAATTTTGCAGAAATGTTCTGGGATGCATAGAATGTTAGAAACCTAGTGGCAATGAACACCGGCAAGGTGAACATGAGCGGTGTCGAGAGCAAACATGAGAGGGCGAACACAAACACGAAGCTGATTTTGGTGCTGCCTGAAAGTGCAACTTTTCTGATGTTTCTATTCTCCTTTTATTGATGAAATCACATTTGCATAATACCCCACGACTCCCATGACGTAAGGAGTGTGCATCCATCCGCACGCACCGCAATCGCGTCGACCGTGGCTACATGCTAATATAGTGGCTAAGTGTTAACGAAAAGAACAACTTCCTATGCACATGACTGCCACATCCTGGAGCTCATGTGCATGCATTGAAACAAAAAAAGATAAATAAACTAAATACATATCAGTGTTAGACTTAACGAACATTAGAAACCGAGCGGCAGTAATACGAGTGGTGTCCAACATAATGAAACGAATATAGAAACTATCCCAAATGATCCACTCCAAAAGAAAAGAGGATTCATAAATGGAGAAAACTAAAAATCGGATCGGGATCTTCCAAACTTTTCTTAAAATACTCCAATCTTGTGCTCGTAAGAAAATCTGGTCAAATCGACTTTATAGATATATTCATATTGTGTCATGGCATGTAAATAACTATTCTAATCAGTTTCAAATCCCTAAAAAATGAACTCTCCCATAACATAAGAGAATGGTGTTCGAGAGTGGAAACCAATTCAAATCAAGAACATAAAGTAGGAACTTCGATCTTCCAGGAAAATGATTGCTTTTATTTATTGCAACAATAAAATCTTGTTATTATAGAGGACAACTTAACACATAGATCTTTACAAGTATAGACCTCAAGCTAGACAGGAAAAACCAAGACCCAAACGACTTTGAAGATGAAAGACTTGAGAGATGATAGATTGGTTAGAGAAGCCCCCCTCCTTATTTATATTGCTATTACACAATCCTAACACTATCTTAGATATTTTGGTTGAACCATTTAAAATAAGGGAGAAGCCCTCCTCCTTATTTATATTGCTATTACACAATCCTAACACTATCTTAGATATTTGTCAAAAAAACACTATCTTAGATATTTTGAACCATTTAAAATAAGGGAAAAATGTCCAACTCAAGATTTGTGCATCTGATGGCCACTAGCACTTCATGACTTTGCTTTGTCTCGGCGTAAACTTAGAGATGAGACAACAAGACTCCCCCACCTCCATTCCACTGAACTCCAACCAGATTTGAAGCCTAAACCAAAACTGTCCACCGGCGGTGAAGTTTTCAGGCCCAAACCACCAATCCACCTCGACCGTGGAGAAGCCCTCTTGTATCCACTTTATGCCTCCTCCCCTACCACGTACGAATATCGGTCACCTGCCCCATCCTAGACCGTCCGATTACCAAATCCTCTTGTGTATCCACTTTAAAAATTGGTCAACACGGTCTACTCCCACGCGAGCTCATGTACACTTTCGTTGATGAACTGCAGTCACCCATGTTCAGTCTTTCAGGCTTTCAGCCATCTTGATCCCTCTGTGTAGTTTCTTCATGCGGACGTATTAACTATGCGTGTCCAATTTCTCCATCCAAAATAAAAACAAAAATTAGATTGGCAAAAACATATCCGATTGGAGAAATAAACATTTTTACGTCGCTATACGTACGGTACGGTAACGTTGGGATGGAAAAATATTGTAAAAGCTCACCTGTCGTATAGAACAACGAGAAAGTCTTGTCACAACACGACGAAAAAGCAGACAAATTCTTACTCTGTACTTATCGATATATAATACAAAATGGAGAGAAAATAGTTTATACTACTCAAACAACAGGCGTGCGCGCTCCTCCATCGCTGGTTTCCATGGAGAGGCAGCAGAACACGGTGGCTGCCACCATGGAGAACAGCTGCGCACCAACGGAGGGAAGTCCAGATCCAGAAACTACACCCATCAACCACACGCCCTGGCTCTGTATCGCCCTGGTGTCGTGGAGAGAAAACTTTCTTGCCAGGCCCTGCCCGTAGAAGGAGTACTCATTCGCCGGGTACACGGACGAAAACGCGTACACCGGGGCTGGGTAGATGAACGCAGGCAGGAGGTTGACGACGAATACAAGCACGGCAGCCCTCGTCCGCCTTGCTGCTGCTCATGAGCCGCCATGCTCGACGCAGCGCCCAGACGCTGTGGCAGCTCTCGTCCACCGCCGCCGACGGCGATGGTCACCGGGATCAACGTGGCGAGGTAGAGGTAGATGAGAAGAGCCACTGAAAACATCAAAGCAGCACACAGAGATTTTACGCCTGAGTCAGCGTAGGTCCATGTGGATACGAGGAGAATCACGAGTGAGCCGTGAGTAACAGCTCCAGCACGCTGGCGAGGGCAGCCGTCCCGAGAAGACCTCCGATCCCTCCTTGACCGCCTTACGCGAGAGGAGCGCCGGAGTACGTCGTCGGCAGTGGCGAGAGCAGTGACAACCTGGGTTCGAGCTTACTCGCGAGGTGGTAGGAGAGAGTAGATGGCTAGCAAACGACAGCCCTTGGAGTGGTTGGAGCCTCGCGGTGTCGGTGGTGATCTTGTGAGCTTTGAAGTCGGCGAGGATGCTGGTGGCGAGTGGGTGGGCAAAGTGACGGCGACGGCGATAAAGATGAAGGTGTGGGCGAAGATGAGCAGGAAGGTCTTTGCAAAGAGACCGGCGTCTTGCGTCGGGAGGAGCAGGGATTCCTCCATGAGTCTGATGCATGGCGACAGTGAGGAACTTGCTTTGGTGGCCATGGCGTAGTGCTGAGGATCAGTACGTCAAGACTCAAGATTTAGACAACTGGAAGATGGATTATACAAGTGGG
>JADLZK010000410.1:0-195432 GCA_015847255.1 Hyparrhenia diplandra | reverse complement strand
TATACCAAGTATGAAAATATCGGTGACTAATATACCAAATATGTACAATATTATCACTAGTATATTTTCTGAGCCTCCCCTTTCTTAACGTCAGGGCCGTGGGCGTGCCAGTGCTGAGGTGGCCCCAGCTCGCCCACGGGCTTTCTGGGCGGCCGTACGGGCCTCTGCGGAGCTCGGGCAGCCTTTGGCCGGGCCCATCCATTTGGTGCGGGCCTTGGGCGCGGGCATGGAAAACTATAAGAGGAACCCCTAAGCAAGGATAAATGAGAGGTCTTGTACCTAAATAACATCTTGATCCAACATTTGAGTTCAAAATGTGTAGCAACTATATTTTTCCTAATTTCAAGGTGTTGAATATTGCATAATGGATTGGGAGATGGATCTTAATTTATTAGCTGGCATGTGTATTCTAGTTTTCAAATTTATGTTATGGTATCATGAATAGTCTTCCAATTTCTTCACAATGACAAAATAAATTTTAGTACTACTTTGAGACTTGAGAGTATTGTTAAACAATGGCGAAAATGATGGGCAGACATATCAACAGCACAAATAACGAGTTATACAAATGAAGACCGGACCAAGGGATGATTCTTTTGAGTTCTTAGCGTCTATTTATTTCACGGAAATACAGCATTAAAACAATAGTACATTAAAGGCCTAGCTAGCCCTCTTTGTCTGGTCCTATCTACCGTAAAGAAAAAAAAAAAGGTATGGAAGATCACAAGAAGTGTATTGTCCTCTTGCTGCAAGTATGTCTATGTTCATTTTTATTTTGGCAAAATTTACTAAAGGACATGTGAAAGTAATGTTGGACCAAGTAGGACATGAAAAATTTACAATAAGTTACTAAATACTCTGGCTCCAGATTATTTTGCTCCGGACATCGCTACAATAAAAATAATAGTTTTGGTTGAATTACGAGAGAAAATATGATGAAATTATTTTCTCCTTTGCCCCTTTTCTTCTTCTTCACTTCCTTTTCTCTTCTGTCTTCCTTTGTCCCCTTTTTCTCTGCACTACAGCCTTTCTGGCCTCACCCCCACACTCGCCGTATAGGCTACTCAGGCTAGATCCGCCGTTCATCCCTTGTGCCATCCCACACTCACCTTGCCTCCAGGCTGGCTCACGCCATGCTCGTCCACAACGCGCGCTTAATTTGCTCATTGTTGCTTTCCTACCCTAAGTCCCCACAGTCACAGACCTGGAGCCCACACCACCGCCATTGGTTAAACCCACCCTCTCATGTTTGCCCTAGAAAACAAGCCTTTAAATTTTGAGTTGGCTTCTTGTTGGCACCCAAATTGGCTTGGGCTAAGGCGGTAAAATTCAGACTTTAGTCATATTTTGGAGGTCCTAAGACACGGTAAATTTCGGACTTACCAAATTTTAGAGAAATATCAAAGCGGCTTCTCAGCGAAGACGTAGCGGGCGGCGATCGTCGTCCGGTCAACTACACGCTCGTCGGTCGAGACAGGCATGTTTCTAGAAACTCACGCGGAAAGCGACCCCGGGCCTTTCGTCGATCATTTTCCGCAGCTTGCGTCGGGCGTTCGGTCAGCGTCCGAAGTTCTGGTCGCGATTTCAGCTCTGCAGGAATCGGCCGGGCGCTAGTGATCGGAGCATCGGTCGGACGGAGTCCAACATCCGGTCAACCCGTGGCCGGGCTATGTCCGCATTTGATCGATCCGATCTCTTTCCTAATCGTGTTTGGGTAGGTTTTGGAGATTGGAAACGTCCAATTATCTGAGGTTGCTAATTACTATTAGTTCCATTAGCAGGTTTGTAGTTGTTAATAGTTTTATATATACCTTCCACTCACTATCCAACCACCTATTAGCACTATTAACAGCAGGTGGATTGTAAGAGCATCTCTAAGAGCTCTTATATATTCGATAAGTTAGCTGAAAAAGAAAAACTATATCAAAACTTCGGATCAACAGACTCTTTATTTTTCTCAGCTAGCTATCCTGTTTTCTATTTCCTCCCCGTCGCTAGCCACACATAGAAGACATGTCCCGCTAGTCATCTCCCCCTCTCTTGGTGCATATTGGATTTAGAGAAGGTGTTGGGTTTCTTCATCTTTTTGCTAGCTACTTCATTTTACATACTAGCTAAATTAGGATTTTAGCTACTCATAGATACAAGAGCCCTTGGAGATGCTCCCCTACTAAAAAATTAGCTAGCTAAAAAATAGCAGCTATTAATGGATATCCAGACATTCCCATGCCGTGTAGCAAAATTTGCCGTTTTATTTTGTGGCTGCAACCAAGTAGTTGAACTTTAGCACGTCAGATCTTGTAATTGCAGCCACATACAGGTAATCAGTTGTGTAAGGAAATTACATGAAAGACCGAAAAGAGTACTCACAGTGCGCAACAATCATCTCCAGTGATTGAAAGGCGGGATCAGTTCTTTGATGATGAAACTAAACATGTCCAGATGCGGTTTTTGAGAGGACCAGATTAGACCACCAGATAGTTGGACGGATCTAACCTATATATGTGGGGATGACTGGATGAGAAGCGTAGCTAGGAGACAAGTGAAACTTGGATTGTAAAGACTTTAATTTGTGATCCAGAGTGAAATGCGGAGGGATGAATTCAGAATAAAGACAGTGCCCACTTAGTAGTTGTTGATTGATCGAAGCATCGGGAGTGGAGCAAAGTTAAGAGATTATGTAATATAAGTGAGCAATGATCAAGTGATGTGTTGTACGAGGAGAGGATGATATTGGTGAAAGGACTTGTGTACACCCAGCCATCAGAGGCTAGCAGCAACCAACAAAATAAAAAGGATTGCCTTATCAGGACCTCATCTTGATTGCTTTTTTTTTTTTTCTTTCAGAAAAAAAAAATCGTGATGCTCAAAGCACACACAATGAATTATTCAAAGTTCTCGCCAACTGATAGTGATAGCTTTGTGCTCCAGAAGATCCTTTTTGTTAGGAACTTGCATCCCTAGAGGAGGAGCTCGCAGCAGATAGCATTCCTCTGTCCTTTAGAAGAATTAGATAAGACATTAATCTTATATAAAACAAAGAGTGTATAATATAACGGAGCAGATTGATACATCTGTGCAAAGCCGGTAACTTCCCTGGGAGAGCATATATACCATGACATTGTCAACGTAAAGTAGCATATATTCTTAAAATTTACTTGTGACGAAAATCTGAGATTGCTTCGATTTTTTCTCTTCGTTATATAGTGAAGTGACAAAGTTTGCCTCACATATATTATAGTATATTATATTATATATATGATCTGTGGTCGTGCATGCATGTGGACGTGTTCTTACCCTTTGAGAGGCTTCATGTCGTTCCTACAGAGAACCTTCTATCGCATATTGGTGTACCTTCTGTTCTGTGTTGACCATTGGATTGGAGGCCGTTCATCCCCTGCAGTTGAAGAACCAATGTCTATCAATAATCAAACATGAATATGGCAACAGGCTCCTGCAGCTTTTGCTCGGCTTTTACAGGTTTATCCTTTAATAATTACGTAGAAGATATACGTGATTAAACGATCAATATTTGTTGAGAAACCATATTTGTTTCATTTTCAGTCTTGCAGAGGATACTTGTTTTTCTTATCCTTAGAGACTACTTCCTTAATTCCAAAATGTAGAGTGTTGATAGTGCATCTATTTGGTGATATATCAATTACTGACATATGTTTTGATAGTGCATCTTGGTGATATATTTGTTAATATACAGTGTTTTGTCTGTAAGCAGAGAAGTTTGATCACTTAATTTGGCAGAAACGACATCGTCTAAACTTTATGAGAAATTTCATGGGCAGAAATTTGATTAGCCCATGAATTCCATGGAAAACATATGTCACATCACTCAACAACTGATGTGAAGTCTGAGAACAATCAAATTACAGATTGTAAAATTGTAGCCAAA
This sequence comes from Hyparrhenia diplandra, assembly GCA_015847255.1. Taxonomy (NCBI): domain Eukaryota; kingdom Viridiplantae; phylum Streptophyta; class Magnoliopsida; order Poales; family Poaceae; genus Hyparrhenia; species Hyparrhenia diplandra. Next base: position 191,525 of record JADLZK010000410.1, on the reverse strand, counting down.
TAATAAATTGCGGATGTATGGAAATTTGAATGGACCAGGAGCCCACGCAGGTGGTTGATTGTTCGCACTGGGAGGAGTGGTAGAGCAAAGTGGAGTTAGCAGTGATCAACTGATTTGACATCGTGATTATACCAGGAGAGCTCGGTTAGCATTAGCGAAAGGGTCTGTAACCATAAGAGGCTGGCAGCCAATTAACAAGGCTGAATTTATTGCTATTTATCTATTGACAGATTTTTTAGTACTAATTCTGTCAGATTTCTATATGTTTGATTGTGCTTTAGGATTTATGCAACGACTGTCACTACTGGATTGTATTTTAGAAAATCTAACAGATTTGACCACCTAAATTTGTTGATAGATAACTAGGCACTGCCATTAATTAAAGTTGACTCGACATGTCATTCAAAGTATATAAACAACATAATGATTTGCCAACAATAATGTATATCTCGGATGTAATTTTCTTTTCGGGATCAGTTATATAACCCGTTTTCCATTAAGAGGAAGTGGGTGTTCATAAGACCTGGTCACAAGCACACGATAGTGGCGAGACACCAATATCAAGAAGAGCACCTAACTACAGGATCATATCTCGGATGTAATATCTGCCAACTCGGTGCTTCTCTCCTAATCAAGATCCAACAAGGTCAAACGGATGTGAGGTGCAAGCATCGTGCATTACAGTGTGTGTTTGATTAATGCAAGAGTGCTCCCTGTATCAATCGTGTGAGTTAGTTTAGCAAACGCCAAAGGTCCAAAGTGCAAAGGCTAGTCTAACTTGAATGACCTAGCTTGCACGTCTTGAACTCTTGATAGATGCCTCCTCTCATGGCCGTACAACCTTTAAGTCACTGGCTACAAGGATCCAAGCATCCGTTCTCTGTGGTTAATTACAATGATCCTTCCTCGGTTGTCCTTTTAGAACTAAACTAGTCATCACTAGACCTTTTGACAAAAAGGAACGGTATATAACCTGGCTTAGCACTGCAGATTAAAATAAATGCAAGGGTTCGTCTCAGTGTTGCCCATGTTAACTTCTGTTTCAGAAAGCTTTGACCACAAGCTTTTACTCCGTAGAGGAGGATCTAGCAGAGAACATTCCTCTGGCTTTAAATCGAATCAGACACAAATACTATGAAATAAAAAGGTGGTGGCTGCGGATCGGAGACTGAACGATATAGTGAAGTGATGCACGCACACGCAGTAACTTTCCAGGAAGCATATATGCCGCGACATGTTTAGTGCAAAGTAGCAAGCTTGGACTCTTAATTTGTGGCCAAAATCTGAGATTACGTCCACCAATCTTTGTATTAGTGTACGTGGAAGGGCACAAATAAAGCTGCTGCGAGGTATGTGGTCAGCCGTGTAAGCATGTGGACGTTTTCCTAGCCTTTGAGATTGAGGGGTTAGAATCTGGAACCAATGAAGAACCTCAATCGCATATTGGTATCCTCTTTTGTGCGTCCACGAGAGGCGAAGCATCATCGATCCTGCGGATGCATGCATAGTGGACTAGAGGTTTTGACTGTCTTTTAGTTTCCCTTTTCTGAAGACTGCATGCATGTCCGTCAAACAAAACTGAATCAGGAGACCATCTCGGCCATCCATGTGAAGAGGATGGAATCAAACTTGAAACCTCGCTCCTCCACACAGAATGGGTGCAATCTTTGCGAAGCTTTTGGCATTATTCTTATTTTGTGCGAAGAGAAGGTATATATGATTAAATAATACTCTCAATGAAAACATCCGTAATTAATGGTCTTATTTTGGAGTGCAACCGCGGCGATGCTCAGCTAAGAGCAACTCCAGCAGTGGCACCTAAATCAAAGCCCCTACTTTTCATCTGGGGCCTGAGTAGGGACCCTGCTGGAGTTGCTCTAAACTTCCTCTACGAAGCAGACGCTGGTTGCAGCCGCTCTCCAAGATCCCGATAACGAGGGGCAGTGCCTAGGGCTCATTTAGGCAAGACCAACGGAGGCGGCCAAGCAGGAGTACAAAGGAATGCTCGTCGGCAATCTAGGAGTGTTACACAAGGAGGTCATGAGAGCTCTTCCCCTACTACGAGCATTCGCTGCGCTTTGAGGAGCAGGTGTCATGGGCCACGCATGAAGTGTTGTCCACGGAAGGTTGTACCCGCAATGGATAACACAACAACCCCCATCAAACATACCACCGATCCATGGATCAAAGCCGGGACATGCAGCGAATTGGCTTGTAGTCTAATGGTAGGACGGTCTAGTGGGACGCTACCCACCAGGGTTCAAATCCTGGTGCTCGCACCTTTTCTTGGGATTTTCTCAGGATTTACCGGCGTTGTGCATTAAGTGCTAGCGGCGTTCCGTCGGACGACGAGGCGCCTATGGTGACTTCGAGAATCTCCAGATCTGCCGGCCGCCCGGTCCTTGAAGGTGCTCATAGGGGTAGGGTTTGCGTGCGTGTGTTCATAGGGGTGAGTGTGCGTGCGTGTTGTGAGTGTCTGCGTTGTCTTGTGTCATTCTCAAAAAAAAAAGCCGACATGCAACTTAGGTTGTCTAGTGTGTTAGTAGTAGGCTAAAGATCTCGAATGTTGGGGAGACTGCGTGTTGATGTGACATGTTTTACCTCCCAACAGAGCGCCTCGACGCATTTGTGAAAATTGCGTATTTTGAGAAAAATTCGATGGAGCCGATTTTCCACAAGAACTCTGCAAAAATTTCACAGGGAACCTTTTGCTCAGGTACGTATAGGAATAAAACAAAATGGCTAGTCTCGAGGGAGCCAAACTGAGGATCATTTCACTTATCGACAAATTTATCCTTGATGACACGTGGGCCCAATGCAAATAGGTATTCCGTTGGTTATTATTATAATAACTTAATAATTGAAATGATTCGGGGATCCTTTTTTCAGAAAAAAAAATATATATTGTGGATCTGAGTTAAGGTGAAAACAAAAAGCATTCCTCCAAATAAAATGGAGAAATCATCACCAATCAGCATATGGGCCTTTCCACTGTGCTCATCTATTTAATTCGCAAGCCCAAGTGTGACGAGAACATTCATTTGTAAAGCCTTATGCAGCCCAACTAGTTCAAGGATGAGCCATCCAACAATGCAAGACCGACCCCCAGGGACACACAGTGTAGCATTCTTTTTTTGGCAAGCTATGAGCACCGACAGTTATTTATATTTTCAAAAATAGAATATATATACAAAAACAGACATCCATGCTTCTTAGGTGATACAAATAATAAAAAAATGGTGAATCGAACATTCATTCAGAATTTGTGTAAGGGTCTATACATTATTGTTCCATAGAATTTTTGGAATTTTCATTCAAGTAATATCTCCATTCATGTCCATCATGGCTACTCCCAAAGTACTTCCCATATCAAGTTAGCTTAGATAGTGTTTGGTTTTTGGGGGACTTTTTTCATGTTGAGACTAAAAAAAGTTTCTAAAAATCCCTAAGAAACCAAACAGGAAGGACTTTTGAACACTTTTACTAAAAGTCCCTAGACACACCTCCATAAGAGTCTTTTTCTAAATGTCCTAGGACTAAAAGAAGTCCTAAAACTAATTAACCAAACACCCCCTTTGTCTTTTTGTTCAAAGGGATATGGTGTGCATAAGTACATTGGTGGTAAGCGTCTGTCTATATTTTGTTTTGTCAAAAATGACTGTACATGTTTTAAATGTTTACATGAAATATATATGAGACATGTTTCTTTTATGGCACCCCTTTCTCCTAAATCATCATCTGCCATGTACAGCAAACTATCTCTCCCTCAACAGTGCTAGAGTTGATGGAAAGGGGCTTGGTCAAAATGAGATGAACTCATTAGGACCCTACAAACCTTCACTGTTACAGAGAATTGATTATCATCGCCACCACTTTCACCATCAGTTTGCTCTAAACAGGCAGTGATACATATCATCACCGATTCGACGAACCTTTGGTGAAAATGACAGTGATTTACCTTTTTTTTTCTTTTCCCTTTTCTTTCAAGTTTCTCGACAAAAAATAGCATCACAAGACAAGGAAAGGACCATTTCGGAGAGCCCCAAATTAGGTTTCTCTCGAAGAGAATAACTCACAACCAGCCAATCCCTCAAAAAGCCAACCGATCCAAGTGGGGATTGGGAAAGAATCACTTATTCATTTACACTGGGAGATGGGAGCAAAAATAAAATCTGCTTCACCCCTGCTCTCCCCGTTATATTACGGCGGAGATTAGCAGAGAATCAATTCTCATTATCGCCCATAATGCTTTTTCCTAGCAATCCAATGGAATTACTCCATCAAAGAGCAGATCCAAAGAATTAGAGAGCGAAACTCTCCTAAATGGGGTCGTAGATGTGAGGAAGCTAGGCGGTCACGCGCTAAACAGTAGCGGACCTAGATCGGGCCCACACGCAAGAAGCGAGGCGGCGTGGGTGCAAAATGGTTTTAGGCCAAAAAAGAACCAGGGCCAGCAAGTGAGAAACCTATTGATGGGAACATGATTCACGATCTTCCATCGTTCAGATAACTATCAATTTGCTCACGGGTGACACACCAATCGGCTTCAAATCATAAAGACCCAAGCCCCCGAACTTAGCACCACATCTCCAATGGTTATCAAGCGTGTCACAATCGTTTGACCTCGCCAAGAAGGCTAATCCTGCTCGAGAATCGAAGAACACAAGCTAGAGGAAGATAACACACAACTCAAATATAGTAACAATTGCATATATTTGTTTAAGATATCTGCAAAACCCGAAAAAACAAAGAAATAAGTTTGAATCTGGGGTTTTCACAAAATGATGTGTTCAATGACGATTGGTCTAAAGCAAAACCCAAACCCTAACCCGAGTGGCTATGGCGGCTACCGATTATAAAAGGCTAAAAGGCATCAAAGGACTGCTATTCACATCCCTATGAAGTGTTGACACGTTACAAGGCCCAAATGGCCAAAAGACAACGACATAGTGCCACATAGACATTTGTTTTACGACCGATTGCTTCTAGAGCCCGAGATGGACTCGAATTTGATATGCATTGGACTACCAACTTGGCAGGGGCCCTCGCTGACCTCCAAAGGTGGTGGCCAAGGAGGAGGACATCCAAGGGCTTTCTTGGTGTGTCTTGTATCTCCTTGGAGTGTGCTCCAACTCGAGCCGTTGTCCCAAAGGTGAACAAGCCCACAACAACGATGTAGCTCTCAACGGAAACAACGACTACATGTCTTGATGATTTGGTGGTCTTGTGGCGTGATATTGACTTGGGACTAAAATCTTATCAAACAATCTTTCTATCAAGTGATCATTGACCTTAATCGCACTCTCGTGGATGAGTTATGGCCTTCCCAATGAAGCATTGTCGGGATGCCGACGAACCAAATGGTTGCCTTGAATTGATGAGTGTTGACACCGCATTATAGCATAATATTTCTAGTCAACTAAACATGAATAAGGGCTTAAAATGAATATCAACATAAATTTAGGGGTTTAACTAACATAATTCCACGAGCTTTGGTGATTTATATCTTTGCGGGGACTAAACGTATAAAAGCGAGAAGATCGATAAGAATCGGAAGAGTTTACATCCCATACGATGACAAGACTTAACCGTGAAGTAACTCGACCCAAAATGTGGACTAAAACACTCTAGAAGATACTAGAAGACACCAGGGAGGAAGGAGATCATGAGGGGATCATCTACCTTGGCGGCCGCCAGCCCTTTTAGGCCTACCGCCAGGGTGGGTCCCACCTTTCGCCTCTCACATTTGAATGTCGGTTTACCACCGACCTTGAGGTTGTACCTATACCGTTATTGAAGGTCGGTTTGATCCAATGGTCATCGTTCATCGCCAAGGCCTATATAAGAAGACCCCCTGACCCCAGGGTTAAACCCTAACTCATTCTATTCATTATCTTTTGACTTGTTGGTCAGAGGTGTCCCAATGTGAGGACAACCTCTTCTCTCTAGTTCCAATCTATATTAGAAGATCATGTAGAACTAGAAGTATTTGAGTGAGTTGAAGAGCAAAAAAGCATATCGAGTTGATAGATTAGATCCATAGTACTCCATGAAAGTGAGTAGATCTAGTCTTGAGAGCTAAAGAGTGGGTGGAGGAGAAGAAGGGGGAAGCACCGGGACATGTCGGTGACTCCTCTACGCTTGTACCTCCCGGGATCAAAGGCCTTGTGGCACTTGATCCCGAGACTTCTATGGTGGATCAACTTTTTTTTATTTGAGTAAGTAAACGTGTTAGTATTGTTCTTATTGTTCATAACTCTTTGAGTACTTTAATCTATGGGAATCTATAGATTAGAGGAGTGGCTTAGGTTTAAGCGTGGTGCTTAGACTGTGAGTACTTATGAATGCACCCTATCTTGCGGAGCGTGGTAGTTCGTGGTAGTGACAGTACCATTGATTCCTTTGGAATCCACTTCCCGTTGGATAGGACAAGTAGGACCATGTTGCTTTGGAGGAATTGCATGTTTCGACCTTGCTTTCCTTTGAGTATGTCCCCTTAAGACAATATCAACATAGCTTACAAGGATATAAACTAAACAACCGTAGAAATCTTCTTACCTCTTTATCCTCTCCAGTTCCTTAATTGTTGTTCGGGGATTAGTTCTATTCTTCGCTTATCCTCACACCATCCTCCCCTGTGGATTCGATTTTAAAACCCCTCCGTGAAATGCTCACTAGTATCCGTTAAACTGCTATTATTATTATACATATATTTCTCAGAGGCTTATCGGATACCAACAATGAGCTTACACTTTGATACATATTTGTATCTACAATCAAATAAAGATATGTGCATATGGAACCAAGTGAATTGTAGCGAGAAAAACACTATGCAAATGTAGAAATGAGCTCACCTTATAACCAATGGTTATATCTGAAGGTGTTATGTATTCATCCTCCTCCTCTTCTTAACAACAAACCGTCATCGGTTTGAGCTTAGTTGGAGAACAGGTTGTAGGTAGTAGATAATATCTTTCTCCTTCTTAAATTTTAACCTGGTTCATTAAAACAAAACTTGGAGATCTCCACATGACATGCCACAACTCTTCTTTATTACAAAATCAGTAGAACGTTCATCATATGACAAAGATCATTTGAAGGTTCTATTATAGACATTTTCCTATTCTTTCAGTCACCTTGGTCGATATATATCATGCCCCTCTTTTTCTATCATTTGCAACACACGACTGTTCTCACTTTCGCTCGCAACACAGTCGTACATGTTTGACCACAAGTCTTAACTAAATGATTTATGATTTTTGTATCATACCACGTAAATTTTTAACAAAATCATGGAGTAAGTCCGTAATTCGCAGTGAGGCCCACGAAGGCCCAGGCCCAAACCTTCCCAAAACCCTTCTCCTGTCCCTGCTCACTACCGTCTCCGAGCGCCGCCGACGAGCGAGAAACAAGAGGAAGAACAGACCAACCGATCTAGCAGCGATGGCGGGCGGGGGCTGCTTGGGGGCGCGTTCTGGGCGACGCGGGCGCTGGAGGTGGTCAAGCGGAATGATTCCCCGGGCCTGCTGTGGAAGCGCATCAAGCTCACCACCACCCGCAAGAACAACGCCAAGAAGCGCCTCAAGCGGCTCTGGCAGGTCTGGTCGGCTACCTTGCTTCTCTATTACGTTCCCGATGCGATGCTATCCGTGCAGCGTTATGGGGAGAGCTAATGTGCTCTTTAACGTCTCTTCTACGCATTCGTGGTTCATGTTGTTTCGATTGTTGCTTTCTGAATCTTTGGCTTGGTTTTCCAATGGCCTTAACTGATCAGCTATTCCGACTCGTAGCTCCGTAGTTTGATTTGGGAGTGCATGGGGTTCTTGCCTTCTGGGATGGGACGACGATGACGAAGTTTACACAAAAGAGTGAAAATATTTATCTTAGCCTTACCGAATCATTCTGGGGATTCTGTGTACCCTATCAGGAGCTCGTGTGTATTTTTGCTTTATTATTAAAATAAAACTTGATTTTGCACCTTGTTGGTTTGTTCTTCCTGCTGGTTGGCCATCGATGTTAGGGAAGGTGATAAGCTACCTCCAGGGTATAACTGGAAAACTTGCTCGTTACCATGGATCAGGTACCTACAAATGCAATACTAAGGTTGTAAGAAATGGTTAATGCTTCTAGGTTGGATTATTGAAGTCGACCCTGTGTCATGCAGGAGTTCAATAAAATGTTTCAATTGATGATTTGCACAAGTTATTCCTGAAACTTCCCTCCAAAATTGGCATGGATCAGATTACCATGGAGTACATCGCATTGATACCAAGCTCACTAAGAAGATAGTAATTTGGTTGACATTTGTTCAGAAAATTATAACTTTTCAACATTTTGTTAAAATTTACGCGGTATGATACACCATTTTGAAGAAACCCTGTACCCTCATGATCTTGTGTAGCTTCAGCTTGTAGAATAGGATCTCTTCATAATTTAGAAGACCAAATGATGCTTACCTATGGTGATTCATTCTTCCTGGTTGAGGAAAGCCATTTCATTTTGACTCGTATAGTAGTGTGATAGGATATTGTTGGAACAGCCTATAACATATGACTGCTTAACAAAAGGAAACAATTCATTTATCTTTTTTCAGCGTGCTTACTTAAGCTTGGTGCTGCAGACAGTCAAAATTATTCAGTACCAATAGCATCCTCAGTTCACTGCTCTGCAATACTCTTTTGTTTTCACCGTTAATACTTGCTTTGTCCTTCTCCTGCCTGAATCTTATTTTTGCATGCATCAATAGTTGCTCCTGATTTCCCCCTGTTAATCCCTTGATTTTATTTTCAATTGAAACTTGTGTGATTCATGAGTCTAGCTTGATGCAGATCAGAGTGTCTAGAAATGTTGGCAAAAACCTCTTCCATTACACATACCCCCCCATGATACAGGGGAAAATAATCAGTGCAAACAACGTCTTTGGTGGAATCTTAAAATACCCTGGATAAACATACGTAGGAGCTTTCAAAAATATTGAAATGATGCTCATCCATACTTTATCTATAGATGTAGGTTGAGTTTGAATATCAAATTTTGTGGCAATGTACATCCATAGAATGCATTGTGGATGTGCATTGTTTCAAATTTATCTTAAACTCCCAAGTATATTTTTCTAGGGGATTTCACAATTCCATTGAAGATTTGGTTTGCATTGAATATTTTCCTACGACACAGTGCAGCCAAAAGTGCATAGTACTGTTTTGGTTGGATCAGTGGTAATGGGCCACTTGTTTGGTTTGATAGATGCATAGCGTCACTGAAGATTGTATGTTTGGAAAACTTAGATTTAGGTCCATTTAACTGATCTTTAAGAAAATAACCATCTGTCAAGCTTAATTTTGTTACTTGCTCACAAATTACAAGTATTCTTGCATCAAGTTTTCATCCTTCTGTTCCATTTTTCCTGTTCCGCTAAGCGCTAGTCGGATTCTAGGCGGTGACCCACTGCCTAGCGCCTAGGTGGGATTAATCGCGCCCTAGGCGGTCCTAGGCGCTGTTTCTAGGCGTTTTTGTATATATACTAATATGCATATATTATCTTCTAAAGATTAAAAAAAAAAAGCTGAATAGTGAGTCTAGATAGATAGAAAAGCCCAAGAAGCAAGGGCCCAGCCCATCTCCCACTCAGAGACTCCAACCTTATCCATCGATCCATCTCTCCCTCCGCAGGTTCCTCTCCCCGCATCAGGCACCACTTTCTCCCCGATCGACTCACACCTGCAGCCTTCTCCCGCATGCCGCCGCGGGTTCCTCTCCCTCTCCGGCATCTCTCCCTCCGCTGTGCGCCACCGCCGTCCGCCCCGTGTCCGAAGCTCCTCCGCCACTCGCGCAACCTCCGTCGGACGCTCCTCCACCCCTACCTGTGCCACTCGACTGCTTCAACGCCACCCAGTTCACCTAGGAGCCTGTCTAGCCCCAAATCGACGCGGTGCCCCTCCGATTAGCGCCTAGGCGCCGCCTAGCGGAACAGGGTGCATTTTATAGATCTTGTGTTCCTTTCTCCCTGAACACACTACCTCTGGGATGGTGCAGTTTTGCTGTACAAGTATTGAGTGGCCGTACTGGTCACTTGTTTTCTCCTGATCCTTTCTTTAATTTGGATTTTGATATATGGAGCATATTGCACAATTATTCAAGTTACTTCCATTAGATGTTCCTTACTTTCTGTAACAACCCTGATGATATAAAAGACATAGTACATGTTTGTTATCTTGCTACTCTAAGATGATACCATGCATCTTACTAACTGGCTTTAGATAATTTTCGAAACAGAATTGTATGTACAGTTGTACACTTCCTTTTTGATTCAGCATCCTTGTGGTAAAGCCCATACATGCAGAGATACTGATTTTGTTATTTAGGTTGCTCACTCCTGAGGCAGTAGTTATTCATTTTTTGCACCAACTCTTCCTTCATCCAGTGCTATCAAGTTGTCCTACTAGGTTCGACGACTTGGTTTAACAGACCAGAAATCAATTCGTCTGATTTGTCATCATCATGATTAATCTGAATGTGGTGGTGGGCGACTAGCCTGGAGACTTCAGACAGCATACTGACTGGGCTTCAGCTGGGCCGCTTGGGCTTTTTTTTTTCTTCACCTCAATAGGACTTCCCTGTACTCAATCGGGCTTCTGCTCTTGTCTCATGTCATGGCTCATGCTCTACTGCTGCTGCTCTCTGCGTAGTGCTTACATAATACATACACATGTGTGTACAGGAGTACATGACAGTACGACCCTTCTTTCACAAGTAACTGACCAACTGAACATCAAATCTCACAAAAATGTGCCGCTCTACTGCTTTTATAATCTTGCTTGCTGTTTATTGGTTTTGAAATATACAGGACGACTAGGACCGATGGGGTGGTCAATGACTGACTAGTCGGCTAGTTGGTCCCATTGCAAAGAGGGTCGGTTTGGCTAGACGACCTTATAAAAGTTACTTTTGTTCAAAAATGCTCTATGGATGGATCTCACGTCAATACTTATGGATGCAAATACTGCTTCCGAACCTTTATGTTCCTTCCGTCTTCGTACTCAGAAGTTAAGGTTACAAAAATACTATACCTTTAGGTCTGAAACCTTGATGAATAACATGTGTACCCTCTGTCCTGAAAAGCATGTAACACTTTTTCGAGGCCAGCTTAGTGGAAGTTTGAAATTACACATATGCCCCTCCTATATCCTTCTCTACGGCTCCAAAACTCCCGAGGCGCCGGTGCGTGTGGAGTTCTAGAGCGGGTAGATAATGTAAAGAGAGGTACAGGTTGACCTGGGGACCGACTTGGGGCCGAGTCGGTTAGAGAGACCTTAAGGAGTGGAATATCTCTAGGATTTAGCTTTGGACAGGAGGCGCATGGAGGCTAGCTATCAACGTGACCAACCATGAGTTTGTTTCCTTTTCTATCTACCCTATCTTTATCTTTTTTGTCTTCGCCTTTTTTACGTTCTTTTTTTTTATGTTTCATATGGGTTTCATCTAAATTACCCCAACTAGCTTGGGACTAAAGGTTATGTTGTTGTTGTTGTTGTGCGGCTCCAAAACTCAAAAGTAATGGACCTATCTAGAATAATTCCCTCATTTTCCAATTGCATGTGGTGCTTTTTTTTATTAGTGGGTCCTACCTAGAAAGCTTATCTCCAACCCACATTTACATTTATTTGGAGACAACATTCAAATCACAGGATCACCTTCTTTTGGGACGAAGGTAGTAATAGTAAACTGCATTGTTTCCTGTTTTCAAGTTTGATTTGCACGTTTTGGAATTCAGTAATCTCTTACAGAACTTCTCTTCATTGTTGCTTGGGTCCAGCATTTCATCCTGACAGGAGAGTAATATTTTGCAATGTTTTATCACAGAATGAAGCGGTTATAAGGGCTTGTGGTGAATCAGAATCCAAGTCAGCGTCAAACACGGCTTCCACGGCTGAGAAACAACAGTAGCTTGGAGCTCAATACAGAACTGGAGCAGGTCCTATGACCTTTACATATGATAAGCTGAAGCCTGAACTATTATCCCCCCATATGATAAGCTGAAGCCTGAACTATTATCCCCCAGTATTTTGAGTTTGCTGTCCTCAGATTGAAAGCCATGTGCTGAGTATAAATCTTACTTTCTTCCGGAGGACATCATTGCTTGCTACCACATGCAACCTTGCCCCCTCCTGCTTACATCAGTTCCTACCATCTTTGTCCCCTCCCGAATTCCATCGTTTTCAATTTCGCTGTTTCCATGTTACTTCTGGAAAAACTACTCTTTGAGCTTGTTTGCTTTCCTCAACTCTGCATCATGCATAGGTCAGTGTAACCACTATTATGCATATATGTTGATATGCTATATTTCTGCGGTAATGTAATGCATTGCACCCGTTGCTGTCGTTGACATCAGCTTGCCACCATTTTTCGGAGCTTGCAAGTTTGGTTAAGACATGTTGAAAGAATCTGGTGCCATCAAAGGACAGATGTCGTCCCATGTGGTGTGCTATGTGTTGCATACTCTCTCGCATGTGCTGATGTGCTGCATTAACAAAATATGGTGATGGTACAAGGAAGCACGCAACGAAATGTCAGGCTGCGTGTGCCGTTTGCAAGCTGTGGGTTGGCGAATGCGGTGGACGGTGGTAGATTAAACCGAGACGTAGACACAATCAACCAATTCGATCCGTTCATGAATGGAACGACAAGATACGGCATGATATTTTATTTTTACTCGTGATGTTTATCAGTCTAAATAAATACAGTACATCGTACCATTCACTAAGTGGTACTCTTTTCTGAAATCAGCTTTTGGCGTTTGTCAAAAAAAAGTTGAGTTGTTCTAAGTTAATTTCTGTTTTATTTCAAACTGAATTTTTTAGAGAAAAGGCTAATGTTTACGAAACAATTAGTATAAGTAGACCTTATATGAAATATATCTTCATACTGCATTTTGTTGAAATTATGTTAGTGCTGTTTCATATAAAATTGGTCAGATTTTGAAAGATTTGACTTAAATTAACTTAAGGAGTTAATCTGTTTAGGGACTGAGGAAGTAGCACTTTATTATTCGTATTGTAGGGTAGTTATATGCCGATTGTCGAACGTAGGTGAATTCTTTCTTGAATCAAACTTGGGGCTCAATGGTAAATGGAGAGAAGGTTAAAATTGTAGTACTAGTTGCATGCCAAACGTTACAATACCTTGAACGCGCGCATCCCAATTTATAAGGTGCATCCTCGCAATGTTTTACGATGCATATATACTTATCCATGCGCTCTACGTACCATCTGATCCTTTTCTCTTGTTCGGTAATGATCTGGTTATTATGTCCGATGCATCGCAAGGTGCCGGTGCTGGGCTTTCATAGAGGCGGCCCAGATTCCTCCCACGCAACGACAATAGTTTTCCCCACTCGCCGTTTATGAATGTTGCACGTGTTTTTTTTCGTTGTTGTAACATTTTTGTTCATGTTACAGTGGATGGTTTTCCATTGTTGCAATAGTTTATATTCGATGTTGCAGTTCATATTTTTAATTGTTGTATTAGATGTTTTGCCGATATTGAGTTTCGCGACGCACGGGGCGCAGTGATGGGTTCCGCGTGGTTTTCCATTGTTGCAATAGTTTTTGTTCGATGTTGCCCTCCTCTTAATGAAACACAGGTGAACGGCCCGATCACGAAAAAAAAAAAAAAATTGCAGTTTATATTTACCTTTGTTGCATTCGATGCTTTGTCGACGTTGGGTTCTATGAGTTGGGGGAGGGGGCGACCTCAAGGTGGGGTGGAGGTGCTGGGCTCCGGCGAGGTTGCAGCTTGGGGGCGATCTGTGCGTGTGGGGGAGAGGGGGCTCCTATGCTGGGGGAGCAAAGGAAGGGCGAGCGGTTCAACTTTTCTTTCAGTACGACGGGTGGCTTGCGGGCGTCCTACAAGAGTCAATTCGCTCGGACGTCCTAGCACTAGCATCACCGTTAAAAATGCTAAAAAATGTTGTGACCACTTTGTTCGTCAAACTTTTGGTTTCGATCAACAACACTTTTGTCTTACATTAGCTGCTACAAAGTTACGCACCACCTAAACATTCTCTACTCCTTGTAAAAAAAATCTCTACTCCTGTAGAACATGCGTAATAGCTGTAGTTTTATGACGATTACGAAGTACAAATAAAATCAAACACTTAATTTGCACAAGTATGGTAAGGTACATTTCGAAGCCTTAGAACTTTTGGCGAAGCTTTTCATTGAGACTCATCCACCATGATACTACTACCAAAGGAACACCAAGACAAAATCAAGCTAAAAGCTACTGAAGCCAAAACTGTTTTTGGCCAGAAACTAAAAAGTGTGACTTTGTGTGGCGTCATCGTGTAAAGACTCCAATCCTACCGGGGAGGGCCTTGCTCCTTCTTGGCTGCTAGCCTTTACACGTAAGTCCGGTGGAAAAGTGACTGGGGGTTAACTAATTTAAACATGCAAGGTGGCCATATCGCCGGAGCCATCAAACTCTGGGATCCGTAAATGTTTTTGCGTTAGTATATAAAAAGTACAAAACACCCAAAAGGAAAAGGCAGCCAATAATTCATTTTCAATAGTTCGATGATCTTATTTCTGTTTTTTTTAGAAGTTTATTAATGGATAAAGTCAAAAAAACTTGTCTTCTTACAAATTTTAAAACAAGCAAATTAGTGGCCATGGCGAATCATCAAAATCTGAATCTGAATTCTGCTAGTGCCATACGGGACAGGAGCGGGATTCTGTTTCCATCTCCTCAGGATTCTCGTACAGCCCCAGTGGAAAGTGACAAAAACAGATCAATCAGTCAGGAGCCAACCAGGCCACCCATACGCCTCGTTCCAGTCTCTCGTCCACAGACCGCGACAGCCACGCCAACAATAACGGTCAGCACGGCCAGGATGCGTCCCGTTTCGGTAGTTCCGCTTTCGCGGTTCCGCTGGCGGCTGTGCCGTGTGCATCGTCGGCGCTGCGAGCAGCGTAGTGCGTACACGAGAGGCCAACCGGCGGAGTACTTTGCTGGTCCGGCCAGGTTACGTTCAACGGTTTAAAGTCTGATTGGTTTTACGAGTCGTATCTGCTGACCATGTATGAGTGTTCCTTGTTTGCGTGCCCGCGGGTGCCGAGTGCCAACGCGCGTTCTGGTCAAGCAAGTGCCTCAGCATTTTCTATGTACTGTACAAATGTGCTCGCTTGCTCGGCTCGGTCCACGGGCAAGTCTATTTGTACCTCACCTGTCTCTTAAACGTTGCCAGCTAGGACTTTCAACGATATGATGATCATACTCTCCTGTTTGGAACGACATGTTGTAAACGGGGAATTAGTTACACCACAGCCATGGGACATGGGTGGTTGTCATACCTAAGCATTTTGCGGTCCGGGCCGGGCCAAAAAAAATCTGGCTTAATTAAGGACAAAAAAATCCACCCATGGCTGTTTCATTGGGTAAGTCGGGCCTCATTTTTTGGGGTCGGGATGCTAGGCCTAGGTTTTGGCGAGTTACCTGCGCATTTTACAATATAAAATAGCTAAAAACATCATTTTCGGGCTGGGTTCGGGCCAAGAAAAAATTCTAGACAACGAGATTTGTGCCCAAAGCCTTGTTCATGGAGGGCTAAATCCCATCGGGCTCGAGATTCGGATTGGGCCCATGGGTATCATAAAAATTTCATCGCGCACGGGTGTACAACATAAAAATTTCATCATGTTGTTCATGTTGAACAAAATTTAAATCAAAATTCTCTTAGTTTTAATTAAATTACAAATTAACATGAACATATACGACATAAAAGTGTTTTTTTTTTTTTAAAAGCACGCCTTGAATAAGGAGTCTGTTTTGGTAATACATATTATTGGTATGAAATGTTAATACAAATTTTTATAAACTTCATTAAGTTATGTAAGCTACTTATGTCAAAACTAAATTATATTACATTTTGGCATACTCAACTCAAACAGAAAGTATATGTTTGCCTTCGAAATGGGTATATTACCATTTCATAAGAGGCTCAAATGTTGTTTCTAAAATAAAAACTTTAGATGACCAGTTTTCATCATAGAGGTTATAGACCGTTTATTTAGCTTGTACTCCCTCCGTCGCTAAATATCCGTGTTTGTTTGTCAAAACAACTTGAACTAAATATATATATTAAAAAATATTAATATTTATAGTACATAATTAGTATTGTTAAAAGATAGTTCAATCTAGTTTTTAACAGATTTGTTTGTAAACGCAAATGTGCACACTTTTTTATACGAATCGAGTCAAAATCAGAAGACGTACTCCCCACGACGACAGTTATCTAGGGAAGGATGTGAGTACCAGTAATAACGAATCCAAATTACTAGCTGCAGCAATCTTCTCTGTTTTTTTTTCCTCAAAATAAAAAAACCGAAACTGTGTTTTTGTGGCACAAAAATGGTGATAACATATCTGGTCTGAGATTCGAATTCAGGCAATCCGGTCCGTTCAATTCATTCACACACGCCCAGGTATTGCTGACGGCCACACAGGCACAGAGAGAAGGAATTGAAACCACAGGCGTTGCGGCCGGCCGGTCAAAACGGGGCGAGAGACAGGTTCGCTTTCGTTGAAACCTTTGAAGCGGTCCAGTCGACGTCCACCGATCCGATCCCAGCAGAGAGACGTTGCGTGCCGCGCCTGCGGTGTCGTGCCGTGCGCAGTGCGCTGCCCTCCAAGCAATCCACCCCGGTCCGCCCCGGCCCCGCGATGGCCGGACAGGCAGGCAGGCAGGTTTTATTCGTGCGCATTCAATTCAGTTCCACAGTCGCTCCTCGTCCCCGTCGGCGACGACGGCGAACGTGCCACCATCAGATATATATGCGGACGACGACGAGCCCATGGCCGCACGCAACGCAAGCAACCTGCCGGCCGGCCTGGTCTGGTCGGCCGCGGCGCTCTCCGTCCGTCCGCGCCGTGCGCACGCATGCAGTGCGCAAGCGCGGGGATTTTTCGTGTGTGGCCGCGGCCGCTTGCCCTGCGCTGCAAGGAACCGTAGCTTTCGCTAACTCGCAGCCTGGCCTATGCATGATGCTGCGTCTCTAGGTTGCTAAAATCAATTAGTAAGTAATTATTAGCACGGTGCCCCCTGCTGATCCTTTCCCATAGGCTAGGCTATAGTTTAGTGCTCTTCTGCCGGCTCTGCCTGGCCGTCCTACGTAGCACTTCTCTATTTGGAATGTGTGATTCACGAGGGTTTTGCCACTTGCACCAGGTTATGCGTTTCACGAAGCTGACTCCTAGAAGCGTAGGAGCTCGGCCAAACTAAAGGCAAAGCACGGCCGTACAAGCTAAGGGATGCATGCATACATACATATGCACATGTCCTCTCGACCGGTATGTACATGTAACTAACCCATCATTTGGACATGATGACTGCTTATTCGCAAGTCACCGGCTAAGGTACCCCCAACAAATCGGTGTTAATAAACCTCACCGGTGTCACCAATCCGGTGTTGTTGCTTTGGTCTCCGATTGTTCCTCTGTTTGTTAATGTTGAAAAAAGGGCAGGACCAAACATTACGCGACACGAGCAAACGTGTTGGTCATCATCAGTATGAGCAGGAGTATATACATGTATATTATTACAATCAAACACCAAAAGGCCCTTTTCTTTACTTGAAACAAATAGCAAAAGGCCCTTAATCGCCCCCCTTTTCCACTTTAGCCTTGTCACCCCGTGCGTCGTCAACGCTGTGTGCCAAAGCGGCGAGTCGCCATCGATCGTTGCGTGTGCCGCTGGCGCTTTGACAAAATCCCGCCAGCCGCTAGTTTCCGCATCAAGCTTTGCATGACGTACACGTCGATGCAGGGTGTGGTGTGGTGTGGGCGGCTTCCTGCTTCACTGTTACGCTGACGGCTGCCCAGCGCAGCGACCAGGCCGCTTCGAGAAACCAGCGTAACGGTGGTGCATGCATGCAATGCAATGCAAGAAGAAGCCGCAAGCGACGAGACATCATCGGCAGGGGGCCGTGTTGGGATTCCGCATGCATGCATGCATGCAGATGCAGGTCTCTGGTCACTGCATGCAGGTCGATGACTTGATGGGAATGATCACTGCCTGGTCCTCTGGATGCTCTGCCGCTGGCCGCACCACGCCCTGTCACCCTGTACGTTTCTTCCCCCCTTCTGATCGATGATGCTCCATGACATGTGGCCCATATCGGCACGACCGTCGAGATGTAAACAAATGCACTGGAATGGCAAACGTGCAACCACACGGCGTCGAGCGCGGCCAGAACAGTGTCTACGTATACAGTACTAAATCGGTTCTCAATTATAGTTCGTTTTACTTTTTCAACCCTAACTTTGACCACTGCCTTATTCAAAATTTTGTTTGACCCACTCGTTTTATTCAAAATTTTGTGTGAAATATGACTTTTTATTGTGGCTTGCTTTATTAACAAATGGTATTTAAGAATGACTTAAATTTGACTGTTTTTTTCAAATTTTTTGAATAAGGCAGTGGTCAAAATTAGGGTAAAAAATGTCAAACTAACTATAATTAAAAACGGAGGAGTATTATTCCAAAGAGTACGGTGTAACTTTTACATATAACTAAACGTGTCCGTATACGTATAAAAAAAACACCCCTTGCTTGGCGTTGCTTTCTAGTTTGACCATGACCATGTGATGCGAGTATCTATATTAATGGTGTGTTATGATCATGTTTTGGAACTTATATTTTTATAAAGGCATGGTCCACCTGATGATGATTCTACAGGCCAGAGGCGTGTACTGGTTATGGCCGCCCAACCAATAGCCGCTTCTCTTATGGGAGATTATATTAGTAGTACACGCCGTGGCGAGAACTGGCGAGGCGATGATTGATTACCTGAGTTGCACGGCAGATCAATGCATGGCATAGAGATTTTGCTTTTGCACACGGGTGTCGTTTCTTGATTTTGTCGAGCTGAGAAGGGCGATGAGCTCACCTGAAAGATCACGGCTGTTTGGGAAAAACGCAGAGCTGCGTGGTGATTCGTGAGGGTTTGTACTCGTACTAGTCTTTGCGTGAAGCCCTCGGGTGTTTGACTTTCCTGCTTTTCAGATCGGTTGTCTGATTTTGCTTGATAACCGTTTCATCTCTTCGCAAACTTTTGTAATCGACACTACTCAAAACGTCATTAGAAGGTTCCGTAATAGTTTGGGATCCAAAAGCCCACACGAAGAGCAAAATGAGTCTATGGAGAGGGGTTGCGACCATATATATGAGCTTTTTTTTCGTAACAATTTTTTATATTCTACCACACCATATTCCCAAATCCCAAATTATAGGTCATCTAGATACAAAACTTATATTATTTATTTATCCAGACCCACGATATGTACGACGTCCAGATATATATAATAAAAAGTTCTATATATCTTGAAATTACAAAAGGATCGACTTATAAATTAAAATAGAGAAAGTATGATGAAGAATGAATTGTTGTTCCCAAACGATGGTTACGGCGGGGTTTGTTGCACTTACCGTACGTGCTGGTTCGCAGGAGACCATGCATGGCGGCGAGTTGGCGGCGTGTAATGTCGTGGCAAGAAAATGGTTGGATCACAAAAGCGGCGCCGGCGGCCGATGGAATTTGATCTCCTACGCTACGCGCCAGCCAAAAGAGTATGAGCCATGAGGAGGGGCACAGCAAAGAAATCCCCAAAATTCGAACGGCTCCTATGATATCCCATCAACCTCAGCCTCCCCCCACCCCACACACACCCTAGGCCGCGCGACACAATTGGCAATTGCGGCTCGTGCACCAAACGCGCACGCAACCGCTCGCTCGCTCGCTTTGCTAGTTTATTCAGCAGCACATCAAGCAGGTGGTGGCGTGCGTGCGTGCGTGTGTGGGTTGGGCACTGAGCGATCCGGGCAGCCAATGAGCGAGCGCGGGGACGAACCCCCCGTACCCGTCCCGGCCCCGCCCCGGCATGATGGCGTCCATCCGACCCGATCGATCCGCCTGCTCACACACGGCACAGCGGCAGCGGCCCGGTTCCGTGCAGCATGTGGTTGCTTTCGCCTCGGTCAACACGAGATCTGCACAAAATATTCTTGACCGGGACGAGAGCCCGTCCCGTGTCCGTGTCCGCCCGTCCCGTCGCTCGCCCACGCCACGCCACGCCAGAGGCCAGAGCGGTCGAGAGAGGAAGTGCTGCCCCCTCGGGTCGGGCCCATGACGTTTGACCGCCATCCGACGGCTGACTTCTCCTCGGGTCCCTCCCCGCACGGAACCCAACTCGGGGCAGCGCCAGTGGAGGAGGGTGGGAGAGGAGTCTCCGGCTCGCCCAAGCAAGCCAAGCTAACGCTACGACAACGCTAACCCCGCGCGCACGCACCATCCGCTTTGCGTTTCGTCTACCCGGGGACAGTGGTTGATTCCTGGTTTCGTGCCCGGCATCCCAACCGTCGTCACCGCGGTTGGCGGCCCGGCCACTGCCCTGCTGGCAGGGGCACTTGAAGTGATTGCAACTTGGAAGTCCAAGCCGTATTATATTCTATACGTATACGGCATCGATTATAATTCCCTTAAGAAAGTCCGGGGCAATAGATTACGCATGGCTATCAGTACCAGCCACTGCCATTTTGCGTCTGCTGCCCGCCACTGGCGACGTTGATTGCTTTGGTTGCTTCTTCCACAGGCGCGGCAAACGTTGGCCATTGGCAGTTTGCCGTGAGAGAGAGCATGAGACCGTTGTGATTTGCAGCACTCCAACCCGTTACATGGACGGACGGAGAACTTGGATTGATTTGATCAGGGTGGGGTGGTGGCGGTAGGTTGGTAGGTATATACATTACAGTATTACACTACGGAGTAGTACAACTCAACTGCTTGCTACATTAGTTTCAGCATCTACTACGCTCAAGACGGACTCAACTGAAACTGGACTGACTCACTGACTCTCAGGCCTCTCCTCTCCCTGCTGCTTGCTCTCGCGTTGCTAATTGCTTTACTTACCCTACTGACCCCAGATTAGGTAGGCACTGCAACAAATTAATTTGCCCGCCGTCTGATGCACCTTACAACAAAGCAAAGCGTTCGTCCTCTTGCTCTAGCTTGCTTGCTTGTTGCTTTGCCCCTGCCCTGTGTCTTTCTTTGCTTCACCTCACCGCGCGGACGCTTGCCTTGTCACGCGCCTCTGCTGGTGGTCTCCTGCTGATCCCGACCCTGCTGCCGCTCGGGCGACGCGTCCGTCAGGCAGCTGGACGACACCACGGGGACGCCGCGCGACGCTGCCGCCTTCCCGCCGCGTCCGCGCGCGCGAAGAAGTCGATGAACCCGGGCCCACCGGCGCTCTCTCTCGCCGGCGTCATCGCCATCGCCGTCGCCGTCGCCGTCGCCGTCGCTACGGTCGCCCGGCCTCGAGGCGGCGGCGGCGGCGGAGCCCTTCTTTTCCGGAACACGCGGCACAGCACCCAGCCCTCCGCCGGCCGCGACACCGCCGCGTGGTCGCCGCCGTCCTGACGCGCGCGGCACGGGGCGAGACCGGCGCCCGCCAGCCGGTACTCGTGCATCACCCAGTCCGTCTTGCTCCCCGTCGGGGGCTTTCCCCCGAACACCAGAGAGCGCTTCATGCCCACAAGCACGGCCTGGCCCTGGCCCTGCTGCCCGCCGCCCCGAGCCGCCGCCGCCGGGATCGCCACGGCCACCGGCTTCTCCTTGCCCGTGGCCTTCCAGTACCCGGCCCCCGTGGCGCGGTTCGCACGCCGGCCCTGACGTACTTGGCCTCCTTGCATGTGAAGAAGTAGCGCTCCTGCTCGCTGAACCCTGCCAGCCACCACCACCCGATCCAGCAACAAAGTCAGCCATGCATCCCAATCCGAGCACATGTTTGCCGGCCGTCGAGTGGCCGCGCCGCGAGGCTCACTCACTCACTCACTCACTCACTCACTCACCTGGGGGCAGCAGGTCGGAAGGGTCGTGCGCCAGGATGCGCACGTCCGGGATGTCGACGGCGGCCGGCAGCGGGGAGGGCGAGCGCGCGGCGCCGGAGGTAGTGAACGATCAGCTCCTCATCCGTGGGCCGGAACCTGAATCCCGGCGGCAGCCTCGGCTTCGCCGCAGCGTCCTTCAACTCCATGGCAGTAGTAGACGGACCACACACACGCCTGGGTCAAATCGAGCAGCAACTATTTTTTCCCCCTGACGACAACTAACGCCGCCACGCGCGCGGACACGACAAGCACAAAAGGCGCGATCTTTGCAGGTTGACGGCTAGCCCGGGGTTGGTGGTGGACTGACTGACTGACTGGTGGGTTACTTGCCACACAATCGAGGGAGCTTTTCATTTGCGTGCGTAGTTGAGGGGGAGGAGGGGGAGGGAGGAGGGAGACGACGGGGTTGGATTTATAGTAGGGGAGGAAGAGGACGGCGAGGAGTGGAGTGTGGGAGGGTCGCCGTCGCCGTCGCCGTCGCAGTCGCAGTGGCGTGAGGGAGACTCAACCGGCCGGCTGGACGGAGGAAGGAGGATGGTGGGTGCCCCTCCTCACGCCAACGCTCCAGGCAGGCAGAGGCAGCGGTGGCTTGCACACGGTTGCTCCTCTTCCTTAAGTTGTTCCCCTTCTGAGTAGGTACAGGCCTTTCTTGTGTAGCTGTGCTCGAATTCTGCGTCTCTGCTTGCTGCAGGCGAAACGATGCAAAGGATGCAGGGCTACAGTAGGCCTGGCTAAAGGTTCTGCTAGGATGCAGGGATTGATGCATCTAAAAAGGTGGGATAAACAGACTCAATCCAGGATACAATAATTATCCTTGTTCCTTGTTTATTGGTGAAGAGGAAATTGTTTTTGGTTAGCAAGGATGAAGGGGAATGAGAGGGATGGTGAGCAACTCTATTCTTGGTTAGCAAGGATGAAGGGGAATGATAGGGATGGCAAGGCCTGGCTAAAGAGGAGCTAAATCGTTTTGTAGAGATAAATTTAGCTATTAAAGATTAAATCATCTCCAAAAGCCTCCATAAGTGACTCCAAATTCAGCAGCTCTCGATCCATACGACTTCGCTCTCTATTCTTGGATAGCCTACATCGTTCGACATTCGGCCTGTTGGTACACTCGACGCTCCCTTCGAATTGATGTTTGGTTCCGTCATAAGCACAAGTATCAATTTTAGAAGGTGGTGTTTGGTTGTCATAATCATAAGTATACAAACAGCAATTTTAAATGGTGGTGTTTGGTTATGTCATCATGTCCTATGTGAGTACGAAGTTGAAATTTGTTTGAGACTGAACTGATTGAACTTCTCCAGTACCAGAGTGACAGTTTAGAGACCGAACTGATTAACTTCTCCAGTACCAGAGTGACAATTTACATAGGAAATTATTACTACTATTATGTGTTTAGTAATGCATACATAGCTGACGAATGATGGGATTATTGTTTGTGCAGCAATCAAATTGGTGCAAGATCAATGGTCAATGACATTGTTTTTGGAATAATGACAATTTTTTTTACTAATATTCTTGCTACTTTGCATCTGTTGCATCTTCCTGATAGCAATGCATTGCTCTGCACCTGTGGTATTTGCTTCACAGTGAATCCATAGTATTAATTTGAAACACCAAATGATTAAAATTTGCTTGAGAGAGTTATATAGTGTGGATGATTGATGTATTGCAGCCCTGTAAATGGGAGATATCATCCCTTTCAATCATGCATGTTGTTCTGAAATTAGTACACCTGTGCTGCTGCTACTGGATGGTGTTGATTTTGGTATTGCTCATGTAATCCTTGGTCTTCCACAAGTCCGTACACTTTTTTATTTCGAAAGCGTGCTTAGCACGCGCTGCATTAAGAAAAGTAAGAGTTCATACAAAGGTCATTGTCGGGCGAGGTGCCCCCCGCACGAGACCCGGCACACTAACACAAATCGCCCGGCTAGAACGGCGCAGCAGCTATGTGGTCGTACTAAGTCCATAAACCGTAGTGCTCCTAGGAAAAGAAAATGCCGACCTAGCTAATAACAGCCGCAAGCCTCGCCAGGTGACTGTACCCTGCGCTAATCCACTCGTCCGCCTCCGCTCGAATGGTTTGTATCACCTGTGTCGCCGAGTTGCACGTTCCCCGGAAAGTGCGTCCGTTTCTCTCCTTCCATACATTCCATGTGATGAGCAATACCAAGGCGTCGAAACCCCGTCGTAGCACATCGGGGTGGTTGTGTTGATTGAAGCAGCTGACATTAACAAGGAGGTTGCTAAGAAGAGAAATGTGACATTATACGGGAGCTGGGTATTCATTTGAGATCGCTGCCTTCTGCTCTTTGAAAGCTCAAGTGTACTCTGGACAGGGGTTGCAGACTTGCAGTACGCCGTGCGGCCGGCTGGACGTCGCTACTGTGTGCTGGGTATTATGTTGATGATGGTTGGACGGCCAGAACCAGCGGACAGTGCCCCTGCTATTGAACATGAGTAGTCAAGTTCACCGGGGTCGAGGATCCCCACCTCCCCAGAAAAACCTCTGTATATGTATATTGATTGATCAGTGCCAGTAAGCAAACAGGGTTCCAGAAATTACATCATTTGATCTCATTTCGATACAATGTAAGCGTAGATTACATAGCGTCCCTTTCTAAAAACACCAACCAGACCTCGGCAAGTCCCAATCTTTCTTGAGCAGTCATTTCAAAGCTTCGCACCGGTTGTTTTTTTAGATAAAGGAAATAACATTCCGGCCTCTGCGGTAACGCACATGCACCGGTTGTGCACGCTGCTACCATTTGGTGACGGTTTGCTCTTTCCGATCTGAAAATTAACCCATCCCTGCGCTTCCATAGAAATAGTTGTCAACAGAGAGCAACCAAAGTACTGTACCGTGTCTTCAGAGTTCACTCCTGCTGTCCTGGATCCATCTATCCGTATCGTATCTTCAGATATGCCATGCCGTCCGTAGTTGAATCCAGATGCGGTGGCATGCCATCGTCGCTATCTATCACGTCCACGGTCCACCTCCACAGCCGAATGCGGCGTGCAGCTCCTGGTGTAGCCACATGAGCTCCATGTCTGCACAGCTCCTGCCGTTTCCAAAATCTTCACCAGTCAGGAAGCAAGAATTCTCTTCAAAGGTGAACAAGTTGAAGACCATTGCTACAACCCGAGCTCAGATTAATGGATGAAGCAAGTTAAACACAAATGGGACACCTACATGTTCTAGCATGCTCCTGATTGGGAGTCCAACATCATTTCTGATGAAGTGAAGGAGAAGCTCGCTGTGGCAGACAGAGTTGGCTTCAGTGGAGATGGGAAAAAGTGGATCAAGCTCTTGTGCTTGGATCCAACCATGATATAGTGTTCTACTGCTGGTGTCTTTAGAGCCTTTTAGTTTTTTTTTTTTTTTTTTTTGACCACGCCGTTGCGCGTTTTTCATTAAGCAGAATAAAGTTCAAACAACAAGATGCAACGGTAACCAAACGATTACCGAGGCGAGACCTAACAACTACTGGATACACTACGATGGATTACATCTTGACAGGATTACGACCAAACACCCCGACACTAGCTACGCTAGGCGACCTCGTCGTCTAGGGCCTCGGTGTTGAGGTTCAGGGTGGAGATGTCGAAAGCTCCATTGAGAAGAGTCTCAAAGCGGCGCCGCTTAGCCTGCGACACACCCCTTCTGAAGACGTCCCTGACCTTCTCCTCGACGGCAGCTGGAGCCACGCCGGCCTCCACTGCGACGCCCAACTTCCAAAGCAAAAGATTCTGGGCCTGCAGAGTCGCGTTAGCCGCCCTAGGCTGCGACGCGACATGGGCGCTGCGGCGCAGGGTAGATGCTGGAGTGCGCGACCGACGCAGGGAGAGCGGCCCGACTTGATCAATGGCGAAGATACGGCACACACAACCGAGCCGATCTCTTCTTGCCGCAGGGGCCGACCGCGGCCGGGGCGGTGTTAGACTCATCACCGGAAGACGCCGGAGGCGGCTGCGCAGCGGGCAAAGCAGCCCACCCCCGCATCGAAAACTCCAACGGCGTCGCCGCCGCTGGCCAGGCGGGAGCGGGGAAGGTGAGCGTGTCGACACGACACGGCGACCTCACCGCCCGGCTCAACCGCATCCGCGGCCGAGTCAGATCACACGTAGTGGCGAAGGGGGATCCACCCGCTCCGGTGGGATCTCTAGAAGGGTAGATGGGCGCGCGACGAAGGAGGCCGCAAGCTCCTCTAGCATCGGGTCAACCCAAACAACACGGTCCGCACCCTCGCCCGACAAAAAGCGGCCGGTCCTACGACATCAATGTTGGTGACGAGGCCGATCTCCTCGAAAGCTTCGCGGGGCGGCCGGGCGCCGCCCGACGCCGTGGGGGCGCCCCCGGAGGTGCCAACGCCGACAATGGTGCCTCGCGTCGCCGGCGTCGGGGGGTCGGACAGAGAATGGCCCCAATAAGGATTGGAGCCGTGTGCGGGTTCGCCGCTGCAGGAGCCCCCGCGGCCATCGCCACCATTGACGACGCCACGCCGTGGTGTGCCGCCGCCCTCGTTGAAGGGCGCCGAGGAGGACGATGGTGACGCCGCCGCTTGCAATCCTTGGCCCGTGCCTTGTGCCGCGGGCGAAAAGGCAACGCGGACGGGAGGTGCAATGGCCGGGCGACGTGACCCTCCGTCAAGCGATTGAAGCAGAGAGCCCGACGAGTGAATCCGGCACCGACCGTCGGGCGACGAGGGTGGCGCGGAGCTCGAGTCGCTCACGCCCACGGCCCAACAAGAGTAAAGCCATCGGCGTCGACGGTGCGGCCGCTACGGGATGGACATCCGACGAGGAGGTCGTGGACCAAGCGGCCACTTGTGACCGGCATTCCGCCGCCTCGACCGACGGACAAAGGCGATGCGCAGTACACGTGTCCGAGGGCCGACAACGTCCCTAGGCCTCGCCCGACGATGGACATGCCCCGCTGCGCTTAGAGTGATCAAGTTCCGGCGCGGAGATGAAGCCGTGAACAGCCCCGCCCCCAACATCGTGGGGGCACGATCGCCCCGGCAAAGCAGCGGCCCCGGTGTTGGCGTGCTTGACGACGCCAAGGGCCGCTACCGAGGGTCCAGAGTGACCAGCGGCGCCCCGAGAGCCCTGCGGCGGCCGGGCGCAGCACGCGCCAAGGGAGTGCCGGGGAGGGCTCATAGTCAAGCTCAACCTCGAGTCGTGAGCCGCCGACAAAGCGCTCCGTCCAACGCTCCGCCTTTGACCTACCGGGACGGAAGGGAAGGGGGGCGTCGGGAAAACGATTCCCGCGGCTGCCCACGGCAGCCAAGCTCGACGGCCGCCGCCGCCGACGAAGACGGCGTCGAGCACGGGCGCCGACGGTTGCACCGGGGACGATGGGCTGGCCCTCCGCTCAGCCGACCGGCCGAGCCCGTGCATCCCGCACCGCTCGAGCCAAGACGACGAACAGGTCGACGAGGTTGGAGTCGTCGGCGGCTCCAGGCGGGCCTCCCCGCCCACACCGGCACAAGAGAGTGTCCGCCGCCCTGGTCAGGTCCCGTCGGGAAAGGCGGCGGGCGGCGCCGGCGAAGGCGGCCATGGCGTGGGGATGGCAGGAGCCACCGGGCGGGCGGGCGCTAGCGCTGCCAAGTACACCCATGGAACGGAAGCTCGGAAGGGGAGGAACTCGGATCTGAGGTCGGAATGGAGGGAGGTGGGCTGAGTTGGGAGATCGATGTGGGGGGAGCTGGGGCCGCCGCCGTCGCCAAGGGAGGCAGACGGGTCGGGGTCCAACGGCTCCATGAAGGCCTTTCGTCGAAATTGGCACAGACTGATTTTGAAACTCAGAATAAGAGATAGCAACGAAATCCTTTTAGCTTTTATTGCTTTCAAGGTTCTGAGTTGAGTTTCTTTGGTAGTCTGGAGAGTTGAACTGTGCGAGTTTTGTAGACAGGCTGCGACATGGTTTTGTCTTTGCTAATGCTAAGGCAGGGATTATGCCCTTAAACTCTAAAAAAGTTATAATATACCACGAGAATATTTGATCATCTTCCACTAAAAACATAATTCCCATTCAATTAATGTATCCTTGAAAAGTGATTAGTTACCATACGCTTGGAATTAATCTGGTAGACTGGACAGCAAAGACCCCAGTTCAGTCAGGGCTCATTTCATCGAACATCTGAGTCGCAATTTGTTCATTTACAGCCAAAGTTTGTTCATTTAAAGGCCCAACAATTTCAAGACATGCATCAACCACACAACTTCTGATGCTGCCCAGGCACAAGCTCCTGACCAGACCATGCATCTCAAAATGAGCTATGTACAAACTACAATTAAAATAGAAGCAGCTCCAAGCAGAGTCAACCCCGTGTCCAAAGCTCTCAGGCTTCATTCACTAGGGCCACAGGGGTACTCACTGTCAACCGCGAGGAGCAGCCATTTGCTGCTTCTTGATCCTATCCCCAGCCTTCACCATGCTGAGAAAAGGATGAGATAGAATGAGAAATTGCAAGACAGAATGGAGCTCAAAACAACTGGTCATACTGAGGTTATATTGACAAACCTGATATCATGAGGGGTTATAAATATCCATTGAGACCCTTGTGCAACAGCAAATTCTACTAGGGTGTCTAAGCTTATTTTGCGGCTCACCGCATCCTGCCAAATTCATATGCCGCCAGTTACCAAGTTTGTTCTTCTGTAATTAAATGGACAAAGACAATGGCTAAGGTCAGATGATTGCTCACCATGAATACATCAAACTCATCCATGGCCCTAAATGGTGCTTCTGTCATTCCATGAAGAGATAAGGTGAAGCAAAGGGTTGAGAAAGATCGTTCTCCACCTGGAGAGAATGAAACAATCATAAAGAAAAGTTATACAATCAAATAACAGTAAAAAGGGCATCCCCAGTGCAGAGAGCTCCCGCACTGCATGGGGATTTAATGGCCAGCGTTCTCTCGCATGTGCAATGCGAGGAGACTGCCACTCGAACCCAGGACCCTCCGCGGTGCGGAAAGACTACCACTTGCACCAGCCCCACCCTTCACAATCAAATAACAGTAAGCAAAAAAAAAAATTCTTTACCAGTGTTCTCAAAGAATAAACAAAACTTGATTAATTAACTAGACTATTGGAAGCTGCAACTACCTGAAAGTCCTCTAGTGTCTCTAATGGTATCACGAGACGCATCTTGAGGCATTGTCAGCTACAGTGAACACCATAAACATTTTACTTAGACTAGTTCAAAACCAAACATGTATGCATTTAGATAAACATTAGAAAAAAAGGAAATCTTGTGAAAATGTAACTCACCTCAACAGACAGAACTTCATTCTTATAGTCTACATTGATGTATCCACTAATACCTTTCTTTCCCAGGTGTTCATTGAACCTTTCATATGTGGAAAGGCAGCAAGACTCAGGGATAATCATAATCCATGATTAATAGGAAGGCAGAAGAAAATTTGGTGATGAGCAAGGTAACTTACAGCCACGTAAGCTGACGCTTCAAAAGACCCGCATTTCTCTGGAACTTCTTCCATCGCAAGTCCAATGCCTTTTGACATGCCTACACAGCAATGAATTTGGCTTAAAAACAGATCCATATTGAGTGCATAGAAGTTAACACAGGATGGTTCCTACAGCAGTAAATCGGCCTACGCAGCCTTCTTTGTGGGAACCATCAAGTTTGGGTTCATGGAGAAGAATCTGGAAAACCTGGGCTCCTCCGCGCTGTAAGTTTTTCATCTGGTCGTTATTTCACAACAGGGTTTGGACAGCCGATAGATTAGCAAAGAGGAATCTGCCCCATCCTAAGGCACGTCCATTATGTGATCAAGAGGATGAAACAATAAATCATTTGCTAGTGGGCTGTGTTTTTCACTTTCGGCAAGTTTGGTCCCTGGTTTTGCATCAGTTGGGGCTGCTGCAGTTGGCACCACAGCCTGTGACTCTTCTCGGGGTGGTGGAAGAGATCAACTGCTGCAGTCCCCAAAGAAGCACGTAAAGGCCTCAATTCCTTGATAATTTTGGTGGCTTGGGAGATTTGGAAGCATCGCAACTCTTGTGTCTTTGATAATAAGAGGCCAAGTGTTCAGGAAGTCCTTAGGGCTATCAGCTTCGGAGGGAGGGCTCTGGTGCTTGGCAGGGGCCTCCAAACTCCAGGAACTTGTATTCAGGTTACTGCCTTCTGGAGATTAAAGCTTGGAGGCTTTTGGGCATTTTTCTGTTCTTGGTGTGGTCTGTCCATGGTGTGGGGTGTGTGAGTTGGGTCTCTTGGACCTGTGTAACATTTTTTCTACCCTGAAATGACGCGCAGTTCTCCTACGCTGTTCGAGAAAAAAAAATTGAGTGCATACCCATGAACTGTATATCTAACACCATTATCGTTTTTTTCTCAAATTGTAATGAGAGCTTCTAGTCATTATTATTACTCCAATGCGCCTACAAATCGATATTAAAACATTGCACAAGTCATGCAAATTGGGCTTTGCATATTGTATGTATCTACAACTAAAAATGAAAAAGTTGTTATCAAATCACAACCCTTACTTGTTGATGGGAAAAAGAATCAAGCAAGCCTTTTAAAACCATATGCACCTAGAAAAAATGAAGATATCAGGAAAATGGCACAGGACTTACATTTAATTTGTCCCTAAAACCTACATACATTTGTTGTTTTCTCAAGATCTTCTGTCCCTTTTGTCATGCAGTGCTCTCAGATCATCAATGGTTTCAGTATATCTGCACAAATATTTTTTACAAGACAGTATCAGAACTCATTGTTTATGTATTATGGACACACACAAACAATTGGTCAGACCTTCTGCTTTCTTGCTGAAATTTCTGATTTAATTTATGAATACGACCACTTAATTGTTCTATGGATCCATCAACACCCCCAAGAGCTTCCACTTCACTCTCAGCACAAATTGTTGAAGCCTTTTCAAAATTCACCTTCAAAAGAATATTCAGGCAATACTGGACACTGTGAGTCAAATAAACCCCTCCATCCAACTGAAATTTGAAGCAAAGTGGTACTTAAGTCACAAGGAAAATTTGGTGGCTGGAAATTCTTAACAGCTTTTCCAAGTGTATTCCAATGTCTGTACTATCTATCTAAAATGAGTGCATGCCTGTAATATAAATCTCTCTATTTTTTTTTTTTTAACAAATGCAAGTTCCTGCTTCTAGAATTTAAGACAGTAGGTTTCAAGTACAACTGACATTCTATGCACTAAATAGTTATTACACAGAACACTAAATCTTTATTAAGGAATGTTCTGTGTTCAAACACAAGAGCTAAATAGAC
Organism: Hyparrhenia diplandra; assembly: GCA_015847255.1. Lineage (NCBI taxonomy): Eukaryota > Viridiplantae > Streptophyta > Magnoliopsida > Poales > Poaceae > Hyparrhenia > Hyparrhenia diplandra. The sequence goes on along the minus strand of JADLZK010000410.1, from coordinate 160,305 downwards.
TGTATATTTTTTTCATGGTGCAATATAACTAAACATAAACAAAAAGGAAATTATAGGGCATTTGGGGTGGGGGTGGGGTGGGGGTGCTGTTTACCTAAATTATCATGTTATAATGTTTCAAGAAAATGATCAGAGAATCATGTATGAAGTACACTTAATTTTAAGTGTAGCCACAACAATTCGGTTTGAAGTTCATCTTGATGTTGAGACTCAAAAAAACATAAGTGCCATTGTCAGGTACACGATGAACAGTACCAAGTTCAGGTTTTTTGATGTTGAGACTCAAAAAACATAAGTGCCATTGATGTTGCTACATGTTTTTTGAAACTTGCAACATGGTAGTTATTTAATGAGGCGCCAAATCTACACTCGAAGGAAAAAGAGGATGTTTCAACAAAGAAGCTAGTTACACAGCAATAACCTGATGAAGCTGTTGAAGACGTGTCAACTCTGATTCAACCATTGTAATAGGAGCTAAAACCTTTGTTTCCATAACATGTTCATAGTGAGCCTTCTTCTGAAAAAAAGGTTCAATAATACAATGTAGTACCATGATCACAAAAGCCTACAAGATAGGTGTTCGAACAGTAACACATTGTTGCATTTAATAGCACTAGCCTGACAGGAGTTGCAAAAGAAAGCAGGGCATTTTTCAGGTGGTGGCAGAGTCGAGCAATATAAGGAGAGGAAAAGGAACTCTTATTTCTGGAGAACCAAATATTCAAATGCAACAAATTGAAGGTGTGTCGTGTGTAGGAAGGGTCAGAGGTGGGAGTGTGGCAGAGGCAGTTGGAAGCAGGACAAAGAAGGAAGACAAATTGTGTCAAGGGTATATGAACAGCCACACAGGCTGGATAGTATGTGTGTGTTTCGTCCAGGCTTTTTCTCTTAAACAACACAGGAAAGTTGTGTCATTTTGTTTAAGGAAAAAATATGCCTTGAAAGAACGCAAGAGCTGAGTGTGTACAGAATTGTTTCACTATCATATTGGGACCAGACTGCCTCTTAACAAGGCAATAGCCTGTCCAACATTTGTTGCTACTAGTGTTAAGGTATAATAGTCAAGGGTATTAGTGCAATCTCCTAGTCTAGGGTTTCCCTCTTGTGTCTCCTGTGTACTTTATATATAGTCCCTATTGGGCCTCAATATTATCATCCAGTTGGGTCACTCTTTATTCGTAACAAATAGCAAGCCAAATGAAGAACTTGCAGCACAGGGCCCAACTTTTTCAGATGTGTTTCCAAAGCGCCAATCTGATAGTTCCCGTGAAGAAGGCTGCATATGTAGATGGCCCAATGTATTTTCCTGAGCTGGAGAGACTCCAGATATGCTGATCAACAACTGCCTGGTCAAGGACCATGCTACCAACTAAGTCCCAGATGTGAAGATACTTGATGAGCACTTGGATTGTTAATGGTTCCCTTACATGAAAACACATTTTCTGTTACTTAGAGCTTCTGCGACCGCCCTTTGCCTGAAGCCACCGAACAGTCCAGAATTTGTCCGATTCTCTATTCCTGACCACGGATTTTACAACAATTCCATAAAAGAACATGAGCATTTCCATCTCGCCCACATGGTATCAGGCTAGTCGACCCTCAACCTTGCAGCTTTTGTTCCAACGCTTAACTCCCACGCCATGCCTAGCAACAGGGATGAAAACAGGCAGAAACAGGCAGGGGAAACCTCTCTCCCATTTTCGTTTCTATATTTTTGTGTGGAAATGGGATCAGGTTCAAAAGCTGTGATCGGAAACGGTGATCGGAAACGGAATGGAGATATGTGGCCATATGGAAACAGACAAATACAAACAGAAAGCTGGAAAATTAAGTTAGGATTATGCACATATAAACTCACAACAATATACAACTATGAACATGGGTCTAATGTTCGCTTGCATGCCATGTGTGTTAACAGGTTACCATGCATAATTGGTGATTAGTAGGTGTCTTAACATAACATAAGGACATATAATTGTCAGCCATATCCAAAGTAGATTGAAAACAGGATAAATATGGATTCATCCCAGATGGAAACAGGATCCCACAAAAATGGCGGGAAACACCCACACCTGTTTCAGAAACGAGATGCCACAAATATGGAAACAGACAGGACTAAAGTAGAAAATGGGTCGGGACAAGACAGGATTTTTTCTGTCTGTTTTCATCCCTGTCTGGCAAGCTGCCACACGCATCCTTTGCCTCTAGCATTGCCACTGAAGCCGAGTACACCAAGGCTGCCACTATCGCCATGCCACCAATGCCGAGCGCGGCAACCACGAAGCAAGAGTGGTGTGTCAGAATAAACCTTTGTATTAGTTCAGTCAGGGGGATAAAGTCCCCACCTGAATGAATATATATTTATTAAAACCAACAGACTCGTTTTGGGGGAAAACCGAGGCAAAACTCTTCGTTTGGTTAGCTGTCACTTAAAAATGAGTTGATGTTTAGTTTCTGTTAGGAGTCAGGAGTTAGCCATGCACCAGGTTGTTGGTCATGCACTCAGTTTTAGCACCGCTTCTGGTCTGTTATCTAGGTCACAAATACCATGACTTGTGTAGAAACTTTCAGCTTAGGTAATGAAGATTCAAGAACAGAAAATACAACAGCTTTCAGAAGCACAAAATCAGAGTGTCCAGTGTGTTCATGTGTCTCCAATCTCAATTCTGCAGGGTGCTTATCCAGCAGGGGTTTGAAGCCTAACTTTTGTTACATCTATACATCTACTAAAACACCATAGGCTGTAAGTTGAAACACAGTCCCTCCAGGTGCGGATTAGCTTTTTGACAACTTTGCCAGACTTGTGGCAGCCTTATTGTTAACTGATAACCAAATCTCATAAAAACAACACTAAAGCACAAAAACTAATACTTGTTAGAATAAGAGAAATCACACCTGCTCAGTATCATGTATTTTGTCTTCAACAAGTTGCAATTCACACTCAGCATAGCTAATAGACTCCATTTCAGCATGTGCAGACTCTGGAATAATGTTTTTAGCATTTAGTATATATATAGAAAGAATACAGGGAAGCGAAGCGAAGCAGAGATATTTCTGTAAAAAGCATGATATCAGATTGAATGAACAATTAAATCCCAGAATTTTTCATTTCCAAAGTTTTGTCGTTAAACTGTTATTGAGAACAAATTGCAGAAATATAGCAGAAACAAGTTGGCAATCTTAATATTATGTTTTTTTGTGTGGTGAAAAATAAAGACTGATGGGATACATTGGTTTTAAGACAAGTTTAAGAAAGACTAATATAAAGTTATAAACAAACCAAAAAGGCCCAACAGTTGTGTGTGCATCATTTCCTCCTTTAACAAAGACATGTATCCCACTGGTCCCATTGTAAAAATACAAGGTGTGGATATAAAGAGAATTTTTGAAATTACAACTGGTGGCCCTGACGGAACAGGTTGGGTTTATTGGAGCAGCCGCATCACAAACTAAAATCTTAATACAACGCCTCTGGTTAGACTTCAAACATTTGCACAAGACTTGAAGTACTTTCTATGGGGAAAGGTTATGAGTTTTGCTGTCCTGTTCTTCACAAACCAGCTACATATTATTGCAATGTGAGTGGTGTTTTACTTCCTACAGCCAATATAAAATCTGCTGGTAAAAACCAATACAAGAAATTTTCCAGAGCTATAGGAAATGTATTTAACATAATCAAATTGTTAGAATCTCTTTGGTTCATGTGCTATGTCTGCAACTGCTATTTATTACTTTGTCTCCTATTTACTCTCCTATGCGCCTCCCTATGTCGGCTGGCTGCTGGCCTTCTCAGGCCCCTTGTATTAGGCTATATATATGTATCACTACCATGTAAACCTGATCATCAATATTAATCTAAGCCTGTTTGGCTTATATCACAAATTTCTAGTTTTCCAAGTAACAGATCTTTTTCCAGAGTTTATTACTTCCAAGTTTATATGTTTAAATTTGACCTTACTGGCAGCAAACAGAACAAACCAACCACCAACTATTCATACCTTCAGGGTGTTTTGACCATATGGCTCTAATATGACAGTAAGCATAACACCAAGTTTGAAGAAGAGTAAACCAACTTTAATGGAAATAGATATATTACCAATAAAGTCCTTGTAAGAAGCTCTTCTATTATCCTCTTCTTCCAAAGCATTTGTAAGTTTCAAATTAATTTTCTGTAGAACTAATTCTTGGTTCTCAATGTCTTCCTTCAATTTCTGCAGAATTAAGACAGTAAATTGATGAGATGCTAGCTTACATAATGATGGGTTGCAACGCAGTAAAGTGGTAACAGAGAACAAACCATCATTTCAGCTACTAGCTCAGAGGTACCCACAGTAGCATCACGACTATTATCGATAGAAATTTTCTTGGTGTCATCCAACTGTGTCTTTTTACGCTCCAAATGCAACTCCTCATCTTCTCTTTTTCTCTGTGGAACAAGAGGGGTTGCTATCAAAAAACTTAAAGGAAACTGCATAGCAATTTGAATTTTACCTTTAAACATCTTAATTCCAAATCGATGCTTTCTTGGTCAGCAACTAATTTCCTTTTGCGAGTCAACCTCTCTGAGTTTATTTGCTTAATTTCAGTAATTTCCTGCTCCATTTCAGTTATTTTGTCTTCTAGAGAAGTGCACAAACGACCAGCTCTCCAGTTCCCACTTGGAGGAAGAGTAGTTTGTACTTGATCTTTAAAAAACCTACAAACAATTGAAACAGAATCAAGAACTCAGCATTTCTTTTCTAAAGGACACTTTAGAACTATAAATGAATTTTGAAGGTTGCCAGTTCATATCCTGGACTTCCAATGTCCACAATATCACCACTTCCACAGCCAAACTTATTGCAACTTATAACGAAAGATAATCACGTGATCATCTGAGAGACCAGTGATCATCTCAATAAAGTTGTTCATCGATACATTGATGTTTTTGTAAGGGGCCAAAATAAATCAGGTTATAGCAAATTTTAACACAAATTTCTCACCATACCCGTAGGGAGGGGGATCAGCCAGTCAGAGTTGGAACTTGGATCTTTCTTAAAAACTCAACAGGCGGAAAAACTACCAAGTGAATGTTTAGATGGTAAATTACACAGATGGAAGGGTGTAATCTGAAAATTGCATGGCCAAGTAGTGTGCCCTGAAGTTCTGTCCGATAAGCCCTAAGCGTACCTTTTTTTAAAAAGATCTACAGTGTTCAGTATTCACAAATACGTTTCTCAACAGAAACTAGATAAATGCTAGAGTGGAAAAGTGTGACCAAAACGTGATCCAAAAAAAAATAGCAGTACCAATGAGACATACATTTTACAACCATCAGAAGCATATACTTCCTTCAGATTTCAGATCCTCTGATCAAATGCAACAGACATTTCCATTGCATAATCTTTTTTCTCTCGAACACCCCATTGCATAATCTCGAACTAGGACCTGTCTCTCTGCATGGCCCTGAAATAGTGAATTTTTAGCAGAGTGGCCACAAACTATTTATTAAAATTTAAAACAGAAGCATGTGAACCAAAAAAGAGGAACAGCTATTGATATCTATACAACAACAACAACAACATAGCCTTTAGTCCTAAGCTAGTTGGGGTAGGGTAGAGATGAAACCCATATGAAACAATACAAAAGAATTAGAAAGGCACAAGACAAAAGGATAAAGATTAGGGTAGATAGAAAAGGAAACAAAGTCATGGTTCGAACACGTTAATAGCTAGCCTCCAAGCGCTCCTATCCAAAGCTAAATCCTTGGAGATATTCCACTCCTTAAGGTCTCGCTTTAACCGCCTCGTCCCAAGTCGGTCTAGGTCGGCCTCTACCTCTCTTTACATTATCTACCCGCTCTAGAACTCCACTACGCACCGGGCGCCTCGGGAGGCCTCCGTTGAACATGTCCAAACCATCTCAACCGATGTTGAATCAATTTCTCCTCGATAGGGGCCACCCCGACCCTATCCCGAATATCTTCATTACGAACTCTATCCCTTCTAATATGCCCGCAAAACCAACGCAACATACGCATCTCGGTCACACTTAGCCGTTGGACATGTCGCCTTTTGTAGGCCAACATTCAAGACCATACAAAGATCGCCGGGCGAATCGCTGTCCTATAGAACTTCCCTTTTTAGCTTCGTGGGTACCCTCTTGTCACATAGGATGCCGTGAAGACGCCACTTTAGCCAACCTCTTTGCGATTCTATGTCTAACATCTTCATCAATGTCGCCATCCTTCGAGCATAGATCCTAAATACCGAAAAGTATCCTTCTTGGCCACCACTTGTCCATCCAGGTGACATCCCCATCCTCGTGCCTAGTCGGGCTAAAGTCGCACATCATATACTCGATCTTGGTCCTACTCAATCTGAACCCTTTCGACTCTAGCGTGTGCCTCCAACAGCTATTGATATCTATAAATTAACAAATTAGTGAAGTGTACATGACGCATTACCTGATCCACTAATACATTTAATATAGTAGGAATTTCTGAATGAATAACTGAAAAGTACTGTTGGGTGTGGTGTTGAAGGAAGCAAATGATCTGAATTTCAACCCTATTCAAAGATGGAATAAGAATTCATCCGAGACAACCAAAGATGAACAAAATAGAACACCTTATCGTCTTACCGTGGTTTTGCAAAGTCATATATAATAATTTGAAGATTGCGGTAGTTTGCTTCTTTTCGCACATTCTCGTAAAACAAGTGAATCCATATGACATGAGACAATGAAAGCATCTAGAAACCTCCCTAATGCATAGTCAATTGCAACAGACCAGAAGTCGCTTGCCAGTTGCTAGCAAAAAACACAAGGTAGTGAAACCTGTAGTGAACAGGTATAGCAATCAAAAGAGACAAGACAACAACCAAAGATAGTTATGGCATACCAAATGATATCCTATAGGACCAATAGGAGAGCATTTGAATCTACTATTGTGTCTCTCTATTGATTTATAGAGCCTCTTGACTCTATCTCCTCCAAAGGCTGTTAGCTGCAAAGGAGCATCACCAATTAATTTATACAACCAAATAGTTGCTACTGAAATAGCCAGAAAACACAGCATGATAAGAACTATAAATATTTAATGCTTAATGAAGCAACGGATATTACTTTGTCACGTTGGCGTTGGCGTAGATTATCAATTTGAGACTTCAGTTGATTGATCCTAAATTCATCTTCTTGTACCTGCAAAGCACATGCAACAAAATATACAGTACAATACGACAAGATCAGAGACAAAAAGGCTGACGCCATAAATATAGTAGTGCAGCCAAAATTTCATGCGGTGCAGATAATCGTGACTACTCAAATTATTCCCCTAAGCTGAAGCCATGCCGCTCACTAGGGAGGAGTTATACTTCTGGGTTTTGGCCAGGGCATAGGGGCATCTTGTTTTCCTTGTCCTTTGGCCAGACAGCAGTCAGGAGTCCTCTTTTCCCCTTGGTTAGGTCGAGGTTGTTCAATGTTTTCAAGGGTGTGCGTGTAATCAAACAACTAATTGTGTTCATGTGGGTGTGTTTGTCAAGGTTCTTGCCCTTTTTTTTCTTAACATTTCTTCCATTTAATTCTGATAAAGCGCATAAGGATAAAAAACTTTCTGAAATCGATTGTCTTGTAGGAGATGCGGGCACCCATTGTACCTCAAGCAAGACAGACAGCACTTTGGTTTTGCTCAGAGATTGAATGCGCAGGGACACGACCGCTCCTCATCCGCCCAGGGTCCAAGCTGAATAAATCCCTAGTCGTTGAGTAGTGTGGATCACTTGGAACATTGACATGCTAGTGTGTGGCAGTTGACATGACAAGAACTGGTTTGAGACATATAGCGCTGGCTAAGCGTGGTAGGCACTAAAGCGAAGATGCAGCATACTACAAATGCCAATTAGTGATCTCCTCAGTCTCAGTGTCCAGAGCTTAGGCGTCAACTAAAAAGTAGATCAGGTATAATAACACAGAACTCTCTAACGTGTTCAAGGGGAAAAAATTATGTGATGCAGACAGTTGTGACTATTCAAATCATTCTCTGATTGATGGTTTGATATATTTAATTGCATCAAGTATTATGGTTGCTTTCTAAACCTTTTTTTTTTCAAACACACAGGTCTTGTGTATCATCATATTAAGAAAAGCTAAGGCAACTCATACAATGACCATCTTTCTAAACCTCTATGGTTATTATTTTAATCAACTTAGCACCCTAAAGCTCCAATTGTGGATTTTCACTCCTTTTTAACACTTTTTCCCTCGAACAGGCAGGAGAGCTGTGTATCATTATATTAAAAAGGAATTACAAGGGTAAGGACCCCTACAACGCGCACAACAAAGAACAATAGGCTTCGTCAGTTGGCAACAGAGACACATAAATGTCACTGCTAGGTTGGCCAGTATGCTTCCTGAGATGGTACACAAGAGATGGCACAGTTCGTTGTGCAGGAAGCTGGTTTTCTTGTGGCACATTTGAGAATCATAACAAAACTGGAAGACCCAGTTTAGAGAGGCAAAAAATTATAAATACCTCTTTTCCGATGTCACTGATGTTTTTAATAATGCCCTGTAGTTCTTCGGATAATTTCTTTTCTTCCTCGTTTAACCTGGATGACACACAAGGCATAATCAAACATCCAATAAGAAAAACTTCATTGCCACCTAAAGCAAAAACTTATTAGGATGAAAAACTACCTTGTAGCATTTAAACAGGCAAAGTTTATTTCCTGCTGTAACTCCCTTATGCTATCCTTAATTTGAGATACTTCAGCCTTCGATTTCATATAGAGAAGATCCAATTCCAAATGAGAATATGAGAAAGAATAATAGGAAGTTCCAAAAGAAAACTAAAGGTTCCAAATCCAAATAAATTATACAGAAGAAACCAAAAGGGATGTTACACATGAGTGTTTCTCTCCACCCATTTTTTTGTCCGCTCTCCCTTAACTAACTCCATGAAGGTGCTTAACAAACTCCATGAAGGTGGAAACCACCTAGAGCCCTTCTATTTATAATAACAGTGCAAGACTACTTCTGTATAGCTAGGAATCCTAAAGCAATTAGATCTCTCCGACCCGGTAACAATCTTAATCCATATGGATAGCTTATACTGTTTCATATGGGTTTCATCTCTAGCCTACCCCAACTAGCTTGGGACTAAAGGCTATGTTGTTGTTGTTGTATAAGAATATGGATAGCTAGGAATGTTAATCCAATTAGATCTCTCCAATTCCCAAGTAAAATATAAGAAAAGAAATCTATATCTTCTATCCATATTTATAACTTTCATCCCAGCATGTTCCAAATTTTCTAAGACCTCGTCCATCTCGCATCCCGGCATCTGTTAGTTTCTGTTTCTCCCGTCTGTCACCGCGAACCGCGTCAGTCGTCTATTTTTTTATTTAATAAACCACAAAGAGTTTTATTTTTTCATCCCTTTTCATTTCTTCTATTTTATTTTTCGTGTTTCTTCTTTTTTTTTTCTCCTTCTGTATTACAGAGCGTAAACGCCCATGTTCGAAAGTTATTGGGCCACTTCCTCCTCAATCTTTGCCGACATATTAGAAGCCCGGTGGGCGGCGGCTAGATTTGCACCATTCACATCTGGGACGCAGACTCAGCCTCAGACATAGACTTCGGACTCCTCAGTCCTCACCTAGCAGTCACCTCTACCTACAACAGGTGAGTGCACTTCCTCCTCAACAGGTTCGGATTCTACACCAACGTACGCTGGTCAGGCTCCTTGTCCGATCTGCGAGAGAATCATTTTTTAAGCTATTGGCCGCTGCGACCATTTCTACATAACCAACACAGGGTAAATATTGTACTGATTGTTGGCATTTAGTTATATATTTTTATAGCATTAATAATGGAAATACAGAAAAGAAGTGTTTCTACACAAACACATCACCATGTGTCCTTGGTGTTGACCAAGATGATAATATGGACACATGATCGGAGAAGTCTCATAAAGCGTGCTGACATACATACACGCCCAAGAGAGGCCTCAACAGCACATGCGGTGAATATGTTGCCATAGCAGGCTGGCCATCAGATTCTATATAAAGAATAAAATATAAATAATGCACCATTTTCATTCTTATTTTCATGAACTTATGATAGCTTTTTTTTGTTTGATGTTTTTTCTCCCATTATATCGCACGGACATGTTTGCTAGTATTAAAATATTCGAAATCCCAACAAGAGGTATATGCCAGCATAGGATATACAGATATGGTTCACAACTCAGATGGGAGTTAGTAGTGCTTATTCAGATGGGACTTGGGACATTCAATTCAGAAGGCAAATCAATGGGATTCTATATGAGGAATGGAATGAACTTATGCAACTCTTAGAACCAATTGCATTGGAAGAGGGGAGAGATAAATTGTGTTGGGCTTTAGAACAATCTAAGAGGTATTCGATAAGATCCCTGTACAGGCTCATGACATCAGGTGGTGTAAAGGACCGTCAAATGATAAATCTATGGAAATGCACGATCCCACTAAAAGTAAAGATCTTCATATGGATGGCTACCCATGATAGCATCCAATCAGGTGTACAGCTGAAAAAGAAAAACTGGCAAGGTTCTGAAAACTGCTTCATATGTGAAGTCCCCGAGACTTCAGATCATTTGCTTTTTCAGTGCACTATTGCTGTATACCTGTGGTCCTTCTTACGAACCACGCTTGGCTGGCATAATTCTCCAACTAGCAGTGCTGATTTCTTATTAGAGTTCTTGGATGAATGTCATAGAGTTAAGCAGATGGTGACTATGTTCATATGTGCAGGTGCAATGTGGTCTCTCTGGAAGACTCACAATGACATGGCAATCAACAAAAAGGTGATGGTGTCGCCGAAAGGAATTATATACAAAACACTGCTCCTAATCAAGTCATGGAAGCCTCTCCTGAAGAACAAGATGGAGCCAATGGCCGAGGACATGATCCAGCTGTTGGCGTCAAGCGTCTAACAAAGATGAAGTGGTTGCAGGATCCCTGATTCTGTTCGAAATTTTCTGTCAAGATCTTTAGTGTTAAGTGCTAGAAGTCTGTAATAAATGAAAACTGGATTGGATGCTGTGCGTGCCTTCGTGCCGCCTTTTTTTGAATACTGATGCATAGTGTCGTTTAGAGTTATCTTAAGAGTTAGTGTGTCTTGCAGGGCAGCACTTATGAGTGCTTTAGAATTTTTGTAACTGGTGTCCCCAGTGTCTGGACCATTGGTGTTCGATAAGCTTTCAATAAAGCCGGGCGAATGCCTTTTGGTCTAAAAAAGATATGGTTCAGGCCCACTAACCAAGCATAATCTAGAATCTCCAATAATGAATATCTTGGGAATGTACTGACAGAGCACGTCTAATCCAGGACCTGGATAAGTATGTCCAGGATTTCCTAATCGGGTTACAAAGCACTAGAGCAGGGGCAACACAACAGACAGGCAAGTGTAGGATGTCAACTGATGAATGCATAGGAGGTAACAGCCAGTGGACACAAGCATGATGATATGTGAGGTTGAAGGTAGTAGGGACCAAGTTGGCTTAGTGCACTACCTGGGCAAGCTTTGGCAGGCTTCTTGAATGCAAAGCCTTCCAATGAATGTCTCCTTAACTAAGATGGTGCACAACCATTCTGCCTTTGATGCCTAATGCACTAATGCAGTAATTAGAGCTTAACTAGCCTTTGATTTATACTGAGCTGAAAAAAGCTTTAGGCCACATACACTCGTTGTATCCTGCTGTATCGTTTGATTGTGCTCTTCCGGCACTAGCATGTTGGTGCTTTGTGCTCCTTGAATATGTGACTGAAATAGAGGGAAATTCTTCTCCCTTAACTACTTCGTCTTCCTTGTGGATCAGACCTGATCTTCCCCGTCCAGTAATCCTGCTAGTTCTAGAAACAAATTCATCAAGGAACTTGAGTACCTGCCATATCATCTCATGCAGCATTACCTGGTGCTAAGGAGTCGTTTTGCATCAAGACTAGGGGTTTGGGGCCTTAGCTATGCTCAGCCAGTGCCTACGCATATGCGTTTACTATCTTCATCATCATTACACCATGCAGCTGGATGTTTGCATCGATGGCCACACATTGACAATGTTGCCCAATGCCCAACCCCAAGTCCATGTAGAACACCAACTACGAACAATGAGATAAACTTAGGTGTAGCTACCTGGCCGCCCGTCACCAATGGCAATCATGTGCCACCTCTTGGCAGTTTACACCTCACCACTACACATTTTGGGGCATCTTCTCGTTAGGTGCCTAGCCATGAGCTATCTGTAACTAAGTACAGTGAGTTGTCCCAGGGAATCTATAATATGTACAATTATGAAAAATATATATTTTCCATAAGAAATTGATCTACATAAAAGAGAGATGAGATCTGGGCACAGGTACACTTGATCTTCTAAGTTAATTGTATATGGGAATGTGTGATGCACCACCCTTAGTTCGAATTTTCAATAAAGAAACAAATTGTGTAAGATACGGGTGAATGTGCACTTATGTTCAAGATATAAGGGCAAGATCTGAACTAAGACAATCAAGGCCATATGTGGCTTGATCTATTAATGAACGAGTGTGCACAACCCAAAAAGAGTTGATTAATCTTTCTAAATGATGTCATCTAGATCCAAAGTGTTAGACATATGAACAGCAGTGTCCACTTGCATAACTATCACAACTATGACCGATGAACATAAGTTCATGATCTATTAGCAACAGCAGGTGCTCTGGTGCAATCCCTACTGACAGAAAAAAGATTACAATCGGACTGGTAATAATTGATAGTCATTCTCCTTCATGGGCCGCCAGTACTGCCGTTGACCTAAGAGACAGCCCAGCCCAAGGTGGGGTTAGGGCAACACAGGCGGCATGCCGACGGGAGAGAAATTACGAAGGATTGTTAGGCGAGTTTTGTGGATTAGGAGGTGCACTTAAAATACAAAGCGCACCTTAGTTTGGATTGTAATCATCAAAGAGATCAAGAGAATAAACCTTCCCATGTGGGCCATGGGTTTCCTCTTCAACGGTGGTGCCGGCTTCTTCCACCACTGCTGCCGTTGACCACGACCCTCCACCAGTTCCTCACTATATTCTGCATTCTCTGGCTAAATCCCAATTGCTTCCACACTCATCACTAGTTCACTGCACTCTCCTCACTGAGTAGCCCATCCACACCGTATCAGGCCAAATTCAACCTGGCTAACTGTTATGACGGAATCCCATACAAGAGGCGTAGGGGCGGAGAGTGGCTAATGGAGGCGCCATGGTTGTGGGCTTAAGGCCCAACATACTATTTATTAGAATTACTAGATTTAAGAGAGTTATTTCTATTATTAGCAGGAGGAGAGGATATAAATATTGTAACTCTCCTCTCTTCCAAGTGCCGCCACGGCTCCAACTCGCCCACGCCTCTGCAAACCCCAGCCACCGATCTCTCACCCCTACCATCTCCATCCCATCGCCAGTAGGGCTAGGAACCCTAACACTAACACTTGTGCTATTAGTAACCAATGATTTCATTTGGGACTAGTCTCACTCAGACCCAGGTAGGTTCTATGTTAGCGATGCCTGTGATAGTTACACATGTGAACATGAAGCATATCCAAAATAAGATTAAAATAAACACATAGTTGCTCATGTCTAACAATTTGGACCTGGATGACACTATTTAGTAAGATCATGGATGCACTTATACACTCTGCAAGTTCATGGACCAGATGACACAAATTAGCATGTTTAGGGTTGCACTTGTGCAATCTGGAAGTTCATAAACCTAGATGGCACCCAACAAATTTAATTACCGCCAGCTTATTTTACTCGAAAAAGAAAAATAAATTTAGAAGAATAAAAGTTCACCTGAGTTTGTTGCATATGCTGAAGCTCAAATTTATGAACTTGCTCCTCTAGTTGTCTCACATGGGCATTCATTTTATGCAACACTTGTCTCCCACGAGCATGCTCTTTCTCTAGAACCATCTTCAGTTTCACTGCCTACAAAGGAACATCAATAACTAAGAAGAAGCTAACAAAGGAATGATGCACTCATATCTAGTATCTAATAGGAAATAGATGCAACTAAAATTTTCAAGAAATTTGTCACATAAATAATAAATAAGACAATTTTCACATAATTGACAACATATAACTCTAATTTTATTAGAGATATTCATAGATATGTATAGCCTGCTATATATAGATATGTATAGCTGTCCTATGTATAGCCTAATATATATAGACATATTAGCTATATATAGCTGACTTGTATTGTACTTAAACTCTACTTGTACTCCAAGCCATGCGGCTATATATATGAAAGGCCACCCCCTCTTTTAGGTTGTGCGGTGCATTGCCCCTAATTATCTTTCTACATGGTATCTGCAATTCTTTCCTAGGCGCCTAGGATTTCTCCTCCTCTCTCTTCCGCTGCCCCCTCTCCCAAGGTGACACCACCCCTGCCCGACCAGATTGCATCTGCACCTGGTCGCCACCGCACCACAGGCCGCGCTACTTCCTCCCCTGCGCTGCCACCATGAGCACCGACGCCTCCACCTCCTCTGCGACCTCCGGTCTGCACAGCTCCGCACCATGCCGCCACGAGGATGCCCTTGCCCCTGCTCTTCTCCTATGCCACCATCAACGTGAAGCTGCATGTCCCGATCGTCCTCGATCTGAAGCTGCCCAACTTCACGAAGTGGTCTGCGTTCTTCACCGCCATGTGCGGTAAATTCGATGTGTTGGGTCACATCGACGGCTCCATCCCACCAAGGCCTACAGATCGCACCTGGTCTCAACCCGGGCGCCTGCGTTCGGAGTTGGATCTATGGCTGTGTTGATGATGGAGTCCCCGACCTCGCTATGGAGCCTGGCCAGACGGCGCCGCGACCTCTACGTCGCCATCACTGCGCTGTTCCAGGCCAACCAGGCCATCCGCGCTGTGGTCCTGGGACAGGAGTTCCACACTATGGTCCAGGGGCGACCTCTCCATCGATGCCTACGCCCAGAAGATGAAGCAGGACCGCCGACGCCCTTCACGCGACGTCGGGTCAGGCCGTCTCGAGCCCCAGCTGGTCCTCAATTTGCCGCGGCCTCAATCCGCGTTTCGCAAACTCAGCGGACATCATCGCCAATTCTGGGGTCCTTCCGTCGTTCACCTCGGCGCACAACACGCTGCGGCTCAAGGAGATCCGCCTCGCCTCCGACGTCAAGGTCTCCTCGACACACCGCGCTCTCCGTCGTCGGCGACTCCACCCCACAGCCCGGCTCCTGCACCTCGCCATCTTGTCGCCCCAGCCTGCCACCAACAACTCCAACCGTGGTGGTGGCGGTGGCAAAGGCAAGGGGAAGGGCAACAGCGGTGGTGGCCGCTTCCAGCAGCAGTTTGCGCCCTCTCGGACTTCATCGGGCGGGCGTCCCAGGCATCCCTCCTGCTGGTCCATGGTTCTGTATGAACCCATGGGCGGCATGCCTCCACAACAGGCACCGTGGCAGCCTCAGCCACAGTGGCGTCCACCACTTGCACCCTACCACCTATGCCGCCCGCGCACACGGCGTTCGCACCTCCTTCAATGCCTGCTGGATGGGATCAGGGTGCCCTCATCGCCTCTCTGAATCAGATGGCGCTCCCAGGGCTCTTCCAGTGGCAGTCCTTGGGTCCTCGACACCGGCGCCACCGCTCACATGTCCGCCAACGGCGGTATACTTCTTTCCGCCTCCCTCATTCGCCGTCCTTCATTACGATCGGCAATGGGGCCTCTATTCCGGTTTCTAGTCGTGGCACTTCCATTATTCCTATAGCTGATCATCCTTTTACACTCACCAATGTTCTTGTCGCTCCACATCTTGTTCGTAATTTACTATCTATTCGTCAATTCACTCGCGACAATAACTGTTCCATTGAGTTTGATGCTTCGGGTTTTCTGTTAAGGATCTCCAAACCAGAACGTGATTCTACGCTGCAATAGTGGCGGGGGCTCTACACACTTCCATCTTCACCACCCACCGCCGCTGTCATGTTGCCGACTCTTCGTCATCTCTCGTGGCACTCCGTCTCGGTCATCCTGCACTGCGCACCATAGCTCGTCTCAATAAACTTTCAGCTATCACTTGTAATAATGTGGGTCGTGTTGTTTGCCATGCATGTCAACTTGGCAAACATGCTCGCTTGCCATTTACTAGTTCTTCGCCTCGTTCATCGGTTCCTTTTGAACTAGTTCATTGTGATGTGTGGACATCTCCGGTCCTTAGCGTGTCCGGCTTTAAATATTATCTTGTGATTGTGGATGATTATAGTCATTATTGTTGGACTTATCCTCTTCGGCATAAATCTGATGTGCACACGCATCTTGTTCAATTTGTTTCCTATGCTAACACCAGTTCAGCTTGCCCGTCAAGTGTTTTCGAGGCGGACAATGGCACGAGAATTCATTAATCATGCCACCTCTACCTTATTTGGTAGATGAGGCATCATACTTCGCACTTCTTGCCCATACATCGTCGCACGAGCGGCCGCGACCGAACGGATGCTTCGCACCCTCAACAATGTTGTGCGCACCCTCCTGCTCCATGCAGCCATGCCACCACAATATTGGGCGTAGGCGCCGCCACCGCTGTTTATCTTCTAAACCGGCGTCCCGCTTCGTCCATTCATGACGGTATTCCCTATCATCTCCTTTACCACAAGATGCCGATTACTCCATGCTTCGACATTTGGTTGTCTTTGCTATCCCAACCTTAGTGCCACGACGCCTCATAAACTTTCTCCTCGATCCACCGCTTTGTGTCTTCATCGGCTACCCTTTATCCCAAAAAGGGCTACCCGATGTCTCGATCTCTCCACCCGCAAAAGTGATCATTTCCGACATGTGGTTTTCGATGGGACTCACTTTCCGTTTGCGGTTGCAAGATCGCCTCACGGATTCACTTGATTTTTTGTTACAGATCGGCTTCCGGCGCCCATCACGGCTCCTACGGTTGGTGCGGCTCCTACCGTTGGTGCCTCGGTCCGCCTCCTCCACGGCCAGGCGTTCGATGATAGCCCGGAGCGGGACCTAGCCATTCTTTGGCTTGGTCCGGTGCTCGGTGTCGCGTGCCTTCCAAGACCTGGGTGCTCGACAAAGCTCACGGTGCCCAACCGGCCGCTGGTGCATCCGTCTCGGCCGGTATTCGCCCGGCCGGACTTCATTGCACCTCGACCGCCCGATTACCGTCTAGTTCAGCCCCGGCGACCTCGGCCGGCGCCGGGTCCAGCCCAGCCCGGTCTCTGGCTGCTCCTCCAGCAGCACCTCAGCCGGCTGCTACAGCAGCTCCTCGCCCAGCTGCTACAGCAGCCCCTCGGCCCGATTGTTCCAGAGTCCGCAGCTCCTCCGTCTCGCCCGTCACTCGGCAGAATGGACCGGTCATCTTCCACCGCCTCTTCGGCGCTTGGGATTTTTACGCCACCACCGCCTCGCCATTCCTAACCCGGCGTGCGGCAATGGTGGATGAATACAAGGCTCGATTGACAACGGCACTTGGCGTCTTGTTCCTCGACCTCGGTGCTAATGTTGTTACCGGCAAATGGATCTTCAAGCATAAGCATCACTCGATGGTTCTCTTGCTCGCCATAAAGCTTCGGTGGGTTGTTCGTGGATTCTCTCGGTATGGTGTTGACTACGATGAAACCTTCATCCGGTTGTTAAGCTTGCCACGATCCGAGTTGTTCTCGATATTGCGACTTCTCGTGCCTGGCCTATTCATCAGTTGGATGTCAAGAATGCGTTTCTTCATGGTCATCTTAATGAGCTAGTTTACTGCCAGCAACCTCCAGGTTTTGTGGATCCTAATGCACCTGATCATGTCGCCTTCTTCGAAATCTCTGTATGGCCTCAAGCAAGCACCTCGAGCACGGCACCGGCGCTTTGCTTCCTTCATTCGTACATTGGGATTTGTCGCTGCGATTAATTCGATTCCTCTCTCGTTTGTCTACAAACATGGCCCCGATGTTGCTTATTTGTTGCTATATGTTGATGACATAGTCCCGACAGCTTTGTTGCCCAAACATGGATCGAACGCCCAGGTGAGGTCAGCTTGACCAAAGGGCCGCTTGATTTGAAATGAAATTGCAATGTCTTGGTTACAATGAGGGAGGTGGTCTGCTGCTTATATAGGCAGAGCTCCTTGCCTTTACTTAGGGGCTAAGCATCTCTAGACTTAAGGGTCAAGGCAACTAGAATTAAGGGCCAAGGCATCCCTACTTTGCAAAAGGTAAATGCAGGAAAGTAAGATACAAGTGCTAGGGATTAACCGCTATCAATCTCCCCTAAGACCTAGCACTACATCGCTTCTTCGGACCAATCCTCCCCTCATCTCCTGAAATTTTGATCTTCCCGCAGACTTGGTAAGAATGTCGGCCAGCTGATCTGCTGTGGGGATGTAGGTGGCCTTGATGCTTCCATCTTCCGGACATTCCCGATGAAATGGAACTTGGTCCCGATGTGCTTGCTTACGTCATGGAAGACCGGATTCTTGGCCAATGCGAGCGGACTTGCCGGCCCACCCTCGCCTCCACAACCTCCACGCCGCCCGGCAACTCCCGAGCAGCCCGGACAGCCACGTGGCTTGCCGATGCGGTGGTGGCGGCGACATACTTGCCTCGCAGCCTGACAGCCACCACCTTCTCGTTTGACCGATTGCCACCGATGAGACAGCCGCCCACGAAGAACATCGTTCGGCTGGTGCTCCGGCTTGTGTCTACATCGCCGGCGAGGTCGCCGTCACAAGAGCCAATGAAGCGTGCGGAGTCCGGCGCTCTTTTGTAGTGGAGCCCGAGTCCAAATACCCTCGCACATACCGGAGCATCGCGCTTTCCGCGACTGCGGGTGCTGGGTCGGGGCCGCTCCATGAACCGCTCGGGTAGCCGACGGCGAACGCCAAGTCCGCCGGTGTGCACAAGGTACCGCAGGGCTTCCCATCACCGCCGATACATCGTCGCATCCACCTCCTCCGCCGTGCTCTCCTTGCTCGGCCTTCCTTCTCCTCCATCGGGGTGGTCGCTAGATTGCGATCCACCATGTCTCCCCACTCGAGAACCCGCCGGCGTAGTGGGCGGGCGCAGCGTGATGCCCTTGGCATCTGGTGCACCTCGACGCCGAGGTAGTAGCGAGCGAGCAGGCCGAGATCACTCATCTCGAATCGATCCTTCATGGCGGCCTTGAAGCTCTCCACCTCCCTCCAATCACGCCGGTGATGATCGGGTCATCGACGTAGACGCCAACCGACAATAGAGTCCTTCGGCTGCCGCGCCGGCATCGCCGCCTCATCGCGCCTCTGGCGAAGCCCATCCGCTTCAGGCGTGGCGTCCAGCTTCTCGTTCGGGGAGCGCGCGCTTGCCGCAGCTCCGTTCAACGCCTTCTTCAGCGGTACACCTTCCTTCTTCTCCGGCGAAGCGACGAAGCCCGGCGGTTGCCGCACGCACACCCCTCCTTGAGGTCGCCATTGAGGAAAGCGACTTCACGTCCATGTGGTGGACCTTCCACCCTTCCCGCGCCTCCAATGCGAGGAGCATCCGCACGGACTCCATCCTCGCCACCGGCGGCGAACGCGCGTCTTCGGTCGACTCCCTCCCGCCGCAGAAGCCACGCGCCACCAGCCTCGCCTTGTGCTTGGTGACCACCCCCTTCGCCCCTTCTTGAGCTTGAAGACCCACTTCGCCGAGATCGGGCGGGCGGTGGCCGTCGGGGAGGTCCACGAGCTCCCAAGTCCGGTTCTTCTCGACCGACCGAGCTCCTGCTTCATCGCCGCCTCCCACTCGATGGCCCTTGGCCTCCGTGTGGTTGACCCGGCTCCCGGCGTCGCGCGTGAGGTGGAGCGAAGCGAAGAGCCGCTCGCTGCCCCGGCGGCGACTCATCCCCGATGATGTTCGTCACCGTGCGGTAGCGAGAGTGGTTCGTCGTCGTGCTGCACGCGTCCAGCCGCTCCTCGTCGTTCTCCAGCGGCGCGTAGCCCGGCTCGAATCGGGCGCGCAACGCGTCGGCGCAGCCCCGGGCGTGGTTGCCCAGACGCCCCGGGCGAGGAGTTCGAGCTCTCCCCGCCTCGGCGCCACTCCGCTCCCGAGCCGGAGCAGGGATGGCGAGCCCGGCCAAGATGCAGTGGAAGCGAGCTTGGTGACGGTGTCCTCGCTCCCGATCCCCGTCCCTCCACCGCCGATGACGAACTCCTCGGCCCGAGCCATCTCCTCTCCTCCCTTTCGAATCCGACCACGCTCGCCGAAGACCACGCCCGCGAGACGCGCCGCGCGGGTGGCGGGGTCGAGGATGCGGTGGTGCGCCTTGGCGCCGCCCGCGCATCCGGCGAAGATCCGGGCACGGCCGATCGTCCGGCTTCTTGTTGCGACAGATCATGGCGAACGCCACACGGCCGAACGTCGTGCGCAGTGCCCCACCCCGCCCGCGCCTTGCCGTGCCAGCCTCGTGCGGCGTCATGCCCCGCAGCCGCCTGGTCGGCGCCGGTCCGGGGCCCGCCAGCCAGATGGACGGCGGTGACCACGGCCTCGCCCGAAGCGTGCCCGGAAACTCCTCGCCTCAACAAAGCCCGGGCATGGCGACCACGGTGCCGTTCCGCGCTCCACGACGCCGCTCGCGGTGAGTGCGGGGCGCCGTAGTGGCGCTAGATCCTCCTCCGCGCAGCAGGCGGTGAACTTCGCCGACGGTGAACTCCCCGCCCCGTTGTCCGTCCGCGGGGTGCGCAGCAGCTGCCGCCAGCATCTCCGCCCGCGCCGCAGTCTTGATGGCATCCGCGCCATGTCCTTCGCCGCCGAGCGCCACCCACATGTACCGCGTGGCGGCGTCCGACCAGCCAGCGAGGAAGTAGCGCATGCCACCGGAGTCGCCGGCGTGATCGGCCCATAGAGATCCCCGTGCACCAGCTCCAGCAGATCCTGCGCGCGCGGTACTTGGCCTCCGACGGAACGGGCGCGGCGACGGTGCCGTGATGACGCCGCGACGTGTCGCAGAACTCGCCCGACGCTTGATCGCCGACACGGCAGCGCGCGCCATGCCCTCCCGGACAACCTCGCGGCCGCATCGAAATGCGCATGGCCATACCTCTCATGCCGCGCCACGCCTCATCATCCTTGCGCGCGCGGCCAACCAAATAGGCTTGGCGGTGTTCATGTGCGGGATGTAGAGCCGGTTGGCGCCCGCCGTACCTTGACGAGGAGCCGCCGACCGGTCCCAAATCCGCAGCAGACCATCCTTGATCTGCACCCGAGAGCCTCCTCGTCGAAGCCGCCCCAAACTCATGATAGAGTTCCCGAGCGCCGGGATGTAGTACACCCCGTGGAGCACCCCGTGCTCGCGCTCTTGGCCTCAAGATGATGGACCCGACGCCGTGGATTTCCACCTTCGACTCGTCGCCGAACTTCACCGCGCCTCCGCCGTAGTGTCCGTGATCGGTGAAGAGCTCGCGCGCCCGGTCATGTGGTGCGTCGCGCCGGTGTCCGTGTACCCGACCATCAATCTTCTCGGCGGCGGCTGGCTCGAGTGGAGGAAAGCCGTCGCCTTGGGCTCGGAGATGTCTCGCGGCACCGACTTGGCGTAGAAGGAGGAAGCTTGAGCCCCGCGCGCCCTCCCCCGCGTCCATCTCCACGAACCCGCACGCCAGAACGCGAGCTGAATCCTCCTCTCGCCTGCAACGTGCGCCGCACCTCGATTGTGGCGAGGTTGAGGGGCAATCCCGCGCCCAGTGGCGGGCTTTGTTGCGATTGAGACAGGTGTCGTCGCGTCCCGCCCGCCGATCGCCACCGCCTCTCTCCCCGCACCTTGATCACCTCCCTTCCCCTTGTTTTTCTTGCCACCGCGGGGACGGCGATTGCGGCCGCCATCCTTCGACGACCCGGCGCCCTCCTCCTTCTTCTTCTTGTCGAAGGCCCGCCACTGCTCGGCGGTGTACAGGAGCTTGTCGTTGCTCGCCTCCGCCTCCGGCAGCTTCTCTCAATCCTAGATCGACTTCATGCGCGCGGTGGCGCCCTCGATGGTGAGCGCCGCGGAAGTCGAGCAGCGCGCTCGATGGAGAGCACTAGCCGCCGTACTTCTTGGGCATGCACCGGAGAAACTTCTCCACGGCACGGCCCTCATTGAGATCGACGGTCGCCGTTGCGCGCCATCTGCTCCATCGAGATTGGTCGACCGCAGCGCAAAGTCCTCGACTTGCTCCCCCGGCTTGAAAGTGAGACCTTCCCACTCGCTGCGGAGCCGCTGCAGCGTCGCGCGCTGGACGCTCACCGCCGACGCGTCGTGTGGCGATTGCCTCCCAGGCAATCTTCGCCGCCCTCTTCCCGGCGATGGCGGCGCCCAACTCCGGCGGCACGGCCGCGCAGAGTGCCTCAAGGCCCGCCGATCCTCCCCTCGTAAGAGACGTCGCCCCGTGGTGCACGCCTCCCGAAGACCGCGCGCCTGAGCTTCACCTTCATCGAAGGCTCCACTCATGGTAGTTGGGGCGGGTGAGTTGGGGCCGGGGCCGGCCGGATCCCGGTACACCCGCACCACCGAGAACGCCCGCGCCGCCCGCGACGGCGCCTCGAGACGCCGAGATGCGGCGGCGGCGCTCCGGGCTCCTCGATCCTCCAGCCCCGCACCTTGTCATCCTCCTCCGCCTTCACCTCCCGGCCAGAGCGAGCCGCGGCAGGCCTACCGCGGCCCGAGCCGCAGTTGCCGCCGCGCGGCCGCCTCGCAGCCCACGGCCCACGGCCTCCCGCGCGGCGAGACGCCCTCCAGACTCCCCGAGCCCACATACGTGCTCCCTTCTCCGCCGCAGCCCGGCGCGCCTCTCTGGGCGGACATGGTGGTGACGGTGGCGGCGGCGGCGGTGGTCCACGGTGGACGGCGGTGATGCGGCGGGCCGGTGGGAAGACACTAGAACCCTAGGCTCTTGATACCAATTGTTGCCCAAACATGGATCAAAAACGCCCGTAGGTCGGCTTGACCAAAGGGCCGCTTGGATTGAAATGAAATTGCAATGTCTTGGTTACAATGAGGGGAGGTGGTCGCTTTGCTTATATAGGCAGAGCTCCTTGCCTTTACTTAGGGGCTAAGCATCTCTAGACTTAAGGGCCAAGGCATCCCTACTTTGCAAAAGGTAAATGCAGGAAAGTAAAATACAAGTGCTAGGGATTAATCGCTATCAAGCTTCATCGCCGCTCTTCTTCGCCGTATCATGGATCGGCTGCACTCGAGTTTGACTGATTTGGGCGATCTTCATCACTTTCTTGGGATTTCGGTGACTCGAATGCTAGCGGCCTCTTTCTCATCGCAAATGGAATGCCACTCGATCTTCCTCGCAACGAAGCCGGTATGTCGAGTGCCATTCCACGGCCACTCCGGTTGATGCCCGCACGGCTCTCCGCTGCATCGATGGATCTCCATTTGCTGATCCGACACATTACCGCAGTCTCGCCGGTGCTCTCCCAAGACTTGACCTCGACTTCGTCCCGATCTTGCTTATGCCGCTTCGGTCTCGTCATCTCTTTATGCATGATCCGCTGAACCTCATCTCGCCTTGCTCAAACGGATTCTTCGGTATGTCAAGGGCACTTTGTCTACTAGTCTTCACCTCGGCGCTGTTCGGTGACGGTCTCACAGCCTACCCGATGCCGATTGGGTCAAGCGCGGACTCTCGGCGCTCGACTTCGGGGGTATTGTGTCTATCTCGGTGATAATCTGGTGTCCTAGTCATCAAAAAGGCAGACTCATCCTCTCTCGTTCCAGCGCTGCAGAGTACCGGGCTGTCAGCTCACGCTGTTGTAGACTTGTCGGCTTCGCCGCTACTCGGAGCTTCATACTCCACTTTCTTCGGCGATGATTGTTTACTCGTGATAATGTCAGCGGTTTACATGACCGGGAATCCTGTTCAACATCGCCGCACGAAGCATATTGAGATTGACATTCACTTCGTCCGCGACAAGGTTGCTCGGGTCAGTCCGCGTACTCCATGTCCCGTCATCACACCGGTTTGGGACATCATGACCAAAGGCTTGCCTGCATGACTCTTCACCGACTTCCGGTCCAGTCTTTGCGTCCGAGACTCTCCCGCTTAGACCGAGGGGCGGGTATTAGAGATATTCATAGATATGTATAGCCTGCTATATATAGATATGTATAGCCTAATATATATAGACATATTAGATATATATAGCGGACTTGTATTGTACTTAAACTCTACTTGTACTCCAAGCCATGCGGCTATATATATGAAAGGCCACCCCCCCCTTTTTAGGGTGTGCGGTGCATTGCCCCTATTTATCTTTCTACAAATTTGTTAGAGTATATTTGGTAGTTTAGATATTGTGTATCGTAGACTGCCATAGGTATCCATGGGTTGCCTTGCCTGAGTCTTGTACTCTGTACAAACTGCCCAAGAACTCAATGCAACACATCCATCCAATTACACCAATTCTATTCTCCTTCATGGTATCAATCGCCTAGGTCCGCCAATTACACCAAGTCCTATTGATACGGCAACAATCGTCCTCGTCAAGCAGCAGATCGGGATTTCCTCGTGCGCTCATCATTGTCAGGCTACTGCCGCCTCATCCCCACCATCTTCTATCTTCGCCGTATGGCCAATGGACATCATATTTGGCCCAGCTCGCAATACCCACGAGCCGGCGCCCCCTCAGGCCCAAGTATTATCGAAGCCCACAACAAATCAAGGCCTCTGGACCAAAATGAACCCAAAAGACTAGCCTAATAGGTTCAGGTTACCACCGCTTTATATGTTGTGCTCCCCCACCATCGATTTCCGATGTGGGAGATGTCATGTACGGCCAGCCCTACGTCAGGAAACACCGTGCACGTGACGTGCGGTGCTCGAGAGAACGCGACGAGCGCGCCCAGGAAGACGCAGCGGCCGGTTCAAGTGGCTAAGGATGGAAAGCTAGGCTTAGTTGGAGAGTTTGTTTGCATGTCTAGAATTAAGGAGCAATTAGCTCCATGCGGTTGGGCCGGTTGGCCATATATGGATGTAATCAGACCCTGAATGAATTAAGCAAAGAGTTATCCCTAACCCCTCTCTCTCTCTCTGTTAAGCCGATGGCTGAGGGGAATAACCTCGCCGGCGTGACGGACGCCGGCTACGAGTTACGTAGCCGAGGTCTGGCCAGTCAGGGGTTCGAGGCCCTTGACAGGAGTAAACATAACACAATTGCCTGCAAGTGATAAATGCAAGCAGTATCATATGACTAGTGGTAAAATGTGGCAACTATCCATGACCTAAAGGTAAAGTTTAGATAATAATTTACACCAAAATGAGAAGTACAGCAAGTAAACTGAAACATGCAAAGTATAGGTGCAATTTCATATTATGGGCCCTGAACACGCATCCAATATACATCTACTATGAAAACCACATGCAATAGCACCAAGGTTGTTATTTACAAGTCATAACGTGTTTAAGTAATTGTTGTAAAACATCAGAAACAATGTATACAGCAATACTGAAAGCTACTTAGCCAACAACACACCTCATGAATGTCATGATCCATTTTTTCCTTCATGCTCCTTGCTTCCTGTGTCTTTTCCCAAAAAGATTTCAAATTTTCTTTCTTCACAATAAATTCTTTCCTCAGTTCCTCTATAATGGCCTACAAGATAAGGAAATATCAAATTCAGTTAACAACCATTTCAACATTTCAGACCTGGTACACCTGAATATTTAAATATTTTTTGAGGTCACCTGAATTATTAATTTAGCACACAAATTTGGCAGCATGAATGAAACATCCTCATGAGTAGGGAGAAATGTAACATAAACTACTTAAAGGAATGAAACTTCATCAAAGTCCACTCCATTCATTATTACAAATATCAATATTATCATACATGGCCATTCAAATGTATTAAAGAAGTGACCTTGAATTCATCCTTTGATCTAACAAAACTATGAGTACAATACAAGCCAAAACAGATAGCAGTCTATTATGAATTATATTTGGTAAAATGCTGACTAACAAACATGAAATTCTTCCATAGTTAGTAAACAAAAATATATATCGGTGTATGTAGAACAGGACTGCTCTAAGAAAAATGAGAGAGAAATGTTAACATTAAAGTAACGCTTACTGTATTTCGATCAATTCGTTCTTGGCATGCAGGGATACGCTCTTTGAGTTTCTCAAAGCGTCTCTTCTTGTCCCCAATCTTTTTATCAACATCATAAACCCATGCCCAAGCCAACTTTTTTCTTCAAGTTTTCAATCTCGTGTGCTATTTCTTCAATATGTTCTGTATTCTTTATCTTCTCCTGAATTTCATCAAGTTCTCTGAGTGCTGGCCTAATTGACACTTCCAGTTCTTCAACTATAGAGTCCGCAATGTTCAGGTTGTCTCTTATTGTAGCAAGCAAGTCATTCACTTGTTGAAGCAGCGTAGCCTTGAAAAAGAACTGAAGCGAAACAGAAAGGTATGAGCAGTAAAAACCTAGAATGAGGCCAGTTATTAGTTATATTAGGAGAGCATACAGAATGAACAGGTGCAGCAAGCTTTTAAACTCCAATTTATTGACTGAAGCCTAATTACTCAAGCTTATCTAAAATAGTACAGTATATTCTGAAATCTGGCCTATCAATAAGTTGAGTGTTATCTTTTTCATGAAACAACAATCAGCAAATAATGAGGCAAGAATGAAAATATACACTGGCCAGGCCACTGACAGGCACAAGAATTTGCATTCAACAATAATAGATCACTGAAAGGCATAGATGTTCTGTTGCATAGTTAAAAATTGCAGAAGAGTGGTCTGAAACTAAAAGTTTCGATTACCTTGAACTTATCCTTGTCATTTCCTGAATGTAAAAACTCTCTGCTTTTGTCTTGACTCATAATTACACAAGGATTTTCAACTTCAATCTGAAAAGTGGCACACATGCATAACAACGCAGACAACATATAAGTACTCCAGCAGAAAGGTATAAAGATGAAAACAATTAGATATCTATAGAATGAACCATGTTGAAGTACCAATTGTTTAACCAAAGGCATCCATAAATGATAAATATACACCATGCTGTCAAGAACTAGAAACGGTTTATATTATCAACATCAAGGCGTGCTCTATACTGCTGACTGAATTTGCCCACGTAGCATGTTGGATGTGTGTGCTGTATAGCATAACCTCACCATGTGCCTTAAGCACTCAAAAGAGAGTGGCAATTATCAATTTAGTATTAACAATCATTCGATCATACTTTGGCTATTTCTAAGAAAACGAATAATGAAGAAGCAACAAATGAAGTCAGTCAAACGGATGAGAATGTTCTGCTCTAAGCAACAAGCAACTTACATTAAAATGTTCAATTATTTCATTTAGGTCATCCTTGCGATGTGCCACCTTCCTCCCTGTTGGTACAAGCAGACATTAACAGTTAATATAACATAATAGTTCAAGGGAAAATCTAAAAGAGCTGATAACAAATAAATCTATTTTCTTAGTTCAATTTAGCAAATTTACCAAAATTATCAATTTATACTTCACACTTAATGCGACTTCAAATATCAGCTAGTTATTGAGGCCCAAAAGCCATTGTCGTTTAATAGAATTTTAGCTATCTATGATGGAAATGAAGGGTATATGTCTATATGATGGAAATGAAGGGTAACATATAAGAACTGGGCGCTCTGAGTATATTATATCGTGGGAAGGCAGAATGTCTGTGATTTAAAAACATGTAATACGAAGCCAACAATTTAAGAGCATGTGAATTTTTTGCCTACTTGGAAGTGGGTCATGATACTTGCCAACATTGATTAGAAACCAAGGGCAATGGTACTAACATTTTGAAAACAGCTAGGCTTACGGTGCAAAGTGCACGGAGAAAAAGAGAGTGAACTCAATAGTCATGAGAAGCCTCTATTGTAAACTAACTTTACAAGTGACTAAACAAAGGCAACGATCTAAATTAATAATCTCAAAAACTGCAATAGTGTTAAAGCAAATAGCACGGTCTACTAGAATGAAAACATGACCAAAAATTGACAACTTGGTGCCAGCAACTTCACCCAAGAAACACCACTTGCAATAGAAGAACACAACCAATAATCGGGGAGGCTAGAACAAGTACTATTACCATGTTGATCCTTCAAAACTGTAGAACCCGCTGATTCAGTAATCCTGCGTTCCAATATAATGGTGTCCCCAAATACTTCAGGCTTAAATGCATCTTCACCATGGTTATTAATATCCACAGTAATTGCTGCATAGCTGGAGTAGAAGAGAAGATTGAAAATGTTAGGCCAGTTACAGCTGGTTGCAAAAAGGAGACACAGAACCTTAAGTGAAGGTTGTGTGGTCAAGAATATGTGTGGCAGATTAAGAATCCTCTATATGCATGAAAACAGTGGAAAAATTATATTTACGCTTTTCAGATACAATATACTGCAGATTCCCCATTAGTCGGTGCAAGCAGGAACAACCAGTCCCATAAACTCCTCCATCCTCACCGACCCGGCCACCACCGCCACTGCGCCTCCTCGGCCTCCTCACCGGCACCCTTTGTGCTCTCCCCTACCTCCCCACTCCAGCTCCCCCCCCCCCCCTCCATCTCCGCCCCCCGGCGGCCGGTGGCCGGTCAGAGGTCGATTCGCCCCTCCTTGGCTGGATCGGGCTCCAAGCGGCCGGATCTGGCGTCCCTTGGCCTGCGGACGGCGGCGGCAATGGCGGCGAACCACTAGGGTTTCCGGCTAGCGATTGTGTTGCGGCCGTCGGACTCGGTCTTTGCGGATCCAATGTGTGTTGGTTCTGGTCGTCGCCCTCTTCGTTCGACGCCGGTGGCCTCCATCAACCTCGCCATGCTAGGTGCCGGGCGTCCTCACGGCCGTCTCTTTTCGGGCATCGCCACGCCGAGTGACGTCTGAGGTCATCATGGGCCAAGGCGCCCCCTCGAAGCGAAAGCAGCGCTCTAACCAAACGCGGCGGTCATGGAGTGGTTGCCTAGTTGCGGAACCCCGGCCGAGCGGAGCGCCTAGGAAGTTATTTGTGCTATTTGCCAACAGCCCTCTCGGGCGGCGCTAGGCACATATGGGCGGATTCGGCGGGCTGTTGCCCTGGGCTACGCTGGCTGCAGTATATCGGCCGGCACCCGCAACCCCTCTCCCCTCCTAAGGTCAGGGAGCGGCCCTGTGGTGCTGGCCTTGGTTCTCGGATGAAAATCTTGCTCAGTCGAAACTCGAAACACAT
Organism: Hyparrhenia diplandra; assembly: GCA_015847255.1. Taxonomy (NCBI): domain Eukaryota; kingdom Viridiplantae; phylum Streptophyta; class Magnoliopsida; order Poales; family Poaceae; genus Hyparrhenia; species Hyparrhenia diplandra. The sequence goes on along the minus strand of JADLZK010000410.1, from coordinate 131,116 downwards.
TGTTCTCCTTCCTGAGGGCGTTGCTTTGAGAACCTCAACCTCTAAGGATTGCTCCATGTGAAAACCGAAGAACTCTTGCTGGTCCAGGCGGCGGCGGCATCTTGATGTTGCTCTCCTGCTGTGTCGTCGCGATGGAGTACTTGCGAGGGCGACCGCTATGGAGCCCTTACGAGGGCAATCTTGGTCAGTGTGGAGGGAATGAAGAGCTAACGGACAACAAATGATCCAAACATCAAGTTTCTAAGTAGACGAGTGATGTGATGGATTGGTGTTTTGCGTAAAACTTTACTGCAAGATTGGAGCGGGAGCGAAGAAGAAGATTGAAGCTTAGTCTTCTGGTTTTCTTGCTTTGTTTTTAGCTTTTTTCTTATTTTGTGTTTTCTCTTGTCTGAGGGTTTAGAGTCTAAGAACTCTAGTAAAATAACATTTTGGCTATATATATACGCTCGTGGATATAGAGGCCAGATTGAAAATATCCTTCATCTAAAAAAGATACAATATACTGCAAATGCCTTTGAGCTTGAGAAGCATATTGGAAATATACTAGATGTAGGTGTGTGGCACGATATTTGCGGTTCTCCACAATCATAACTTATCGGTATCTATTAACCGCGACAGACCAGAGTCAGACATATCAACGCAGCAACAAAAGTCCACAAATCTCGTTAGCCCTAAAACTGATTTAACTCCTTTCTTAGAAAATCATTAAGAATTTCTAAAAGAAGAAAGGGGAAAATGATAGAAAGCGGACGCAACCTGCAGCCGGTCTTGATGAAATCCTTGAGGGAGGCGGCGCGCTGGGTGTTCTTAGCGCGGCAGCCGAAGGCGACGCAGAGGGCAGTGAGGATGGCGCTCTTCCCGCCTGCGCCGCCGCGTCGTAGGAGAAGAGAAAGTCATCATTTGTTAGGATGCACCGCTACAGATGGGGAGAGGGACGGGGGGTTAGGGTTTGGGAGGCGTACTTCCGTTCTGGCCGGTGATGAAATTGACGTGCTGGTCGAGCTCGATGTGGAGGCTGGAGTGGCACATGAAATTCTCCAGCCGGATGAGGGAGATCGTCCCCGCCGACATCGCCGGCGGCCAGACCGTTTCCTCTAATCTACAGTAAGACCCTGTTGGGTTTAGGCCTTTTCGAATCTGAGACTAAAAAGATTAAAAATATCTCTTTTGTTCCCTTAAAAACTAAAATAGGAGGGACCTTTTTAAGATTTTTTTCTTAGATAGAAATCCCATGGAATCCTATGGATTGTTTCCTCATGGAGGAACTTTTTTCAAAAACGGACTAAAAACATAGGCCTATACTCGCTTCATACCGAAATAGTTGTCGTTGAGGATGCATGTGTGCTTACGGAGGCATTAATTAGGGAAAAAAATAGGAGATCGGCGGTGTCGTCGTGCCGCCGCCCCGTATTTAACGGGTTCGTGGTGGCTTGTCATTGGATCGCGAGTGCTCCATCGTGTTCCCTTAAAAAACTCGGCTCTCTTTAAGATTTTTTTTCTATCACGGAATCCTATGGATTGTGCTCCCAAAAACATGTGTCGGCCTATACGATGCCCGCCGGCGGCCGCATCGCCAAAGGCGGATCAATGGTTGTGTGTTTTCCCTGGGTTGGTTAGTCATTGCGCAAGAAGACCCGCTAGATCTGGGTTCGACTCCCCGCGTGGGAGCCGAATTTAAACGTGTTTTCTGCATTATATAAAAAAATATAAAAAATAGGCCGGTTTCCTTACTGAAAAAATATAAAAAATTCCAAAAAAAAAAAGTAGGACCGTACGAGGGATGCAGAGGGCGTGCGGTGGAGGTCAAGCTCCACGGTCGTACCGTGGGCCATCGCACGGGCACGCTCTCGTTCGCTGCGGCGAGGATGACCGGGATGGAGACGAGGGCCACCCAACGCCCAACGGCATCTCCGGCTCCACGTTAGACTCCTGGCGCGCACGCGACGACGACTCCGTCGTCGATTCGGACACCGAGCAGGGCGATGCGGAGCCGATTGGGCATCAGAGTCGACGCACGACGGAGCACTCGCAACAGCCGAGCGGGCATCAAAGCCGACGCACGACGGAGCATTCACGATCCAATGACAACCCGTCACGTACCCGATCGTACGGGCGAGCACGCTACAGCACTGCCGTCTCCAATTTGTTTCCCTTAATAAGGGGATATTTTGTTGCCCTTATTAGCTCAATGATTGTTACTTTTGTAACAACCTTGCATTGCATGGCTCAAATTTGGCAAGTCATTAGTGGCAATAGGTTATAGGTGCTGATTCAACTCCCCGCATGCACGCTATTTTTTATTTTTTGGCCATTGGCTTGGGTCGCGAGAGATTAATGCGGGTAAAATGGAACATGCGTGCGTATAACGTCAACAATACACTGCATGCTAGTGAAAACGAGCCTAGAGCTTCAGAACAACAACAAATTGGGGTACGGAGGGAGTAGGTCCTAACTTGAAAGGATGAGTACTCAGGGATTTTTACGGGTGGTTCTTTGCTTGGGCCAGCGGGTGCTTTTTGCTCGAAAGAAGGCCGTCAAAATTTTTAAAAAAATAGACGTGGGTTGGATGAGCAAGGGGGTTCGAGGCAAAGCAGAGACGAGGCGATGTAGAGGGAGGAGTCGAGGTGGGCGGGAAGGAACTAGGTGGCGGCAAAAGCCATGAAAGCCAGGGCAATTTGGAGGCGAGGTGCGAGGCCTATGCCCTGCGTGCGAGACGTCAACGCCGTTGCGGGAAGTAGTGACGAAGCCTGAAAAAATTTTAGGTGGGGCTGAAACAAAGGAGATGTTAATTTGCATGAAGATTTAATGGTGATTTTTTGTTTTTCTACAGTAATTAACCTTGATTACCCTATTTTAGTAGGGGGCTAGAGCCCCACCAGCCCTAGTGCTGGCTCCGTCCATGGCGGGAAGGGCCTTGAATGGTAAGGAGCAGCCGACGTTGTGGGTTTCTTGTTGCGTCCTCTGTTGGAAAAGGGGGGTTTTGAGTGTCAAGCTTTTCTTTCGTGCGCGACTGAAAGGTCCTAAATGGCTAGAGGGGGTGAATAACCTAATAAAATTTCTACAAAAACACTAGAGCAACTTGTTAGTAAATAACAAAGCGTAAATGCGTTTGCTCTAGCTCTACTTGTTGGCAAGCCTCCTATTGACAATTCTAGTTGCTATAGTCTCTAATTCACACTCAAGGGCTATGTCACTACTTTACCACTAGGTGAACAAGCTAATTACTCTAGCAACTAAGCAAAACTACTCAAACTACACTAGCACAAGATATATGAAAGTAATGCAAGAGTGTAGAGGTGATATACCACAATGTCGAGGCTAGTCAATACAATCACCAAGGAAGCAACAATATGATAACCAAATTGGAGTCAATCACCGAGAGACAAAAGAAGACACGAGATTTAACCCGAAGTTCACTTGAGCACCCTCAAGCTAATCTCCGTTGTGCCGACCTTCTCACGTGTGGGTCAAGGTGGAGCTCACTCCAAGCCAATTGCCTTTAAGCTTCTTGCACCCAATGCAAATGAGAGGTACCCAAGACATGAGCAATAGATTACTCACACTTTGTCTTCCTGACGAAGAGTGTGTGACCCTCTCACAAATCACCGGAGGTGGCCAAGAACATTCACCTTCTCTTGCCAACGCCTCCACCAATCACCAAGCCGGCTAGGAGTGGTGCTCTCCAAGAGCAACAAGAAAACCACCGGCTCACAACGATCCCCAAGTGCCACTAGATGCAAAGATCAAAATAAAGTGCACTTGAATCACCTCAACTCACTAGAATGGATGCTCTCAAGCAAAAGAGTGAGGAGGAGGATGAGTGCTCAGCTCTAGAGGTGTTAGGATTGATTCAAAATGACCAAGAGGCCTCCCATGGCCGGCCAAAGGGGTATAAATACCCCACACCACGAAATGTGGCCGTTGGGGTGCAAACCACGCACAAATCAGCCTGACCGGACGCACGGACCGGACTCACCAGTGAGTCCGGTCGGTGGGTCCGGTCACAACCGACAAACCCCACCGACCGCCAAAACGAGCGGCGAAGCGTCGCGGCCGCGCGTCCGATCGCGCGCTCCGTCGCTGGGTCTCCGATCAAGGCTTCCGGCCGCGACCGGATGCTTCCGGTCGGTGGCGTCCGGTCGCCCGTCGACCACCGACCGAGAAAACATGCTCTCTGCCGGACGCGGTGACCGGTGCGTCCGGTCGATTTTCCATGCGTCCGGTCAGTGAGTCCGGTCACTGTCTGAGCTGCAAAAATCCGTCGTTTCGTCGTCGTTCCTTCGCCTTTGCTCCGAACCAACTTCCGTCACTTGATTCTTGTTGCCGACACGTCGAAGAACACCCCGACACCATGTGTTAGCATTTTAAAAACATTTTCCATCAAGTACGGAGTTAGCTCTCTAGGTTAGAATGCATGCAAATGATTTTGAATCTAGAGGCACATGAGGACCGATATGTATGATAGTTTTCCCCTTTTTATAGTACGGCTTATCGATCCTATAATCACTCACACCCTCTATGGTGTCTTGAGTGTAAAATCAAAATGGTCCTATGATATACCTTTGCCTTGAGCCCATTTTGATCCTCGAAACACGCCATGTCATGCACTTGATCAACAATTGGATTATCTCGACCCATCCATCATGACCACCATGCACAAACCTCGGCTTGACCAATCTCCAACTAAATCAACACTTAGCATAGAGAGATTAGTCCTAAGGATGTCATCAATTAGCCAAAACCAATCTAGAGATCTCCAGCGACGCAAAACATCAAATGCATCTAGTCTAGAAAGTCTTATTTGACCTTAGAAATGTTGCAACCAGTGTTTTAAAAGCGGCTAGACCTCCAGGTGAGTCTTTGAGTAATGTCTAACACTTAGGCGGCGCCTAGGCAAAGGTGCTATAGTTTTCCAACTTAGAGTAAGGCTGGTCGATTGTAGGTTTTTGTGACCTTCACTCAACCCACTTATATAGTAGTTAGCTCTTCGATATTCATAAGAGTTTCACTTCTCTCTCTCATAGAGTTTTCTTTATTCTTGTTTCCAAGGTTGTTTTTCTTCTCTACTCCTTTCTCTCCTCTACCTCATCATTTAATCCACATGTAGCCTCATATATACTTGCTTTTAAAAGAATTAACATTAACACTAACATTAAAACATATTGTTCGTTAATAAATTTATTTAGAGATATAAGTATAATATATATTATTTTCTATATACTTGTTTAAAGTTAAATTAGTTTACTTCTCCCCTCCAATTATTTTGAGACAAAAAAAGTAACGAACAAGTATCCTACTCCCTCCGTCCCAAATTTTTTTTCTCGATCGGGCCATTCACCCGTGTTTCATTAAGAGGAGGAAAACCAAATCCAAATACAAACTAAACCAGATCTTTGAGCGGACATCAGTACAAAGAGTGAAACAAAACACAAGAACATAACACAAAGCAAGCAACCTAACTACTCCGTCCCAAAAATAAACGTAATTTTTTGATTTTTACAAAACCGTTCGTCTTATTTAAATTTCTTCTATAACATTATCACTTTAGTTATGACTTACTATATCGATATTTTAATAATATTTAATTTATTTTATAATTTAAATAAAATTTTGAATAAGACGAGTGGTCAAACATATAGTTTCTAAAAGTTAAAGAATTGTGTTATTTTAAAACAGAGGTAATACTTTTTATACTTTTTATGACAAGTGCTCAACATTTTTTTATGGTAAGTGCTCAAAAAGACTTCGGTCTGCACGAGTACACAAATTAAGATTCATCAGATTTAGGATCAATTGGCAGCTACGCCGTGAATCTGCGAATCCGTAATTCTACCACATCCCTCTACCTCGCATTAATCCTGCATTCCCTAGCCACACATTGGCGAGTTCTGCCCAGGCCCCAAGCCCAGGCGACCACAAATTGATACATGCAGACACGAAGAACTTCACTCTATGAGTCAAGTGAAACATATACGCACTACCAGTATATACTCACAAAGCAAACAGAATAGCCATGTTGCATCTGTACCACAAACTGAAAACATTCAAACACACTCATGCCAAACGGCACTAGTAGGACACAAGTAATGCACAGACGTGGAGCTATATACAGGACGGGTGCCAAACGGCAAACGCCCAGGTCTCACGAGCAGTGGGGCCGGTGGCTCATCACTTGCTGCCGGCAGCGGCAACGTCGACGCCGTGCTGGGACTGGGATCGCTGTGAAACGGCCTCGATGAGATTGTGCACGGCCTTGTCGTAGCTGACGAAGCCCATGAACCAGAAGTCGTGGGAGTCCACGGTGACGATGTGGACGTACTTCTCCGGCGGGCTCTCCTTCATCGTCACCGGCTCCACCGTCGCGATCTTGCCAAGAGGGATCATAACCTGCAGGAGCACGAGACAGCGTCATTATTCTGTGGCCGCCACGCGTCCATGCGATCGAAGGCCGGTTTGCTTTACCTTGTAGTAGCTCCAAGCGGTCTGGCCAGACGGCGCGGTGAAGGAGAGCGGGCGGTCGCTGCAGAAGGCGACGTTCATGTTGGTCAGGTAGAGCGTGCCGGCGACCGGGCCGGTGGCCGTGGACAGGTAGCAAGCGAACGTCTTCTTCAGGTGCTCCTCGGGGCTGGAGGAGAAGGTCTGCTTGTACAGCTTGTCGAAGCCGCCCTCCGACAGGGCCTTGGCGCCGAGGCTTAGCTTCCCCATTGCCGCGTCAGACATGGATGGCGCAGTCTTCACTGAAACATGTATAAACACTATGTAATGAGATCTGCCACCACTGACCACAAATGAAACACTATGTAATGCTAACGTTAACAAACTAATTCCCTCATAGAATAAACTATCAAATGGCCTCAGATATCAACTCTGACATCAGTATGGTGGTTTACTCAGCTTGGGTGTGTCAGCTATGACCACATCACAGCTATGTTGAAACTACCACTACATTGTCGAAACTACCACTACATTCAATAAGTATAACTACCAAACATCAGCAAACATATAAATTAGATGGCAGATGCCGGGGGTGTTTGGATTCCGGCCACAATCACAAGTGTGGAGAAGAAATCGCTCGCCTAACTTTAGCCGCCGCTGTTGTTGCTGACGGTGGCGGCCATAGTTCTAAGCCTCATATGTTGGGCGGCGCCACACATGGGGTGGCAGCCTTTTGGCTGCCAACCAAACATCCCTGCATTCGAGACAATCCCTACACAGACAGGATGGTAGCGTCGATATTTTTAGCATAGTAGAAAATGATACTGTTTAAGTTTAAATCAATCTAGTTTTAACGGACATAGTAATAATAACCAACTAGTAAAACGCTTAAATTACTATACATGGTCCATTGTTGAATTTCAAGGTCTATCCATGAGTCTCTGCTAATATTTGCGTAAATTACCACAGCAGGTAAATGGAATCATCTATATAATACCTATTTAAATAATTCTAAATTATAACCTTAGAATCATTTAGTGTCTGTTGGTTTAGGAAAAATACAGCGTTTAATAGTGTTCGATTAGAACAACAAATAAAGATTCCAGCAAAAGCAGAGCCTCCTCTGTCCCTAGAAGCAGAGCACTATCTACTGTGATCAGGTGACGAGCAAAACAGAGCATCCTCTGCTCTCCTCTGCTCCTACCAAAACCAAACTGAGTTACCGAAACAAAGCATCTGACTGAACTTACGATTGAACCAGATGTTGGAGGCCAGCTCCTCGGCCTTGCGGCTCCAGGTGTTGAAGAAGTCGAGGATGTGCTCCATGGGGCTGTCCCCCTTGCCCCTCTGCTGCTGCGGCGGTGCCGTCACGGGCTCCCCATGATGACGTACGGCGGCAGCTCCTGGTCCCCGCGCGCCGCCGTCCACCGCGCTGCCTCCTGGTTCTCCGGGTGCGCTCCGGGGGCCGCCGGCGGGCCCATCTGCCGCGTGCCCCACCGCGCCGACTCTGCGGGAGGCGCCGCGGGTTGCGGCGCGCCGGCCGTGGTGGCGGGTACGTCGTGCTTGCCGTCCTTGCCTTCCATGGATGACGACGATGACGCGTCGCTGGCCGGGAGGAGCAGGTGGTGGAACGATGTAGATGGACCTAGGCGGGAATGGAAAGCGCGAGGCGAGACAACTGGGCTGATCGCTGATGGCGAGACCGCGGCGAGAAGGGGGAGTTTTATAGCTGGTGCAGCAGTGACGTGTCGGCCGGCGCGTTGGAGAGCTTGTAGCTTCGGGAGCAAGAACCTTCGAGGCGCGGCACACGCGGATGCTGCTGGGGTTACGTCGGCAGTTTAGACTTGAGACTTAGCCGTGGAGAGAACGTGTTATCGTTTAGAATGAAAAACAAAAATTCACATACTACTACATGGCTGGGTCGCCGTGTTCTTCTGTTCTGGATTAATCTGAGGAATATTTTTCTAATAAGTGCTGCTTTTTTTTTTTTTTTTTTTTACAGAAGGAATAAAAAGTTGATTTGCTTGAATAGAACCATTAGAATGGGTGAACATGATTATTCTGAAGTAATAATTCACTATGCCACTACCTTATGATCCGATATGTCCTTAATTTTGGCTTTGTGACGCTCATATGGTATTTAAAAACCTTAGCGGTAGACATTTCATGATGTATGTGTATTTATTCAAGGTTACAGTAATAAAAAAAAAAAAAAAAAAAAAAGTAACTGAAATTCTAGCAGTCATGAAACAGATATTAAATTGCTTCTTAAAACTCTTTGTTCCATGACATAATCTTTCTCGTGGATAAACTCACGAAAACACCATTTTTATCTGATAAGCCTTTTTTCTTTTCCTCTGATTTAAAAAATAATCGAGTGTTATTGATTCATGGGTAACGGTGAGAGAACTCACGCCACAAGAACTGAACTCAGGATACAAAATTGTATTAGTTGGCAACAACTCTTGAACTTTGCATACAATACTTTCTTTTTATCCTCGAGTTCAAACAAGTTCTAGCACATGAGAGCAAAGCGCTAAATGGTTCAAAGCTTGGGTCCCCCGCTCTATTTAAATTGTAAGTCGTTCGATTTTTAGTAAAAAAAGTAGAGATAATTTTTTTTTCCTTCTTTGAAGAGAATTAGTTATTAGACAATGTTGAACTTTTTGTGATTTTTTTATTTTGACGATCTTGATTATTGTCGACGGCATCGATAGAATTTAGTGGGGGTTGCCAAAAATGCTACAAATGGCGCTAATGAGCATCACGCAGCTGCTTCTGGTCGTTATAGTGACATTATTTAGAAATGTGAAGTATATGTCTAAGACAACTATTTATGGAAATGTGAAATTTATGGAGTGAAAGTTATATTTTTCTAGAAGCGCGAGTGACGATCTATACCAAACATACCCCATATATAACGGGGAGAGACTAGAACGACTAGAACTAGCAGAAAGCATAGCGAAGACGACGACAAGCTACGCAAGACTTCCCGCCTGTCCCTATCCACGACCCCCGACATTCCATGGGCGACTCAGGCGGACCCCACCACCACCGCCCCTCGCCGCCGCCGCCGCTTTCGGACGGCGGCAAGCGACGGCGCCTCCCCCAACGTCCGCCTCGCCGGCTCCGTCCCGCTCCCTTCGCACCTGCCCCACCCGCGCCGTATCCCCATCGTCCCTTCCACCAGGTCCCGCAAGCCCCTCCACCTTCAACACGACAGCAACCGCCTTGACCACCCCTCCGCGGAGCCACCCCAAACCCTCCTAAAACCCTTCACCGATAGCGGCGACGACGTCGTCCTGGCCGCCGCCTTCCCCCGCAAGGCCAGGGCCCCGAGGTCCACGGCAGCCGAGAAAGCAAACAGAGTCAGAGGGGCGGAGGATTCGGAGACGGAGACGGAGATGGAGGAGGAGGAGGAAGAGGAAGCGGGGGGGAGGAAGTGGTGGACGTGCCAAGCTGGCTGTGGGGGATGGGGATGGGGCACTATGCGGCAGCGTTCGAGGCGCACGAGGTCGATGCTGAGGTGCTCCCCTGGCTCACTATGGACGACCTCCGGGACATGGGCATTGGTGCCGTCGGAGCACGCCGCAAGCTCTTCTGCGCCATCCAGAGGCTCACTTCGCAGCCGCCGCCACGGAGGTGAAACGTTCTGTCTGACCTTCGTGCTGTGGGCATGCTAGCTAGTCAGTTCACCACCCCCTCTTTGCTACGGCACTAGACTCGCGGCTCTTAGGAGTAGGTGTCCAAAGTGTAAAAAACGACAAGGTTTGATCTTTTTGCTTAGCTGTGAAACAGTAGCATGGTCAGTTCGTGGCCCCGTCACATAGTGTAGATGTGGAGAAGGTGAAATAGGAATGCAAACTCCACTGCTTTTGATGTTGCCTAATGCTTTCGTGCAAGTGCTAGGATGCTGTGTCGTGTGATGTAAATGTGAAAATTATGGAATACTAATGCTAGAGTTGTTGATCTCATGTTTCGAACATCATTGCTCCATACTTTTCTTCGGCGCATTGGGTTGAATTAGTGTAATTTCGACATCTTGGATACTGAAATATGCTATGTGTGCGCGCTGTGTTACAAATCTAAGTTCATTTTTATGAGGATTCAATTTAAGTTCATCTTGTAGGGGAGAATTACATAGAAATTTCAAGTAGGGAGTTTGTCTGTACTGCATTGCTATTTCTAAATTGCTTTTGTAGTATTAGTGTTCCCACATGTTTAGATTGCTGAAAATGTTTCATTTTTTTTTTTTTGGGTGTGCCAAATATTTTGCCTAACAATTTTAATTGTACCATGGTGGATTTTGCATAGCTGATCATCTGCTGCAGAGAACAACAAAATTTGTATGTCAATGGTTCTTACCTTTTCTAAATGCTATTAGTAGCCTTCAGTGAAATGTTTGTTTTTGCTATCGCAGTGCAAGAAAATATTCAACTTGCCCTATTATTGGCCATCTTATTGGGTACTGTTTACTGTATTCCATTCTAGCGTTTCTTCTTGATTAGTTGCTTCAGTGTATACAACCCTGAGAGTACACATGAAAATGATAATATACTGTGTTGACGCGAATTTAGGGGTGTCAACATACTGCATCTAGCTGTGCCCCTGATGTCCTTTTGGAGTTGTAATGGCCAGTAAGTATGAGACTTAACTTTATTAATGACTTTGCAGTTTGCACTACTATTAATGTTTAATTTAATGTGGGTCTTTTAGAAAAATATTTCTTTATAAATACTCCCTCCGGTCCAGTTTATAAGGAATTTCATGTAGGTCAAGTGTCGAACTTTATAATCGTTTACCAATAAGTTGGCTAACAACTTTTAACTATTGACTATTGTAATACAAACTTGATATTATTAGATTTGTAATCAAATATACTATCCAATAACAATAAGTTTATAATCATAAATAAATAGTATAAAATAACTGAATGGTCAAAGTATAGTTTGGAATTAAATGATTTTTCTTAAATTTTAATCATCCTAAACTGGCATGCATATATGTTGGAAATTGAATTTGATGTCTTCTGATGGCATGGGTGTTTAGCTTCTCTAGAACTAATTATTTTGATGTTTACATATACTTTTGCAATAGCAGTGTCCTGAAAATTAGTGATTTGGTGAACTTGGTGTGAAATTGACATTACCATGCCCAACCTAATATTTTTCAGATGATAATTTATGGATATGACATAACTAAGCTTCAATAAGTGGTCACATAGTTCAATATTTTAGTTTTTCTGAATTCACCCCGTTTTCCTTGATCCTAGTTGGAGCAATTGATAAGTTATTCCTGTCCATGTAGACTAAGTATGATTAGTTCCAGTGATCATCTTTTTTCCCGTCCAAATTGGCAATTATTATTTATAGTTTGGCTTTGACCACATTATTGTTTCTGTAGACTGATATATCTCCTCATTCACAGCACAGTTCCTGCAACATTTCAGGACTGAGTTGTTAATATATCCTTTTTTGAATCTTCTTCTTTGATTTTTTATTTTACTGCTAGTGTATGGAGGGACTATTGTCTTAGTGCCTTCTGTATTCACATCGTTGGACCTTCCAGTAAATATTTCCAAAACTTTTACCTGCATTTACTCTCTGAGGTGGCAGAATTACACTCAGTTACATGGTGGATTTTATTTTTTTTTTTGGCATCCTGCAAGATATAATCTGGAAGAATAAGGGCTTGTCCTTGTCCTGAGGAACATGTACTGGGCCAGACAGCTCCTCTCCAGGCCATCGATTTCAGTGCCTGGGGCTGGATCATCCTTCCTGGGTGGGAGCCCTGGGCGAGGCTCGTTAATTTCCTTGGCACTCTGTATGTAGCCGACTTTCATTAAACAATAGTGTTCAATACTTTATTTCCAAATCCTAACAAATCCCTGCTAACTTAAAAGGGATAACAACCAATGGAATATTCACTCCTTTTTTTTTTTTTTTTTTTTTTTGAAAAGGAATAATCACTCCTAAACAATCGGATCTCAGAAACTAAGCACACATTTGCTGGAGACTCGGTGGACGCGCTCTGAAGCGTCGTGGCACTGGTGACCGTGCCCTGGCACACCGTGACATGGCCCACTTCTCAGCCACACCACAGCTTCTCTTCTGGCGTTGGTAGACATTCCCCACCATAACCCGAGAGCTTCAATTGGATTTAAGGTCAGCTGCTCACCCCCCCCCCCCCCCCCCCCAACACACACACGCAGACACACCCCACTGCACACCTTCACCTGTATGTGCCATATGGTATCAACTGAGGCCACATAACTTGTTATATACAATTTCTCAATGCAGATTTGTTTCCTCTAGACTGCTTTAAGACATGTGTTATCTCGACTGGTAGGATTATTTGCTGAGATTATGCTGCATGATAGGCCTGCGCATTGGGTCCTATGTTGTATTATTTGTAAAGATGAATTACTGGATTTTGAAATTTGAAATACAAAGATGTTTTTATTTTGTGTAGTAACTTAGTATGCCATTTATATTGGGCATATGGATTGCTTGAATATTGATGGATATAAAGTTACCTAAAAAATCATTAGGGAGGGAATCTAGTATAACATCTATATCCATCCATATCTTGATTTTGGTTTAGTTAGAATTCTCAGACAACAGCAAATATCTTATGATTTTATTTTGGCTCCTGGTGCAAGGAACGAAAAGACCTAGTCAATAACAAAAGGGAAAGGAGCACATCAATGGGCCTAGAGCTTTCCCTTCAAATTTAAATGCAAGATATATATATGTAAGATAACCTTCTCCAGCCACCTTGTTGTTATGAGTCAATACCAATGATATGGTTATTGCCCTTTTTGAGTTTCTGTTTTTTATGTTATGTCACGCAGTTAAATGTATATTTTTATAAGAGTACTCTTTTTATAATATGTGGGTCTTATTCAGGAAAATTTTGTCTCTGGGCCTAACAAAGTGGCAGAAATGGGTTTAGGAATCAGGATGCATGTGTTGAGTGATGCAAATCTAAAACGTGCAACTAGGTTTTGAATCGAGGTGAAACTATAGCCCCAGATAAATCATATATATAAAGGAGACTTGTAGCTTTATGTGGATTGCAGTTGGTATCCAGATAAATCATATATAAAGGAGAGCCATATATAATGAAGTTAGATGTACTTCTTACTGTGATCTTGTATCAGGCAGTAAGATGGGAGCATCTCAGACTTTTCTCTTTAAATCATTTATGTTGGATAAAAAATATATAATGTCAGCAATTTCGTATGATTTTGTCTAGGATTTTTATTGACGAGTTACTCCATAGCAGTCCCCAGCTGCTGTTTATCCAATTTTAGCATAGGAATAACAGGTTTTCAGTGTGCAATGTTGTAATGCATCTTTGGCAGTCACAGTCAGTCAGTCCTAGTTGCAGGTCTCCTGCACCATATTATTATCGGCAAGGTTTAGGCCTGTTAAGTGTATGAAGGCCCATCGACCATAGGCCCATATGGTGCATGTGGCTCTCTCTATATAGTGATCTCCACTACAGTTACTATCTTCTCAATTCTCCAAGATTAGTAGCATGGTTTTGAAGTCATGGATCAGAGCTAGGGTTAGAGCCAAACAAAATTTTTAACCCACCCATGATCCCATTTTCCCCGGCTGGCCTCATCGTTGTCCGGCCCACTCATCACGGGGTCATTTGGTCATGCCTAATCCGCCGGCACACGACTCTTCTTCAAATGAGCCTGTCCGCTCCACTCACTTCGTCTGTGATCTGTGAGTATCACCGTACCTTCATCGAGTGCACAGTCCACAGTCTCGGTTGCGCAAGTGTCTGTGGTCTCCATCGTGAAACTTGTCCGCAGTTCAGCTCCCTTTCATCCGCGGCTATATCGGAAGCCCCTTGCGGCTCGGATCCTTTCTTCAGCCGCAGCTGGACCCGTCCGCGCCTCTGGGTGCCAATCTGTGACTCGGCTCCCTTCTGCCTCCATTGGCCCCATCCGTCCACCCATGCGCTTATCGTCCATTGGAGGAGGCGTTCTCTTCTCTTCTGCTCTGCTGTAGGAGGAGGAGCTGTTGTTCACTGCTACTGGTCTGCTCTGTGGTGCTCTGCTCTGCACTTCTTTTGCTCTGTGGTGCTACTTGTCTGCTCATTTTCTGCCTTGTACTCTTGGTACTCAACTGATATCAGAATGTCGCAGCCTAACATTATTGTTTTTCCTATGACGCTTGAGGGTCCATCTAATTATCAAGACTGGGCTTTTTCTGTCAAAACTATATGTGAGGCCATGGGTCTGCGTCTCATTTGACAGACACTCCTCCAGTCGACAAGTCGAGGGATGGTTCTGGGGCTTGTAAAAATGATGATGGACTGTGATGAGTGCCATCGTCACCAGTGTGAAGCCTTTGATTATGAGTCTTGAGCACCATGAGTTTGCTAAGGAAATGTGGGACTATCTGCAGGGGCGATATATTTCAGAACAGTTTTAGTCTTCTCCTTTGTTGCGAGGCCTTCACGAGCTTCAACAGAATGATATATCCATAGAGGAGTATTACATAGCTTTTGATCATGTGACGGCCTTTTATCTCTATAATTCCTTAGTGTGAGCAAGGTTGTTCAGGCTGCTGTGCTAAAAAGAACAAATTTTATTGAGACATCAGACATTCCTTATATATATCAGTTTTGTCATAATTTGAGGCCTGCTTTTGAGTCTATTCGTAAGCAGCTGCTGAATGCTCCCACTACTCCATCTATTGCTAACATATTGTCTGCCTTGATTGCTGAAGAGACACGTCTTTGTTCTCTTCACCTCCCCACAGTATTCTAGCAGCCTCTCAGAGTCTCCGAAGACCAACACAGTGAAGGGCAGCTCTTCTGAGCATTGTGAGCATTCCAAGAAGGCTTCTCACTGTTCAAACAATTGTTTTGTTCGGTATCCAGAGAAGCTACTAACTGATTATCGTGCACTCTGTGCTGCTTGGTTGAGGTGCAGGTTGTCCTTCTAAAGGCTCAGTTGAGAAAGAGCATGCATGTCATGGGAACTTGAAAGAACAGAAATAAATGTGTAAAGAAAATGTGTTCCTAGATCTATGACAGGTGGCATACGACTGGGCTGGCTCATGATATGATACACAGAACCTGCATGATAGGGTTGGGCTTTGTCTTGACATGTGTAAAGAGAGGATCATTTTAGTATATATATATAATTTCCAGAGATGTCACCACATGGCACTACTATAAGGCAGATAATTTATTATATTTTCAACCCAACTAACTTGGTGAACCTATGTGTTAGCTCAGTTTTATATAGAAAGACAAGGCTATAAATGGTATGATTGTTAACCTTGTGAATGACCTTTAGGTTGTTGTATGGAAATAAATATCACGCCAATCATGATGTAGTATTGCACTATATCATTGTTATGGAAACTGATAAGTATAGATTTTTGTTCTATATTTTTATTGCACCTCTTTGTACTATTGTCAATGTCCTCAGGTGGTGGAGTGTGAAAGGTTGCACTAGTTTTGTTGTGTGTTGACAATTTGATATTATTACTACTGTATGATTGTAATATTTTCACTATAAAGAACAGCCGTCTTCTCCTTGTATATGATGGAAATATGCGCTAGGTCCAATGTTTGTTTTTATCACTCTATTCTAGGAAAGTTTTGTCTTCAAGTTTATTGATATAATCGCCGATATATTTCTTTAAATAGAAAAACTTTTAGTCTTCCATCTTAGTCAAACCTTACCTAGTGTATGTTTTGTGCTTGTGGTATAGTGAATGCTTTAACTGAATAGTTCTGCCTCCTTTCTTCCTTGATAGCATAAACCAAGGGGATGTGCTGTCAAATCTATCTGCTTTGTTGCTCCTTATGATGTTCTTGATGTGTTTATGTAATTTTTATGCTAATATTGGCAGCTACTTTTAAGTGTCTAGTCAGTACTGCCAAGTAACTTTTAGCAAGTAGCCAGTCGATTTAATGTTGGCCCTTTGATCAGTTGTGTGATCCTTTTCTTTTCATCGAGTGTCGGTGTGCACTGTGGCAGATACTGCTGGTAATGGTGCTTTGTCTTGTGTTGAGGGGACCTACCCCACCTGCTTCGACTTTGTCTTGTTCATTCCTGGCATGCTACACTGGAGATTCTTAACCATATTTTCAACCATGAGTTAGCCCCATATTTTTTCAAGTATATTATCTGTCGGTGATACCTCTGGTGCTGGGGTGTTGTGATTTTTCACGCTCAGAGCGCATTGTGCACTGGGTATACCTTAAGTCCCTGCTATTATTGTTTCTATTAATTTCATTCCTGTTTTGTGTTACTATTTCATGTTTTCTCTCTCTCCCTGTGTAGCTGTCATAGATACACTAATGTATGTTTGGTTGTGCTTGCTTGCATTCCTCTCTTTTCTATCTTGACTTGTGAGCAATTGTTTGCCTGCCCTTGTCCTTGATGTCGACTTCCTACTTTCCCTACTTCCTGTGTGCGCTCTCTTTCATTGATTCTGACATGCTACTTGAACACTACGGGATGTTGTATCGTGGGTCTTCCATTGTGCTACATTGCAACATCATTCGATCATCATGGTCTCCTTTTTTTTTAACATCTGTATTTTCTTAGTGATGTACATATGTTTCTTCAATCATTAAGAGCTATTAAGGATTTTTCTTTACTTGCCTTTCATTTTCCCTTTATTCTCTTTTTCTAGGTTAGAAATATGTAAATATCTCAAGTGGGAACCTATATTTGCATCTCTTATGAATGCTTGGGTTCAGTTATGCCAGCAGAAAGACAGCGATTAGAACAAAATAAATCTTTGAACTAAATAAATATGAATGAATTATTTCTCTGGGTTTTGACAGTACAATTACGTTTGGGTGTTACCTATAATCTACTATCCTTGGTGTTCTACTATTCTGTCTCAGTGAATTCTGTGGTGAGGATTAGATGTTAGGGGAGGGAAAAAAGGGGATCAGTGCCTGTGGGCAGTGAAATCTAATTACAATGTGAAAAGTTGTCTGTGTCTGTTGTTGCTCCGCTCTCCAGGTGCTAGCTTCTGCCATAATGCAGTGTCATGATCTGGTTTGTGCTTGGTGAGCCGGGGGCCGGCAAAACCGCTGCAGCCTCAGCCGGCACTGGCCGCCAAATGGTGTCACGGACCTGCTGCAGGGTCATCGTCGGTTGAAGGCGCTGCCCTCGACAGGTAATCTCTAACTGCATTTCACAGAGAATGATATGAGTTTTGACTGACAAGCATTCTTACTATCATTATGATCGCTAAAGCAAAGATTATGATACCACAACCATAACTTTGACCTCTTATTATTATAAACATATTTATGGAGATGTGATATATGTATATTTTTATCAAAGTATTTTTTAAGACAAATCTACTCATATAATTTTTACATTTACAAACTCAACAACTTAAAAGTTATTGATGATTTATATTCCCGATGTTTGACCCAAACCTTGTCCAAAACGACTTCTAATACCATCCCGGAGGGAGTATGAGCTAAATACTGGAATACACCACCATTTTCTTTTTGTTCTAGTGGCATGTACAGTTTATTGGATTATTAGTCAAATAAAATATTAGCAGTTCACCAGTTAACATTAGATGATGAATCTGGACATATGGTGGATGCTTCCAATTTCTCTGTTTCTCCTTTAATGGTTTAAGTGGTTGAAATATCATCTATACCAAGATCTAACATGGAACAATGCATTTTCTTCTAAAACATCGCAGAGAACCGCATGCCATTTCATTACAACAACAACAACATAGCCTTTAGTCCCAAGCTAGTTGGGGTAGGCTAGAGATGAAACCCGTATGAAACAAACATGGAACAATACATGTAACCTTTTTAATGAAATGCCACACAGTGTTGGAAAAGCAAAGCAGCCAAGCAGATATTGTATTGCAATTCAAGGCCTAAAATAACCAGTGGCTGCGGCAGATCCTGATCACGAGGTTTCACCAGAGATCACTAGAGAACAATCACTAGAAAAGGGCCCCAGCAGGAAGTGCCCTCTTTATTACTGATGAAAGATGGGGCCCTCCAATTGTTATTCTCCAGTTGCTGCCTAATTTTGAACCCACCTTTTTTTTTCTCTTTTAATTTAATAATTAATTTAATAAGGTTGGAAAAGCACAAAGAAGAGCCAAATTATATCAATACGGACAAAACGCTGAGGGAACTACAGTTTGAATTGCTATGCCCTGTTGTCAAATAAAACAGATGCATTCACTTAATTTTGGTTGTATGTGTTATCGTTTTTTTTTTTTTTTGCGATAAGGTATGTGTTATCGTTTAATGTGCTAATCATTCTCGCTTTTCTGTCGAGTGTTCACGTGTTACTTGTGATGGCTTAAATTAGCTCTGCTTAGGAGCTAGCGTAAAGATACTGATTTTTTGTTGCCACCAAAAAGTATGCTGCTTAATTCGGAGTTATTATTATGAAACGAAAACATGTGGTGTTATTAGCTCAGTGATGAGCGGCTGCTAAATGCCAGGCATCAGTGGCCTAGATCTGGACTGAACGGCTGTTGCGGGCCATTGTTCAATAGGAAACAAACAAAGGAGCATGAATAAAACTTGTTTTCACATATTTTTATACGGATACGGGCACATGGCGCTCAGTAGTTGGGTAGGCTGTACCAAGAGCTAACTTAGGGTGGTTGGCTCACTTGGACGGTCTAGATACATCCGTGTAAGTGCTCACAAGTACGTACGGTGGCAGTGAAATTAGTGTCACATGCATGCTTAACAACTACAGTATTTATTATAAGGATAATACGAAACATTATTTATGATGGCTATAGTTCCAGTGGTGGCAGGACAGGTAGATAGGTCGTTTAAAACAAGCTACACCATCCGGCCTCATAAGCTCTTAAGCGTACATTTGTATCGTAGACTAACTGTCGAAATATAAGGTTCATTAGAAATTATTAAAGTTTTAATGAGAATGGCAATGTCTATTTTTGTCCATCAATCTATTTCTCATGTTTTTTTTTCTATGCAACTCTAAAACAAAAAAAAAAAAAAAAAAAAAAAAAAATTTTGATCAATTGAACTATCAATGCTGGACAAATTCGACCATCTAGCTTTTTATGGTAATATGTTTTAGGGAAAAAATGTTTGCAACTAGAGAATTTGTCACATGCTTGCAACCAGAGAGATAAGATAGAAGATTTGGTTGCACAACCAGGGCCATGGGATCCATGCAATTCAGGTTGAAGTACAGAACATCGAGTGATGTGACATCATCCTTGTGGAGCTAGATCATGGCTACTAGCGAGGAACTCAAGCCTAGACCATTGAAGATCACTGTGGTGTGTCTAAACTGCTTGACTACTCCGTCTCGCCACTACTAGGGAGGTTGGATTGCTCAGCTCATGCCCCCTTTACTCTTGTTTTGCTAGGCGCTAGACCGATTCTAGATGCTTACCCTTAGCCTAACGCGTAGTTAGGAGTAATTGCGCCTAGGCGTTGCTAGGCGTTTTTATTGGCAATGAATAATCATGTATAAATACTTGAAAGAAAAGGAAAAAAAAGGAGAGAGTGGTCATGAGAAGGGAGAAAGGGGGAAAAAAAGGCTCATTTCAAGGCCTAGGTCTCCACATAACCCCTGCCTCGGCCTCTCTTGCATCTCTCCGCACCCCCTCTCCCTCTCTCGCATCTCTCCCTCTCCTGTCGTGGACCCGTGCCGCCGCCGCCCGCAAGCCAAGCCCGTGCGGCGCCCGTCGCCGCTTCGCAGCTCCTCCCACCGGCGACCTCCGCCGGACGCTCCTCCACCCCCCCACGGCCGCCGCCGAGCCGCCGCCTAGGGGTCCACCTACCCCATAGGCAAGGCGCCGACCTTCGATTCGCAATTAGGCGCGCCTAATCGCCGCCTAATTGACACCTAGCGAAACAGGGCCCTCACTCCGTTGGTTCTCTCCTCGGCTTTATTGTGGTAGTGCCACTTTCTCCAATGTTTACTTATTGTTGAGGTGTCTAAACTAGTCACCGCCTTGGTTTGAATATTAGTTGAATCTCATCATGGACCCACACAAGGTTGGCATCTACTTTTGTCATTCCCACTTGTACAACTCAATCCTCATTTGAGACCTTCCTCTAGAACGGAGTATGTTTGGGTTGTACTTGTAAGGTCTGTTTGTAAGGTCCGTGTCGGGCCACTTGTAAGATGTGTGTGGGTTGGGTTAGATTTTGCTTAGATCTACCTTCCTCTCTCCCACACGTGGATGTGAATACACGCCGCATCCACTAGTCTCGCTCCGGCCCACTGGCCCATTCGCTATGGGCGAGGTGGAGGATAGCGGTGACAAAGAGTTGATAGTACACATAAAGGAGAGGGAGAGGGAGATACGACTGTGCTAGGAATGTTAGCGAGGGAGAAAGAAAGAGAGTGAGAGCATAGACTAGATTATAGCCAGGCTTGATCATGGGCCTGCTTGGTTGGCGTCCAATTCTTGCCAAACCAAAATCATGGCATGCCAAAATTTTGGTCATCAATTGGTTAATTGGCAAAGGATTGGCATCACTAATTTTTATGCCAAAGTTTTGGCAACTCTCTAAAATGTTCTTAAACTACATGTGAAAAAGAAAGTTGGCAAGCCTTTATTTTGGCAATCAATCAAATGCACACCTATATTTTTTGCCTTAACTTTGGCAATCCTTATTTGGTAAGCCTAAGTTTTGGCTTACCATGATTTTGGTTGGGCAAAAATTGGTAGCCAACCAAGCAGGCCCCATGTTGCCAGAAAAACCGCCAAAATTAAGTTGAGAGGCTAAAACTGAACAAGGGTTAAAATTAGACAAACATATGAGTTAGTGATAAAAATGAACTTGATCCTTTTCTAAAATCAACAATATAATATTTGGTTAGACAAGTTAAGTCTTTTCTTTTGTCAACAAAAGCAAATAAAAAAGAGTTGCGGTGCCTAGATGTGTGTAAACCTTTGCTTTTCGAGGGAATGTTGTGTATACCGCGACAGCTGCCACTGAATAAAAATAGATGGCCATACGAAGACTTGCGAGCACCACAGAAGGTGGATGCAATGATAGATATCCTGTCAGCTAATGCTATGGGCTAAACTAGATTGAGATGTTGGGTTAGTAGAATACAAAAGGCATGGTGTATGGTGGACTAAAGTGTATATGGTTGCATATGAAGCTGCAGCCTGCAGGGTACGCCGCACACCAGAGAGTTTTGCATATGCAGTCTCAGTGGAGTGGACATGTTTCTCGTCAGGAAAATGCATGCACTTTTTCCCTTTAAGACTCAGTGGACTTCATTTCACATGAAAAGAAAAAACACTCAGTGACCTTTGAACTCTGATTGGAAGCTTGTGCTCTACTACCCTAATAATCCAGGTATGTGTACACACGCGTACTGTACATGTTACTGTATAAAGATGCTATATGTACTTAGGCCACGTTTAGTTTGGCTAAAGTTTTGCAAAGTTTTAGACTCTCTCTCCATCACATCACATTAAATACACCAAAAGACATATGTTCGGAGTATTAAATGTAGATAAAAAAAATAACTAATTACACAGTTTAGATGTACATTGCGAGACGATTCTTTTGAGCCTAGTTACCCCATGGTTGGATAATATTTACCACTAACAAACGAAACGTGCTACAGTGTGCTACAGGAGTCAGAACAGTGCTTTTGGCAAAACTTTAGCCCAACTAAACGAGGCCTTAGAGGGTGTTTGGATCAATTGCAATGTGCTAAAATTTAGCACTAAAGGATATAGTTTTTTCGGCACCCTTTGGTGTTAAAATTTTTTTAGCCCCTATTGTAGACTTTGAGATACTTTTAGCATTTGTTTAGCACTCTGTTTGTATTTCAGCAAACCTTAGTTAGAAGAATGCATAATTAATGTAGCCGATGAACTATGCAAATACAGAATAGGTATCCATGAATGTAGTACAGCAATAAATAATAAAAACCATTTATTTAATAATTGAAATTGATGATGTGACAGTTGTGTGATATGCTTGTCGGTCAGAATTCATAGTCGCATGTACAGTCGGCGAGAAAACGATAACTGGCTGTGTGTTGTGTCGGTGGGGATTAATAACACAAACGCACAGCAAACGATAGATACTATATGCCCACCATATTCTTCCTTCCACAGCTTCTTCCCTGGCGACGTGATTCTTCGGAGATTGCGACGACGGCGATGGAACCCTTATGTTTGGTTGTCTAATCATGATATCCATCATTATTCATTATATAGCAAACATCGTGATCGATCGATCGTCAAATACTGTGATTTATTTGTGTATACACAATCCTAGTGTGTATGATTGCCAGGCTGATGGAGACATATATATGCGGGAGTTTATGGCAAATCGGTAACGGCAATGTGCTACGGGAACGGAAACTTGGGAATGTTCTCGAATAGGGGATGTGGAAATTTTCGGAACGAGTCACGTGGCCATGTTCCATATTTTTGGCTGCTAAGTGTAGTATCTACTGTTTTTTTTGTCATTTTCTTCACGAGTTCTTCACTTATCCTTGTCAAACAATTGATCGTATACAACTCCAGAAAAAAATATTCTCAAGTGCTTTATAAAAAAGGTAACGGGGTGTTATTTTTTTTTTTTTTTTTTTTTTTTTGAACGGAAGGGTTAAAATAGAACAGACTTTTACCCCAATCTTAAAATCCATTTTCCATACTTACGTTCACATAAATAATCAATGGAAATGTGAGTACCACTTTTGGAATTGACTAGATATAGGGTCCCTATAGTAGCCTAAAGTTGCATAGTAGCCTAAAGTTGCCACTTGTCACCACTAATGTAACATTAGGCATCAATTCCGAATTGTAAGTCATTTTGGTTCTTTAGATACATAGCTGGCTGAATGACTTGCAATTTGAAATGGGAGTGTTATTTAACATAGCATCTTACAAGTCTGGCTATGGGTGGTAGGAATTTTCCTAGGAAACAGCCCGTTGGCCATTCTATAGGAATTCAATGAAATTGGTGGTAGGAATAAAATCGTTTCCCTTCCATAAGAATTTGCAATGAAATAGGTAGGAATAGATTCTTTGCTCCAAATGTCTTCATAGGGCTATGGGTTGTCATTTCATATATTATCTTTTTCATTGAACTCATACTTCATTCCTTACTTTCTAGCATAATGAAATGGAGGGAGCATATACATGTCGTGGAATTCAAAGAGAAGGGAACTATGGTGTTTTGACAAGCATGCCAATGATGCAACATTTGGGCCATTACCCGATTTCAAGGGTTCTAAAACTGAATGACACCAATCCCAATTTTAAAATTTAAAAGGTCTTTAGAAAATTCCTTAAGGTTAGCAAATTTTAATTTCTATATATAAGTTGGTCTATATGTTTTATGACCTTATGTAGTATTTGAATTTGGATCTAACATATATTTGAATAGACTACAAACGGTGCCATTTCTATGGCAAGTTCCATTTCACTATTTTTCAAGAGTGCCACATCATCTAAAGTGGTGCAGGGTGATGAAATGAAATAAGGATCCAATGCCTAACAGTTTCATTATTTTGCCATTTTATTGGCTATATGGAGTTGTGAAACAAAAACACTGCAAGTACCAGTTAATAAAGTTTATGTCGTTACTTTGTTTCCAACATGTGGGGAAGAAATAAAATGATCATATGTTATTTTTATGTCATACATGACACCATGCATTAATTTCTACGTCGATCTCATCTCACCTTAAAAACTAGGTCAATCCTTTTCTTCTAGTAATAATATAGCATATTGCTGCTCTTTCTAAGAAAAGAAACCATACTATTGTGTCACCTTAAGGGTCCGTTTGGCAGAGCTCTAGATTTAACTTCTCCGAAGATAATCACTCCCAACTAGCCAAACACTCAAAATGGCAACGGATTTAGGCATCAACAGAGAATTACTTCTCCATTTATACTATGAGTTGGGAGCTAAAAAACACCTGCTTCACCCTACTTTGGGGATCAGCAGAGAATCGATTCCCATCAGCTCGACCCTACTCCCTCCTATGAATCTGATGGAATCACTCCATCGAGAATCAAGGATCAGAGCTCTCTCAAACGGTCCCTAATTAAATAGACATGATACGCATTTGTCCCACGATGTGGAGGCGGCTTTGGTACTGTGCACCAGGACAAAAAAAAAAAAAAAAAAAATCCATGTCCAAAATCTATAAATGTGAGGTAAAGAGAGAGTGCAACCTCACACACACGTGGACCTCTCCAAATAAATCGATATATTCACGTACCAACTACTATCTCTGCATGAGCATGCACCCATGCATATGTTGTACGTATCATCAATTGAATTCTAATTCCAATTAGTGAGAGGAGGATATATATATATATACCATATGCCGTACCCATCGTCGGTCCAGTGCAGGCTCGCATCATATCAGCATGATCGATCATCCATGCCATGCACACCTATGGATGGATGGATCGCCACATATACAGCAAGCAAGCAAGCATGCATGGATGGCGACGTCGGAACGCGAGCTAATAAGCTGAATTATTGAGCTGAGGCGCGCGTGGCGTGATCAGCAGAGGCATCTGGGGCAGGGCATGCAGCTGCAGGGACGTGGTGCGAGGTCACGTAGCCATGCACATCAGGGAGCTAGCACATCTATCGCATTTGCATAGTATACAAAAACGAGCTGAGCTCGCGTCCCATCCGTCCGTTCATCGCTGATGGCGAGGTGTGGTGTGGCCGCCGTGTGTGTTAGGTGTCGCGTCCATTCGTGAAAGCTCCAACGACGACATGCCCAGTGGCCACCACCACCGGCCGATCATCACCGAGCGAGCCTATATACTATACGCGGACGACGTCGATCGCTAGCACAGTGCTGTGTATATATATATAGTAGTAGTATCTGCTGAGTGCCGGCCGCTGCCTGCCGGCAAGCGACGAGTGACAATAACACTAGTATATATATACAGTTCATACTAGCACGCACAGCTGTGGGTGGCCCCAAAGCTGCATATATATATAATATATATATGGACGTGCAAGATGATACCCTGAGTTGTCCGAGGTCTAGAGAGCGTAACTAAAATTTGGTATGTTTCGCCAATGGAGAACAATTTATTTGATAACTTTTATATATAAATCATAATTTTGACCAAGTCGCGTATATATATAGCTATAACCAAAAAAAAGAAAGAAAGAAATGATTTAACTGAAGGAAAGAAATATTTCATATAAGTAGGGGTGTGGGGGGGCTCCTTAGTCCCATGTTCTTGGAATTGATCTCTCAGTTATTCAGAGGGTTTCCCAAATGCGGTAAATAAGGCATTACACACTATATCACACAGTTAAACTAGTTATGGAGATGGCGACGACTAAATTCTTGTTTCCAATTTTGTAGAATTTCAAGACTGCAATGTATATATGAAAAGATCGTGTTCCCTAACAAATCGATTCAACTCTCTATTCAAGATTAGAAGCTACATAAGGTAAGGGTAGAAATCTATGGTGCTTTTCTTCAACTTTGTGGGCTAGCGACCTAAGGCCCTGTTTGGATCTCTTCAGTTTTTGCCAATTTTTGAGAACCTGACTTTTGGGAGTGGAATCCAGAAGGGCTTAACTGTTGCTGCAGTTTTTTCTACTAGATTCTTAATAACCAGGAAGCTATGGATTCCTAGGTTTTGAGAGTTTTTCAGTGACTCATAAAGCAATAAATAAGTTAAATTCTTAAAAATAAGGGGATCCAAACATTACCCACCAGTTTTTGCTCAGAATCTGGATTTAGAAACTAGAGGCAAAAACTGCTTTTCAAGAATAATGAAACTGATCCAAATAAGGCCTAAGTGGGTTGAAATGTCATAATAGTTAGTCTCGGCAATACTTGCACTATTTGATTGCACCTTCTTAATTTTAGAGTCTTCGGATCATAATACAAAATTTGAGGCCTAAGTTTCTTGGTTCTTATGTCTAAGCCGGTTGTAAGTTCACAAACCTGCTTCTCCACCTCAGCATTCAGTCTACTAACAAACTATTATTATACTTTCTCATAGGCCAATCTTAATGGGGTTACATAGGAGTTTCATAGGCATTAAATATGATGATGTGACACTGTATTAATAAAGAGAGATGATGAAAGTTTTTAGGAGTAGAGAATTTCATAGGAATATGAAACTTTTCTGCATTGTTTCTAAAATATAGATGTGTTGGAAACTAACACATGAAATCCTCACTGAGATTGACCTTAGTTGCTCTTAGGTGTATGATGTGTGTGCGTGGGTTTATAGACATGAGAGTGCACGCGTCTGTATTATGTTTGATAGAAAAAAGACATCATTATATTATACTAGGCTTCGTAAAAAGAGTGATATCCTTCTAATGCATTTTATGAATGGATAGGCAATGACAGTACCCACTACTACAATAAATCTTTTACGAGACGTTTTCATTTTATTTACCGTAGTGGTTTTAAAAAAACCACCACGGTAAATGCCTTGATTTTCCGTGGTGCATTTTAATTAACCGTGGCAGTTAAAAAGCACCAACCGTGGCGTTTTTTTTTTAAAAACACCATGGTAAATCAATTAATCATGGTCTTTTTTTAAAAAACTGCCAAGGTTAATTTGGGACCATATTGAATCCAAATGGCCATCTTAGCCTAGTAACATCTTTAGTAATATAAATTGCACACTTAGGGTTTCCTCACCCCTCACTCTCTCCCTCGCCCCTCACTCCCTCGGCCGACTCTCTCTCTCCACCTGCACACCTCCCTCCTCTCACTCTCTCCTTCGATGAGCTAGGGCGTGCCCGAGCTCTCCCTCCCCCCCCGGGCGGCATGGATGCGTGCGGCGGCCGAGGGCTCGCCAGATCCAGGTGCTGGCGGCGGCCCGAGGCGCGCGGTCGAGTGGCGGCGGCGGCGTCCCAGCTCATCGCCAACGGCGCCCTATCTCGAAATCCCAGCCAGATCCAAATCATGCGGTGGTGGCCCAGTTCTAGGCCCATTAGGGTTTGGTTTGAGATTTTTTTATTTCATTAACCGTGGTGGTTATTTGGGGTCCTAAAAACCACCACGGTTAATCGGACGATTAAGCGTGACCTTTGCTCAGTGGTGGTTTCAAAAACCACCACGGTAAATCCAAAAATAATAATAAAAAACTGCCACAATTAATGTTTAATATATTAGTGAGTCTAGTGACCGGCCTGTTGGGTGAAAACAAAATCAGTTTTTCCAGATTAAGTTACAGAACTACTATCGTGCAAGAGTTTTGCTTGTCTTGGTTGGATCAGAATTGAAATCCCCACCATATGAAAAGTGGGGAGTAAAGTGACGGGAAACAAATGATGACGCGAAGCCTTTGATTTTCTAGACTAGGCTGCTTATACATTATATACTGTAGCCTACGTATACATTACTATCAGCAGCTAACAACTACACGAGCGCACATATAAACTATATGCTAGGAAAAGCATAATCATGTGCAGTGTGCACATACCTCCACACAGAACAGAGGGCACCAGAATAAAAAAGGCAAGGCCAATATCTAACAAAAGAAAGCATCAAAGTGTTACGAAAGGAGGTGAAAAGAAGACAAAGTTGAAGCAGCCGCCTACTAGAAGATGTCTAAGCGAAAAAAAAAATTAAGGCTCTATACATGCATGGCTCACCAACCACCCTAGCAAGATAGACTAATTTAGAGCTAGCGTAGTGAAAGTATACGACACAGGAAGATCCAAGATACCGACTAAGGAACGAAAAAAAAACTTGGAGTAGCTTATCACCTAACTGAAAGCTGTATTTTGGCATTAGACATATATATAGGTTTCAATAAGCAATTAATTAGCTGGAAAGGACATACTAAGTACTAGTACTAATCCCATCGTTTCAAACTGCCAGTAAAAAAAAGGTGGCGCCTGTAGAAGGTAACATAATGTTAAGGACATAAAAGATTATGAGTTACTCCCTCTGGGATGGTATTAGAAGTCGTTTAGGACAGTGACACGGTCTCCAAAACACAACTTTGACATCTTATTATTATAAAAATATTTATGGAGATGTGATATATGTATACTTTTATCAAAGTATTTTTTAAGACAAATCTACTCATATATTTTTTACATTTACAAACTCAACAACTTAAAAGTTATTGATGATTTATATTCCCGATGTTTGACCCAAACCTTGTCCAAAATGACTTCTAATACCAACCCGGAGGGAGTATGCACGGTCAAGACTTGCCCATTTTCTCTAATATAATGTGTGATTTGGATCCAATAAATACATTGTCATGAAAATTTCTTGAGACAAGCATACTCCAAACATCTGTGATATATGTACTTCGACTACATGATATTTAAGATCTTCACTGTTTATTCTTTTAGTGGTCAAAGGTTTTGTTATCTAATTTGACAATCTCCTTAGGTGAAAAGGAATTAACACAAGGAACCCCAACCCTAAAAAACACTATGTACATATTTAGTGAATTACTCTTGGGAATTCCTTGTTTAGACTAAAAAAACCTTGGCTATATATTTCAGTCGACCATTCATAAAAATCACTCGAGCATTCTTGGAAATCATGTAGTGATCAAAACTACAAAAGGTGTATGCTATTATTCTAAAATAAATGATTTATATTGTTTGATTTTTTTGTATATACAAATGTTTGATGGCTTCACACATTTATTAGGTTTCAATCTAGTCGAACTTAACCTAGTATATTAAAATAAGTGTATACAAAATAACATTGTTTCTTTATCACTAAACCAAGATTTTAAAATATGAAAATTTGAAATGTAATTGCGTAGTATACAAGAGCCTCGGGTTTGTGGGTTTGTTCCACTAATCAGAGATTTTCATCCCTACCCCCCTACGTACGCATGTACTTCATTCTAGTTGAGAAATAAAACCATTTTTGATCCTAACACAGCAAAATTTTACTTTAAGACATGCTGGAGCGCTGTACGTATGCACTTTATTTCCTAGAAAGAAAGCAAAGGCCAGCTCAACGTAGGGCTAAGGAATCAATTAAATCGCTTTTAGAGAAGTTGATCAGAAAGCTCCAGTTTGGATTCCTCCGGCACTATGATGATAGGACTCAAATAAAATTTGTACCATGTATACTTAGTCATGTGAGTTTTGATTATATGCTGCGAGTTTTCTTGTTACACTTCTGTGTTTCTACTTGATCACATAGAGCACAGAGGGGGGTGTTTAGTTGGTGATTGGGTTCGCTACTCTTGTAGCACTTTTCGTTTGTATTTGATAATTATTATCCCACTATGGACTAACTAGGTTTAAAAGACTCGTCTCACACTTTTTCAGCCAAACTGTGCAATTAGTTATTTTGTTTACCTGCATTTAATACTTCATGCATGCGTTAAGAGATTCGATGTGACGGGAAACTATAGCACTTTTTGAGTTCCTGCATGGGAACTAAACAAGGCCAGAATCTTATTCGCTTCCATTCAAATATATTTCATCCTGCAACTCAGCTTGTGAAGGGTCTTACAACAATTGAACTGGATCAAAGTGTGGATGGGGGACTCTTCAAGAAGGTCAGAGACTACATTGATGTTTACTTTGACCAATGCAGTGTTCGGCATTGTCCGAGAAGTTGCAACAAGGTAGCTGACTGCCTTGCAACACAAGGGGCGAGCATGGTTAGCTCTGGCTCGGTTGTCTTCATGAGCCATGTCCCCGAATTTGTTACCAGCCTTGTCTCTGGGGATCTGCCCAGAGTTGGAGTCTGATGGAAACAAGCTTTCCAAGTTCAAAAAAAAAATATATATATATATATTTCATCCTGCAGTTGTGTCCAACAACTCTAGATTTGAATAAGGAGCAGGATATTGTGTATTCAGGTTGATGCATGCATGTATCTAGCAAATATATACACGTATACTTGCTACAGGCCCGGGTTCAATGTGTCTTGGTTTGTGACGTTTTTGTCTCTGTTGCAGTTGGCTCCATATTGTTGTGCTGATGAGGTCAGGTGATGCTCCACGAATTGTTCCCTGACGCCACTGCTACTACTACTTCAACCAACAACCACTCATGCAGATCGATGCACCACCGACAGTCTAGTTTTTGCCGCCGGAACTGTTTGCTGCTTGGGCGGGGCATGCATGCTTAAACCTCTAGTAGATTTTGACCGGCTATAAAAATAATGATTAGCTAGCTAGGCATCTTTCAAGTGTACGTTGACGGATATTTATGGGCTGGAATTTTCAGTTACGTACCGGCAGAAGATAAATATTCAGAAAATTAAAAAGGGTCGCTATACCATAGTATTTTAATTGTATATCTTCTTATTGTATATGTAACTTATGAAGAAACTTTAATTGTATCACCATCTTAACTCCTGTAGCAATATTGAGCAGAGATTGAAATTCGCACTGAAACCGGAAAATGGTTTGAAATCGCGTGCAAGGAGATGGAGATAGTACGCACAAGATATATATTTCTCCCAACTAGGATCATAAAAAAAAGCGAGCCTCTGCATTTATAGCTACCGAATAATAATCTAAAACAACGAACTATTTGTACCCAATTTAGTTAATTACTAGAGCTCATTCAATTGTGAGTCATAAGGTATCAGATGGGTGGTAGCTAAGTGCAGGTTGCTGGGGCAACAGCCTTTCCTGAAAATGGAAGATAGCTACTGTCTGTATGTATCTATTTGCTTGCAGGTAGCTAGCATGGCAGGTCCACAACCACAAAGCCTGGTTGCAGCAACGTACGATCCAGAGACCATTATGATGACAACAAGCATCTTCCTCCCACACAGAGACTATATGTATTACTTATATGGAGAGAGAGAGGGGGGCTTGTTGTGCTTCATTCCTGCTGGTCAGGCTGGGGCATGCATTCCACGGCAAATAAAAGCACTACACATTGTGGTGCATATAGGATGGTGCATGACTTTCACTGGATTAGGTGAGACATGGCCCCCCTTTTCCTCTCTTTTGGGGCAGTAATATCTTCAAGTAAACTCAACACCACTCTCACACTTCCTCAAGTACTAATTTATCCTTCAAGGGCAGGGTTTCTTGGGCCCTTCCGATTCAGGTAAATTTTGGGAGCAAGCTAAGCTTTCCATCATGCATGGACAATGCATAGTATATGATGGTAGTGGCATGCATGTCCAAAGATCGGTCTCTCCAGGGGGTAGGAGAGAGAAAGAGAGAGAGAGAGAGAGCAATTAAACCAAAACCAGCTTAATTAGGGCGCAGCCACAAAAGCATGCTGCATTAAGCTGCGTAGTTAGATGAGATAGCGAGAGAGAAAATAGAGCCCTTAATCGTCATGGGGTCCGGGCCAGGAGGGCGCCCGGCCGGCCTCCTCCTCCCCCCCTGATGTAACAGGTGAGACGCACACCCCTCACCTACGCCATTTGTCACAGCAACAACAAGGACCTATGGGATGGGAACCTCGACATCTAAACTACTGTCCGTAGCTCTAAAGCTCCTTTCACCTACCAATATTTGGCGCTGCTGCAGGTAAAGGGCACTCACTCTCTCACACCACCTCTCTCTCTGTCTCTCTCTACAATGGAGGAGAGATAGAGAGACGCTAATACGTAGATGGTAGAAGCAGCTATAGGTTAATTAGATCCATTGATCAGATACATATATGCTGCCTGCCAATGGGCAGGTGACTCCTAGTTACTAACTTCCTCCGGCACTTTAGCTTGCTTGTGGCCTCCAAGCTGTCACTTCATCGATCTTCCTCCAACCTTGTTCTCTAGTGCTTTTCTAAACTAAGGATGAGGTACTTTCATACTATATTAGGGTCAAAAAATGTGGTTACTACTTTGTGGAGGTAATTTCTTTATTGTTATAAGATGTATTTTCTTGAACAATTAATTTCTTTTTTTTCTTTAAGAAGTTTCTTCCTAACAACACTCACTGACAAGCTCGATCGATTACCCAACCACAGTACTATTTTCGCGTGTGCAGTGTAGTGGTCCGGCCTGATGATGTCACTGGGATTTAGCAAGCAAACCTGTTCTTCCTCTATATTCCTTACGCGTTTTCACATATATCTTATGTTTAAATATCGATGGCGTAACAGCAGCTTATCGGTTGAAAACAAACCTAGAACTTAAGTCAGGTTATTGTTTAAAACACAAGCAAGAGTTGTCCATTGCACAAACAAAAACACACACACACATATATATGGTAATCAAGAAAGGGAAAATATAAAAAGTATGGAGAGCCAAAAAAATAAAAAAAAATAAAAGGCCTCATGGGGAGGGAGGCGACATGCATGCCATACCTGTGAATCGTCGTCAAGGCCCAGCTTGTTAACAAGGTACCTCATCACTACTCTAACTGTCATCCTCCCGTCTCTGCTGCCCATCAACAGCAACACACACCACCCCCCGCAGCAGGTCAATGTGGCATGATCAAACAACAAAGGATGCATGGTAGATTATTAATCAAATAAGAACCTAATATATATTAACTAACACAAAGGAATTAATTAAGCAAAGTCAATTTGCTGTTGATTATATTAGGAACTACTGAACACAGAGAGATAGAGAGGGGGAGAGATCCAATAAGGTAGTAGTAGTAGTAACTACTAACTAGCAGGTGGTGCAGTACAGAGAATCGAGATACTAACCTAACCCTCAGGTAGCTCCTGGGGATCTGCGGCAATGGCGGCTCCCTCCTCCTGCATGGATGAGTGGCAACGGCATGAGCTAACCACCCACATTGCCCGGACTAGTCGCCTGGCGGGATGCGGACATGTCCTACTCACTGATTCTGTGCCGCCCGGAGCAAGAACCACGTGCCGGCGTCGTGGGCGGGGGGTGGCGGCACCGCCGCCACCACTGTCCCCACCGGCGCTGCCGAGGACGAGGACGAAGGCCCAGCTGCTGGTTGTAGAGAGCTGCAGCTGCGGCTGCAGTTGCGGTGGGAGCAGCGGCAGGGCCGGGCCGAGGCCGGGCCGAGGCCGGCTGTACGGACGTCGAGGGGCCTGCGTCGTCGTCATCGGGCCTCTGCCGTTTCCGGTGCGGACCGGGCGACGGCGGCGGCGGGGACGCTGAAGATGGGCCGATCCCGAGCTGAAGCCAGGAGGAGCCCGCCGCGTCGCTGTCGCTGCTGCTGCTGCTGCTGGCGGCTGCCGCTTCCTGGACGTCGCGCGGCGGTTGCGTCGGCGTGGGCTGGTGCACTACTATCTCTGGCTGCTCGGGCTGCTGCTGTTGCTGCTGCTGCTGCGGTGGCGCGGCGGTGTCTTTGCTCTGCCGGTGCGGGTGGGAGGGGTCCTGTGCCATGGGCCTCAGGACGACGCTGTGGCGGCAGGGACGACGACCAGCAGAGAGCGACGACGGCGTCGGCGGATGTTGTTGTTGGCTGTGGCTTCTGCTGATGAGGCGAACTCTGACGGCGGCCGGCCCATGGGCGTACTGCTGGCGGTGCGGCCGGAGCAACGTCACCATCCTCTCATGCCTCCTCCTCTGTGGTGGCGTTGCGCCGCGCCGCGGCCGACACCATAGAGAGAGCAAGAAGGAGGAGGAGGTGCAGCAAGAGGAAGAGAAAATGTTCAAAGGGGCAAGGTGCCTTTCATATAAGCAAGGTAGCTAGACGAGCACGGCCAATGTATGGTACATGTACATACTCACGCTACATACATTACACGCAGCCCTTGTCTCTTTATTTCTCCCTGTGGGCTCTGGCTACTAGCTAGTCTCTCCCCTCTCTCTCTCTCTCTCTCTCTCTACAAGTACTATACTATACACACTAAGCTGAGGAGAGTAGAGAGAAGGTAAGCTGTCATGGGCGTCGCGCACAGTGCCTAACTTTGATGTTTGTTGTGGGATGGACGGGTGGATGCACTACGAGACAGGCGATTTTTTTTCTTTCTCTCGTCTCGCTCTCTCTTTCTCTGTGTGCAAAAGGGCATATATGCTTGCTGAGGTCATCACATGCCATGGACTAGCGCGTGTGTGACGTTGACTAGTTTACGGTTAGCTATGTATGCTTGTGTATGTGTCACTAACTACAGCTTAACCTTTCCAATCCTTGCGTTTGTTCTCTTGTTGTTGTTATTTTATTATATGGATGGATGGAAACACACGAGCTGTAAGTAGCTAGGGATCGATGATGATGGAGCTGATCGATCAGCAGGTGCTAGTACTGCTCCACATGCAAATTGAAAAGCTACTTAGTGCAAATTAGAATCATGCATGTGTTATATTATATTGAGCACGCACATCAAAATTAATGGGAATTAAGCAAAGGCGAAGCCGAAATTAAGGTTGGAATGTCAGTGTGACTGCTGCGACGCCCGTACGTGCCTCGCCTCGCATTGTCACCTCAGCTACCGTACTAGGCTCCTGACTGCAGTGGGGCCTGCGCAATATTCCTTTGCTTCCTTGTAGATCCTCCCCACTGATGCGTCGATCGATGTATAGCTCCATCCATTCATGACAGTTTAGATCAAGGTTGATTGCTCATCAATCGATCGAGATGTTCGACCAATCTTTATTTAATGATATATGGTATAAATATACTGCTGCTGCTGCTAATAGTAATAGTAATAGTAATAGTAATAGTAATAACAACAATAACAATAACAACAACAACGGTGATGATGATGATGATAACGACGATGATCACGATAACTACTAACCTAGCTAGGTAGTTACCAATAGTACAAAATTGACTTTTTTTTTTTCTAATGCCAAAGACTTCTTTCAATGTGGTCAGTTCTTAATAAGGAGCAAACACCACTAGTATAAAAATATATGAGCCTAGGTTAAGAACAACCGGTGTAAATTAACGGATGGTATATATTTACACTCGTGGTTTACACTCGACTTTTTCAGCTCCTAGTAATATGCATTGCATAGTGCATACACAAAAATTTAGAAATAAGCAGTTTTCTAAGAAAATTTATGTTAACACCTATATCACTGCATCGGTTAACAGATCGAAGTGCTCTTATACATGAAATATTTTTCCCTTACAAATGTCGTATCAATTTATGTCAATATATCTATTTGTTGTGACTCAGATTTGTGATTTTTAGGAAAAATAAAAATCTTTATTCCATCCTCCGCAAGAACTTTGTACTCAAGGACCACACGCTACTTGTTATTCATGGAAACAAAAATTAGGTACGTACCATTAATAATCTACATTCCAGTGAGCAACTAGCTGCGGCGTGAAGCATTGAAGGGATCTACGAGTATGTATCATGTACTTGCATTGAGAGTGGAGGCTGCAATAGTGGTGGTACATACGCAGTTCGCCATGGTGTCCTTGTCACGTCAATTTTGCCAACTATATCAGCGTCGAAGCATCCAAAGTACAGTAGTCCGGCTCCTATATTGTCTGCATCCATGCATAATATTCTTCAGATTCAATACTAGTACACCGGTTGGTTCGATCCAGTGCTGCATGAAGAAACACCCTTAATTGTGCCGTTCCACCTTCAATGTTTCCCATGTGGACAGCTCTAAAGTACATTGGACCTTCAATTCTTCGTTGACACACAACGAATATAGAAATTCAATATCAAGTTGTTTTTCAAAGAGGGAGGGTACAAATCTTTCACTTTAGGTGCTAAATTTGATGGTCAGACGTTACTGGAGTTAGCGGGCACAAATTATATACTTGAGAGAAGTTGAGGGCTTGAGTGAGAGTTGAAATGAGAGTGAACATTCAAAACAGAACGATTTTAAAGTGCATAAAAATAATTGGTGGGCTATCATTTCAACTTTCACTCCTCAAATTTGGGTTTCTGAATACAAGAAGACGGGCAGTTGCATTAACACGCGCCCCGACACTCGATAAGGGCCAATAGCCCTTGGTAGAGGCTCTACCGAGCACTGCTCTCGGTAGAAGCCTCTCGGTGATATTTTGACGGACAAAAGGTGTTCACCGAGCTCAAACCGGAGCGCTTCGGTAGAGCCTCTCTTGAGCCCCCTCCTCGCCAAAGCAAAGTGGACGTCGACGGCGGTTGCCTCCGATGACGTCCACCCCACCACTCGGTTAATTTTGTATTATACCGAAGTGACCCGATCTGGGCGCTCGGTGAATCGGAAATTTAAAAACCCTTAAAAACATTTTGGCGAATTTATCTACCACGTGTCTTCACTTCAAGGCTCTCGGTAACTCAGTGAATTGACCATAAGGTTACCGAGCCCTCTTCCCGAGAGCGTAGTCACATACGCTCGGTATAGGCTGGGAAACCGTGGTTCCCGGAACCCAATTTTCCCGTTTTACCGGCGTATAAGCCTATGCGTTCGGTAAAGGACCTCTTTGTCGAGTGCAGCTCTCAGCAAAGTGACCATATATTTGTTTATTTCTATTTTTGCATTCTACCTTGATAAAAGAACATATAAATCATTTCTCACATATATATCACATCCATGCACTCATACAACTCTTTTATCACATATATATCACTATCACATATTTATATCCAACCTTATATTAAGTCATGCAATATCCAACATAACACCACAAGTCATCAAGTCTAGAAGGGGCTCATCAAGTCATCAAGTTTCACAAGTCATCAAGTCACAAACAAATCCATAACCAGTTTTCCACACGTCCACCACAAGCTCATCAAGGATGGGGCTGCTGCTAAACGACTGGCCAAGGAGACCCTTGATCATCATGGCCAGGAAGCGGCGCATGGTTCGATCCCGCCGAAACCGGCTGCACAAAGGAGAAGAAGTTGCATGTCTCAGACGTGATCACATCCACAAGAAAAGCAGAAGCGAAGGCAATTTCATACTCACAGGAGTAGGTCGAGGCGGAGGCGGAGCAAACGCCGCTAGCAGCGTAGGTGGCAGAGCGGCCCCTGAGGTCTGGAGGTAGTTCATGAGGTCCGCTAGCTGCCTCACCTAGGTGTCTTGTTGGGCCCGAAACGTAGCCGCCTCCGCCTGCCATTGTCGCTCTGACTCTTCTTGCCAGGCCTACAATTTTTAATCCAATGTTTTAGTAATGCAAACCTAACTAAGGTGCGTAAAGAAAATTTTTTGACAAAGGAATAACATGGAGTTCGTCATAACGCATCTGTGCAGGGCTCGGCTGCGGGCGTATAGGTAGGCTACTGCTCGTGCTCTGTGCTCAGAGTTGTGAGAGACTTAGCTAGGAGCTATCGATGTAGCTGTCAGCAATCCACAACCGTGTGTGCTTCTTGCTGCCTCCCACCGCCATCATGATCTCTGGATCGATGTCATGACTGCACGGATCATAGTTTAGCCATGTACCTTCTGTGTCGTCGCTGTGTAGTCTTGGATCTTTTTGTACATGTTCGGGTTGGTGTACACCTCGGGCGGGTTGTTCAGGTTGTAGGATACGTTGGACGTCGCCTTGCCCTTGTGGGACATGCAGTATGCCCCAAAGTCATTGCACTCTTGACCTGGGTGTCCCGCTATCTGCAAGAAAGAGGAGGAGATGATTACAAACTAGGAAGAATTGAGCGTTACAATCGAAAAAAGAATGTGTGTACCCATCTTTCTTTGTATCTGGTGAGGTTGCGGCTACCTTGATGGTGTGCTGGACCACCGATCGCCAAATGTCACTCTCGAGCGGCTATGTGCTTCTTCTGATACTCCCGTGTGAACCACTTGTCCACAATGGCGGTCCATCATGGGACATCGTTGATGCACCACTGAGGGATCATCTACATGGCATATAAGAAGGTTAGATGAAACATACTTATAAGCTCAAAACAGATCAACTTTTAATGTTTTTCATGCACCTCAAGGTACTGTTCTCAGGTGAAAGGTCCTAATGGCTAGAGGGGGAGGGGGGGTGAATAGCCTATTAAAAATTCTACAAACAACACTTAGCAAGGCGGTTAGTAAATAAGATGGCGAAGCAACAAATGCGATGCTACAAGCTATCTATGCAAGCCACAAGTCAAGTATGGTAATTCTAATATCTCTAATATCACACAAGTGCTAGGTTGCTAGTTTACTCCTAGGTGAGCAAGGTAAGCTAACTAATTTGACTACTAGGAGCTAAACTATTCTAGTTACTAAACAACCTAAGCAAGTCTACACAAGTATATCGAAGTAAATACACGAGTAGAGTGATCGATATACCGACGTCGAAGTGTAGAGGTGGAAGCCAATCACCGTGTACAATGAGAAATCTCCAACGAGCACAACACAATAGACACGATGATTTTTCACCGAGGTTCACGTGCTTGCCGGCACGCTAGTCCCCGTTGTGGCGATACACTCACTTGAAATTTCACAAGCTTAATGGCCGGTGCCAAATCCCCGGTGGGAGCTTAATGAAACTATCACAAGAGAGGATCAACAAGCCACGAGCAATCCACTAGTGCTCCTTTCGCGAATCTCCCGCGGGGTAAGGAACGACCCCTCACAAACCACCGGTGTGGCCTCGAACAAGCTCCAATCGAGCTCAACACCGCCTCTTGCTCCAAGCCGCTAGGGAACCAAGCAAATTCCCAAGAGAAACGAAATCCCGCAGCTCCTCCAAGGATGAAGTGCCTCTAAATGCAACCAAGCAATGCAATGCACTTCTATCACTCTCAATCTCACGAAAGATTCGAAGTTTGGATGAAGAGATGAGTGGAGTGGAGTATCACAAGCTCACAATAGAGTTAGAGTGTTCAAAATGTGCAAGAGAGAGCTCAAAGAACCGGCCATCCAAGTATATATAGAGCCCCCTCGAAATAGAGTCGTTGTGCTTTGAAATGGGCTTTCTACGCGTTGACCAGGGCCTTGCACCGACCGGACTCACCGGAAGTCGGTCAAGGGTCCGATCACTCCATTTCGCGTCCCCCCGTCGACAGGACAAGCGCCTTGGCCCCACAGCTGACACCTTCGAGCATGCTTCCGGTCAGCACCGGAAGCTTCCGGTCCATGCGTCCGGTCGATCCACGAGAGATGTCCCAAAAACATGCTCTCTGGAAGTCGATCGGACCCGCTCGACCGGACCGTCCGGTCAAAGGACCAGCTTCCGGTCGACGCTTTCGGTCGCTGCTTCCTGTGTGATCTTCATTTTGTTGTCGCCTTTGCTTCAACCTTGCTTCGCCTCTTGCCACAAGATGCCAACACGTCGAAGATGATCTCGATATCTTGTATGTTAGCATGTCACGATCGATTAGGCAAGAACGAAGTTAGTGCTCTCAATCCTAAATGCAAAATGCAAGTCAATTGGACCAAGAAGCACTTCACCAATGGATTAGTCGCGGCATCCCCTCTTGATAGTCGGCCATCTATCCTATAATGTGATCACACGCTCTATCGTGTCTTGATCACCGAAAGAAAACCCTATCAAGTTATACCTTTGCCTTGATCTCCGGGGTTCCCTCCAAACCGATCATCGAGCTTGACGATCCACCATGTCCATCATCATCATCCATGTTCATGATCATCATGCTCCACGTCATCCATGCAATCCTATCTCTTAAGTCACACTTAGAGCAAAGGATTAGCATAATAAGTGTGTCATCAATTTCCAAAACCAAACATGAGATTTCAATCTCCCCCTTTTTGGTAATTGATGAGAACCAAATTCACAAAGATATGAAATAAAATTTAATTGAACTTGAATTGCTTGTCCATAGCATTTTGGTTATGAATCAAAGTTTGGACAAACATTTCAAGGTTCGGTTTGGTAGTAGTAGCTCCCCCTACATATGTGCTTCCATGTGTTTGGATCAATTTGGCACATATGTATGGATAGAAATTTGGGGAGAGATACTAATACCAAAAGAGATGCTAAGGTTCAACAATTCGGACCTTTGAAGCGTGAAACCAATCGGAGTCCTTAGCATCAATGTGACTAGACATTCATCAAAAACTCAACATACCCCATGAGATCAACATTATAGGCATAAATGTGAGCAATGTCTAGATACATCCTATTCATGCTAGTTGGTCAATACACCAATCAATTTTCAAAAACTAACATACACCAAGCAATCATGTATATTGAATTTAAATTGCTCAATGCAAAATTTTATTATGATCATGCACATACAAATGCACAAATAGTCCATGAGCTTGCTCCCCCTATTTGTGTGATCCTTTATCAACATCTTTGTGACTTATTTCTCCCCCTTTATCAACAATCACCAAAAAGGTATAAATGAGAGAAATCAAGTCAATCAAAGGATCAAGTGTGGTCTCATCTAGATCACTTGCCTTAACATGTATTCAAGTTTGAACCAAGGACAAGCTTTTTCACACCTCATATAAATAAGGGTTATCTTGCACCATGTTAGAATACACATCACGAAAGGCATTTTCTAGAGTCAACACTAGGATTGCAAGCACATAAACATGTCATATGCCACCACTAGATCATAGAACCATTCAAAGCAATAGTGGCGCGTTGACGGTAACCAACTACACATCAAACACCGTCAACATACACCAAAACCACCTAGAGTTAGGGTTTATAAATTAACAAATTCCATAGTTTTGGTGTATATTTGGTTCTTGCAGGTACAAGACAAGACATGTGCACTTTGGGCCAAAATACAAAGAAAAAGAATAATAAAACAATAAATAGAAAAAGCCCAAAGGTGACAAATGGCAAGACCAATCCAACTTACCTCGGCCGGGCCACAAACTCGGGTTCTCCACATCAAGACCGGGCCCAAAGTAACGAATCAAGGTGACACGCCAAAGTTGGGCGGTTCGGGGCCGACCGAGTGCGCCCGCACCCTCCTTCCGACAATTGTGGGCGAGTCTTGGCGTGGCGGTTCTTTACTTAAAGGAATGACGGTGGCACCGTGGACCCGGAGTTCATGAACCTCCAAACGCCTACTCTTGGTCGGTTTGGACATTATGGTGGTGGAGGCAATTTTCCAAAGAGCCCCCTCTACCCAAGCTATAAAAGGAGACCCCCTACCTCTCCCTCAAGCACCATTCAAAGGAGAATTCAGCACACTTGAGCACACTTGACCAAATTAGAGCTTACATAAAGGTGTAAAGTCAAACTGAGATTTAGTGAGGGCCGGTGCCCGAAGTAAGAAGATAACAACGCGAGGAATCCCTGCCCGAAGTAAGCTCTAATTTGGTTGTCATCAATCACCAAAAAGGGGGAGATTGTAAGTGCAATCAAGCTCTATGTGGGTTTTGGCGTTGATGACCACCGAATTAGGGGACTAATGAGATTTGCGGAGATTGTAAGTCCAAAGGCATCTAATGAGCTAGATGGCGATGTTTCCGGATCAAGGCGTTTAAATTATTTCATATTTTGAATCTTGAGTTTAGGAAATGTCGTACTATCAAGAGGGATCCTAGGACTCTTGGCTATATGTGGACTAAATGCTCAAAACTCCAATCCAGCCAAAAGACACAACTCCTAGCCTGAACAGCCAGCAATACAACTCAGTTACACTCTCTCTCGGTAGTGTCGGTACGGTGCGGCGAAGACATGTGGCGATCTTGCGCATCG
This sequence comes from Hyparrhenia diplandra, assembly GCA_015847255.1. Taxonomy (NCBI): domain Eukaryota; kingdom Viridiplantae; phylum Streptophyta; class Magnoliopsida; order Poales; family Poaceae; genus Hyparrhenia; species Hyparrhenia diplandra. The sequence continues at coordinate 89,319 of JADLZK010000410.1, read as the reverse complement.
ATCTTGCGGCAGTGCCACAGTTAAAATCGACCATTGGGTCCATTGGGTATAAATACCACTCCTACCCCTCCCACAACGGTTATCTGGTTCACTTCATCTCCTACCTCGAGCAGAACACCAGAAAACCACCTCTTGCTCTCTCTCACTCCTCCATTGAAGCACCTTGAGCTCCCCACTCAATCTCTCACTTCCCACCACGGATTCTTGAGAGAAAAGGCAGCAAACTTCGATTGGAGACCGGATCTACTACTTCCCCACTCAAAAGAGCATTTGGTTCACGTTTGGCCGGAACCCTAGGGTTCTTTTCTCTTGGAGCTTGCTCCTAGATGGCAAGGCGTCGCCCTTGAGCTTGCCCCCTTCGTGTGGCAGCCTTGGGAGGTTTGTAACCTCACATAAATCAATACATTACCGCACATATCTAGGGTTTGCTCCCTAGACTTGTGAACGAGGGAAAAAGCAAGCCTTTGTGGCAAGCTAAGCCTTGTGTGGCAACCTCAACAACGTGGAGGTAACCCAGCCTTTGTGGCAACGGTGAACCACAGGATAAATCCTTGTGTCACTTGTGTTCTTTACTTCATTGCATATATATTCTTCTGAGCTAGGGTATCGTCTCGATCTACTTTGTTGCTATGTTTCTGTCATATTTGGTTAGCTCTCTGCAAAGTATTTGTGTGCAGGAACAAGTAGAAACCACGAGCACCAAACTCCAGCTCTCAGATTTACTTTGGTGTACCTCGGGTTCAGACACACGCGGCACTGCCGCGCCTACTGCATCGTCTGCTGAGCTTTCTCTGTCTCTGTCTATTGCTCGCGGCAGTGCCGCACCTATACGCGGCAGTGTCGTGCACAGTGCCATTTAAGTTATGACCGGTCGAATTTTGGGTGGTCAGCCTATTCACCCCCCCCCCCGCTAGGCTTCTTTCAGATCCTACAAACTTCACAATGGCTAACACCACTTCTTGTAGCAGCAATAAATGCCTAATGCCACCTTTACATGCACACTGTGGTTGCCCTTATGCACTACCTTTAGAGAGAGGAGCCTTGTAACTGATAGAGAGGGTGTGTCAGTAGAGGAACAGGTTGCCATGTTCTTGCATGTTGTAGGCCACAACCAAAGGTTTAGAGTTGTCCACCAGTCCTTTAGGAGGTCCATCCAAACAGTACACAAGAACTTCCATCTGGTTTTATATGCTGTTGGTGAGCTTAGGAATGAAATGATCAGGCCGCCTAGCTCTACCACTCACCCCAAGATTCAGGGAAGCCATAGATGGTTTCCATATTTAAAGGTAATTGTTTACCTTGGGTTCATGCAACAAGCCTTCAGGGGTAGGACTGCGTTGGAGGCGCATGCAACAAGCCTTCAGGGGTAGGAAAAAGGACCCCACTCAAAATGTGATGGTAGCTGTTGACTTTGATCTCAAATTCACTTATGTCCTAGCTGGCTGGGAAGGGTCTGCCCACGACGCAACTGTCATGGCAGATGCCAAGGAGAGGGGTGATGGGTTCACAGTGCCACAAGGTAATTGCACACACACACAGAGTCACATTTTGGCCTCATCAATGTCATAGTCTCTCATTAGGTATACCATTGTAGGTAAATTCTACTTGGCAGATGCTGGATATGGATGCCGCACTAGCTTCCTCCCACCCTACAGGGGAGTGAGGTACCATTTGTCTAAGTATGGTACCAGAAATAGGCCTACCAATGCAAGGGAGCTGTATAACCTCAGGCACTCCTCACTTACAGTGACTATGGAGAGGGCTGTTGGTGCACTGAAGTTGAGGTTTCGTATCCTAGACAACAAGCCATTCCACAAGTATAGGACACAAGTGAAGCTTGTGTTGGCATGTGCCATTCTACACAACTGGATCTTAGGGTTTGGCATAGATGAGGTAGTGCCAGTAGAGGCTGGTTTCACTGGTGACCCACCTGAACCTGTTGACATGCCCCTAGACCAAGAATCCATTGAGATGACTGAAATGAGGGATTCCATATGCAATTCTATGTGGGAAGGGAGGGTAACCTCAAGGATTTGATGTGTTTTGTAAGCTATTAGTGAATTCAGTTTGTGTGCCCTGCTATGGAACTCATGTTTGTTTAATAATGATGTTGTAATAATTTGATGGACAAGGCTGAGACCAGTTTTTTCAATCCTAAGTGTTGGTCTTTTCTTGTTTGATGTTGTTGTCCCTGGTGTTCTTTTTTTGTATGATCTTCCACTGACTAATGCATGGTAACCAGTGCTGAGATGGCTTCAGTCCCTGTGGGTGTTGAGGGTGGGTTTGTGGGAGCTGTTGAGGTTATGGAAGAGCTGATTCGTGGTGGACCTATTGCTGCTCCTCCTCCAGCAGTAGTTGTTCCTCTTGCTGCAGCCCCTGCTGGTGTTGCTGCTCTAGTTCCTAGAGGTCCTAGGGCAATGAGGTGGACCAATAACACCTCTGGGTTTGTTCTTAGGAGGATGGCTGCAATAGTTAGTGGTGCTAGTAGGCCAGACAAGGTGTTCAAGGAGAAGGACATCAATGTTGTTGCCAAGGCCCTTTGGGAGTACAATGGGGAGATAGTGAGCCCAACTCAAGTGTACAACCACTTGAGGAAATGGAGGCAGAAGTGGTCTAGGGTGAGCAAACTGAGGGACCTAAGTGGTGCTCTTTGGGATAGTGACACCAATGCTATCATGCTTGACAATGAGCACTTTCTTGGCCACTGCAAGGTCAGAACCTATGTTTGGCCTATATGGTCCTGAATTCTGTTGCTGTTTTCCATATACTTGTCTAAACCTATATGTGTGTCCCCCAACTGCAGGACCATCCTAAAGATGCGAAGTTTCTAAACTGCCCCATTAGATTCTACACTGAGATGGAGTCTATTTTTGCAAATTCAATGGCCAGTGGTAGGTCTGTTCTTGGGTCTGGTGAAGCTCTAGGGCAAAACCAGGCAGATAGTGCTGATGCCAAAGCTAAAGGTCCTCCTATGCCACAACCTACTGCTGAGAAAACCCACACTGATGTTGGGGAGGGTAGTGAGGCCACACAAGTGCCCTCAAATGCTGTTGGTGGGAAGAGGAAGAGAGGACACTTCAGTGAGGATGAGATAATAATGTTGACCAACATGTCTGATGCAGTGAACAATTTTGCCGATGCTCTTAGGGAGACTGGACCTGCCCATGTGGATGCTAACCTGTATCAGTCTGTGATGGAGATGACTGACTTCACTGAGGAGGTACTAATGGTTGCCTACACCTTCCTCCTAGACAACAAGGCCCAAGGAAGGGGCTTTGTGAACATGAGTGATGCCCATAGGGCCCTTTGGCTTAGGACCTACGACCAAGAATTACTACATGTAGGAGCTTCTAAGCTGTGGACCTTTTGTACAGTCCAGGCTGTGATGGACAGGAGGGGTTGACTATTGAGATATATACTCCACCTCCCTCACCCACCTTCTCTTCTTTTGACTATAGCTGCTACTTGTTTGCTATGGAGCTTTTGTGCAGGATGGTTGACTTTAGGTTAAGTTTGCCTAGGAGGGTGGCTAACAATAGGAAACATTATGTGTAAGGAATACCATTTGAGCCCTTCTTTGTTGGGCTTTGAACAAGTTGTTGTAAAACCTTATTGTGGGCTCTTTTTGGCTACATCTATTTGAATCTTTAAGTTAGGTAATTTATTGTTCATTGCTTTTAAGTTCTTTGTTTGATCATATTTGGTTTACATGTGTTGGTGCATTTTCTGGGAAATTGATGGCCAATGATGCAACACAAAACATGAGGTGGATGCCCTTTTCCTGTGTTCTTGATATGTTGTTGTTTTATTATGCTTTTCTATGCTTGTAATCTACACTTTGCTCACATGCACTGCTTTGCAACAACATCCATGATGATTGATGGCAGTGAGTGCAACAATGTGAGCACAAGTGTTGATTGACGAGCATGCAAGTTATCTGCTTTTTCAAATCGGTTGTTGTTTGCTTTCTCTTTTTTTTGTTCTTTGGCATCCACCAATGATTAGAATTGTAAGGACCTTGATGTCGCCTAGGAGGCCTAGAGGGGGGTGAATAGGCCTATACCTTAAAATCGACGACTGTCAAAACTTCGCGGTCGTCGGTACACAATAGGCGCGGCAGCTGCCGGCGTCAAGTCGCGGCACCGCCGCGTGAAACCGACCAACGGGCATTGCGACGGCGAGACAAAGAGACACTTCTCGGCCGGGGCGGGCGCGATTTGCCTCGCCTTCGCGCGGCGCGCCTCGTCAGCGACAGCGCCTCGCCTGCGCACGGCCGCCTGCGGCGGACAAACACAAACTGCAGGTTTGAAATCTAAGCAACGAAACTTAGATCGAGTGAATATCCCAAGTTCCTGCACACAAATATATCACATATATCCAATAGAATGTACCAGGAACTCCTCAACAAAGTAGATCGGGATGAAACCCTAGCTCACAAGAATAATATGCAAGAATGTAAATAGCACGCGTGAGACAAGGATTTTTCCCGTGGTTCACCGTCGCCACAAAGGCTGGGTTACGTCCACGTTGTTGAGGTATCCACAAAAGGATTGGGATTCGCCACACAAGCTGTCCCTTCCCTCGTTCTCAAGTCAAGGGAGTGAACCCTTGAGATGAGGGGTGATTTTCTTGATTTTGAGTGAGGTTACAAACCTCCCAAGGCTGCCACACGAAGGGGGCAGCTCAAGGGCGACGCCTAGCCGGCTAGGAGCAAGCTCCAAGAGTAAAGAACCCTAGCACACCGGCCAAACGTGAACCAAATGCTCTTTCAAGGTGGGGAAGCTGTAGATCCGGTCTCCAATCGAAGTTTGCTGCCTTCTCCCTCAAGATTTGATGGTGGGAATCGAAATCTAGCTTGGGGAGTGGAGGAGCAACAATGGAGGAGAGAGAGAAGAGCTCTGGTTCTGTTCTTCCACGAAATGAACGTTGGGGAAGAAGAGGTGACCGTTGGGGAGGGGCTGGATGGGTATTTATACCTGTCTGGCCCCAACGGTCAGTTAAGTGCGGCACTGCCTCACTTAACGCGCGCGGCACTTTACCAGCGTCTGTAATCGCCACCTCACCTGCTGCATCAGCTGCTACCGCCGCCCTGCCCGACAAAGTGTAAAACGGAGTTTTGGATGGTCTGTTTTGGCTTGGAGTGATGTTTTTGGTGAGCCGGAGGTTTGAGCATTTAGTTCACATGTAGCCAAAGGTCCTAGGATCCCTCTTAATAGTACGGCATGTCCTAAACTCAAGATTCAAAACATAAATGAAATTAAACCTCCATGAGTCTAGGTTGCCATCCGTTGCACTTGAAGGTTCCATCAACCTGTACATCATCCTCTATCATCTTTGTCTCATCTCTTAGAGCAAATATATCTTGTGCATGTGACTTGAACCATTTCCACAAATATGAGTTCACCTCCATGGCTTCAAGTCACTCACACTAATGATTTGATCCTCAACACAATATGACTCCTCATAGCTTGATTAGTTCCTCGACTAAATGCAAGTACTCTCTTCTTCACCTTAGCCATGGTACCTCGGTCCCAAGCCAACGCTTGCCCTTCACCTTCGCTTAGTACCTCGAAGCCCTTTCCCTTTGCTATCTTCACCTTATCAAGATACACTCAAGTCACATCATATCAAGCAACCATTGAATAACTATTTCTTCAATATTATGATCCTTGCTTGATTATCTTCTAGATATGAATGTATATCAATCAAGCTTCGGTTTGACTCACATAGAGACATACATGGATCAACATCAATATGGTCAAGCCAATTCACGGTTCCTTGTATCATATCCATTTTGGCTTGACACTCCAAACACTTACTTCAATCTTCTATTCATGGAAAGCAAGCCATTATAGAGACCGATCCAAGATCATCAACTCATATCTCATTTGTCGTTTGCCAAACATGCTTGCTCTCACATGATGCTATGATATCCCACAACATATAAGCCATTTCATTGATTCCATTTGCATTGTTGTCTTTTGCTTGAACTAGATTGTTTCCATAATCTTCCAATACAACAATACACAATTTTGCCTTTGCTTCAACACTATGTGAAATACCATCAAGTTTGCCTTGTTGAACCTTGGATATACTTGTTAATACACAATTCACAAGTATATGCAATAGACTTAGTTTCTGTTCAACACTTAGCAAACTTATTAGACCTTTAATTATGTTGTCATTCAATTCACCAAAACCCACAAAAAAGGGCTAGATGCACTTTCAATCTCCCCCTTTTGGTGATTGATGACAACACAATTAAAGCTTACAAGAGATTGATAGACATTGAGATTTTGAATCCTTTGATATAGCGAGCTCCCCCTAAATGTGTGCATTGAAGGAATTCAAATTTTTGGCCTCAAATGCCAAATGCACATATTTAAGATGAAGTGTGGGAACTCTCCTATATCTTAGCATCCATGGGGTGCAAGGTGTCACATGATAACCGTGATGCTCATGACATGTCATGCACTCGAAAAATAAACAATCCACCATACAAGGCATGAAAGTCACACACTAGCATAAATTGTCCTTAGAGAGCAAAAATTTTAAACTATCTTCGCATACAAAGACACAAATTTTGAAAAATCTTACATGCCTCTCCTTTACCCCTTTACAACAACATATCAATCTCACTTTAATATTTCTCCCCCTTTGGCATTAATCTCCAAAAAGGATCTCTCCACCAAAAGGAAGAAATATGATGGTAGACAAGTGAGAGCAAGAGTAGAGCAAGGTTTAGCATATAAGATTTCTCTCCTAACTTTTCTACCAAACAAAGTATGCAACACTTTAAGCCAAGATTCTTGAGAAGTTAGTATATTTAGCTCATACCTCACTAAGATGACATTCATCATGAGACAAACTCATGACATCACCACAAGATGTATGAACCAAATATCTAAATAAATCTCTAATCGTCACCACAAGAGCAAACTCATGGTGTGATCAAAATATTACATACACATGCACACACTAGCATGTAAGGGCCTAGATGCACAAAGGTAGTACAAGATTCCATGGAGTGATATACCTTTGTTCTAAGCCTCACAATCTCCACCAAGAAGATGATTTCAATATTTGAATTTAGTGCTTTGATGGTGCTTTGATGGGACTAGTAATTCTTTTCTGCAAGATAACTTCATTTGTGCCCATCTCTCAACATCATCATCTTCAAGGAGATAACCCAAACTTGTGCTTGATCTCAATTGAAAGTCCATTGCTAACTCTTGTTGTCATATTGAGATACTAGATGAAGACATATTCCTTGATATACCAGATTGAAAGATTGTCCATGAATACCAATTGAAATATGATCTTCATATTTTTGACATCACTTGAAAGAGTCTTCATATGGCTTTTTTGGAAGGTTTGCAATGTTTTGGTTGTCAACAGATAGCTCAGGGGGCCATAGAATGAGTATATATACACCCAAAACCAAAACTAGTCATTAGAGTTCAAAAAACCAGCTGTCATGACCTGTACAGGTGCGGCACTTTGCCGCCACGGTGTGCTGGTGTCTGCCCGCAGCTCACCTGATACGACGCACCTCACCTCACCGAAAATGCCATAACTTTTCACTCCGAACTCGATTTCAGTGATCTTGGACTTTCGGAAAGCTTATCTCGAGAGCTATCCATACCAACCAATGGCAATACCAAAGATCAACAAGTTCAAGTGTTCTTCTATTGAAAGTATCTTCACAAGTTGATGCCAATTGGAATAAAAGCTCATATCTCATAGTATCACCTAGATAATGCTCACAAAGACAAGAGATAGCATTAAATTGCACAAGCTAGAGTTTCACAACTAGTGACCCTTTGGATGTGGAAGGCATGATGAGTCACTAATTGCAAGACCTCATAACATAGACTAAATTCCCCTTGTTGATAGTGCATACATATATATGTGGAAGGCAAGAACATATGCACTTTTTGGTCAATTAAGTCCAAATAAGGGAATTTAAGCTATATTATGGAGAGTAGCTACTAAAGATATAAGATTGCAATCCAAATAAATATGAGAGATAACTTTACCAATTTGGATTGAATTAAGGTAGCATACCCAAGAGAAACTCATTCTCAACACGAGACTACACAAATCACTAGAAGAAAAGGTTAGTCTCAAAAGACACAAGGCATAGGATGGGCTCCCCCTCAATATGTGCATCAAGTACTTGAATTACTTGTGAAATGCACTAGAATCAATTTAAGAGTCTAGAGGAGTTCATCCTATATCTTGGTCAAGGCACAATAAATTTGCAACAATTGAAATTATGCCGAGAGAACATACCACCACCAAGGTAGATCGGTCACCACATTGATATGATCATTATGAGTGAGATTTCAAATGATTTGGATATCCATAGTTCTCACTTGATGAAATGTGGTGAATTAGAGCACTCATGATCATCCAAGTTCCATATATTAGATTCCTAGTTCTTCCTTTACCTAAAGCAGCCCACATAGAGAGCAAAAGGTAAAGTTCATGAACTTTGCAAAATGTGAACTAGGAGTTACCACTGTTGACTTGCAAGATCCAGGGTGATCAGTGGGATGGATCAAGAGCACTTGATGAGCTCTAGAGAGGAGAAATAGCAATGAAAGTCCACTCTTCAATTATTTTCTCCAACTCATCCAAATATTGTTCCACTTGAGGATTGGGGCATTCAACATTTAAACTGGGAGCACTTGGTTTACAAAGATTGAGACCTCCTAGAATAACTGTGAGGCACCTAGAGACTCCACAGGAACTACCCATCCTCTTTTTGCACATGTGTTGGACTGCACATCATATACTTGGAGGAAACCAATAGTCACACAAAGATTTAGGCCAAGCTCCCCTAAATTTGTGCATACAAGAGTACACAAAGTCCACTTGAGCATACTAACAATTTGAGGTCAAGGGAGAGGTTAGCACTATATTCCAACCGGTTTCAAACTCCTTCAAGCTGCTAGCACTCCAATAGTTTCAAATTTACTTCTTGATCCAACTTGTTGTAGTTACTTGTTGCTTTGTATTCTGACTGCAACTTATTTGGACCCTTATGTGATTAGGGGCCTCCCCTACATCCATGCCTGATTCTACAGGTGGGGCCAGCGGACATCGCCGCGATTGGGAAAGACACCTTTGCCAGCGCTCACTTGTCCATCAAGTCAACATGAGTTTTTCACTTTCATAAAAACTCTTTTAGATCAAACTGAAGCTTCATAATTGCGATGAATCTTTCATGACCAGCTAGAGAGCCAACTGAACCTTGTTGATGCAATGCAATTCAATTCCATTGAAACAGTTTTTCAGATTCTGTCATCGTCAGAGGAAACTTCATATCTCTCAGACCACTAGCTCAATATGCATGAAATTTGGTAGAGATGTTCATCTATGAGTCCTCTAACTTCTCTAAAAGTTTCAGCCCATTCGTACTTCATTTGATCAGTCAAAACATTATTCTACCAATATTGCTCAAGACTGAAACTGCACTGTTGAAGCTGACATAAATCAACTCAAAACTGATTTTCTTCCAAATAAATCTTCATGTCAATTGTTCAGCAACAAGTACTATACATGTATATCATGCTCACAAAGTTTTAGGTCAACTCATCAGTGTTTGATCTTTGAAACTCATGCTTGAAGACAGCCAACTCAAAATTCTGAATTTCTGGACAGATTTGATGATTCACTTCATTGCTCTTCTTCTTGTCCAATCTTGAGGTGAATTTGGTTGAGAATACTCACAAGATGTTATATCCATTCAGCCCTCTTATCAAAAGTTGCAATCTTGTGAATTTCTCCAATTTAGCTCATCCAATTTCAACCTCAAACTTGATTTTGCCTAATCTCAGATTTTGATCTCGTTGGCCTCTAGCAAAACTCATCTTTCTTTTAGGTGAAGAGTAACCTTCAAGCTTGTGATATATGCAATTTGATAAGCACAACCTCCTATGAATTTTCTGTGAATAAGCTCAAACACAAGAGGTCATTAGTAACACAAGCACTAGCTTCTCATTTAGTAACCCTTTATATGTGTGGAATGCAAGTAGGTCACTAAATAGAGAAACCTCATAACATGGACTAAATCTCCCTTAAAGGCTCATGCATATTCTTTTGAGTGGAATGGAGATGTGAATATGCATGGTTGGTCATTTAAGTCCAAAGGGCAGATTTAAGCCATATTATGGTGAGTGGCTAACATAGACACATCAACTCCAAATCAACTAGAGAGAGAACACTTCACATGGTTTTGGATTGATTGCCTTCATATGATAGCACACTCCATTTGAGGAACACATTCTCAAATAGTGAGACTACAAAAATCACTTAGAGAAAAGATTAGTCTCACAACTCTAGTCATAGAGTAAATTCCCTTTTGATAAGTGCTCTAAGTATTTGAATTTCTCACATAGCACTTTATTCATTTAAGAACTTGGGATTTTCGCTCTATGTCTAGGTCATGGCAACAATAGAATAATTAAAAATGAAATATGCATGCCAAGAGATACTCACAACCATGTGTACTATGTAGATGCCCATAATATGAAAATGAGAGTTTGGCAATCTACCATATGACAAGATTCCATGAAGTAGAAAGTTCTTGAGTTGTGAGTGATCAATGCCTTTGCTTTACTTGAGCATGATTCTTCATTCTTGGCCTTCTTCAGATTTACTTATATTTCTCAATGTGAAAACCAAGATTCCAAATCCTTCAAACCAACTCATTGTATGTATGAATGAAGAAAAACTTTCTTCAACTTGAGATTCTTGATTTGAAGTCCACGGAAGAAGCTCAAGTCATCTATGTTGCTTCATGAAGATGATAAATTCAATTCCAATCACACTTTTCTTTCATGAACAACCAGCAAAGAATATCCTCAAGTGCTTCATTTACCTAAGTGGCTACACAAGACACAAAGGAGTAAAATTTAAACATAACTTGCACTTGAGATTTGGTTGTCACCACCCTTCTTGAAAGTAATGAATGAGACAATATCTTCATCTTCACTTTGCTCATATGAAAGTTGTAGGCTTTGTCCTTGAATTGAAGTGGAATCGAGTTGCTGCTTTGTCTTCACAGCGCGGCACTGCCCGCTCTCGGCGGCGGCGCCGCTGCTCTGTAATGCGCAAAGAGAGGTCTGCAGATGCACTACATCAGAGCTGTCAGCGGAATTTGGTGCAGCAACAACTTGAGGATCCTCCACTTCATTTGGTGAGATCATCTCAACCATTTAAGCTTCCTTAAGTGTCAACTCTCCACCATTATCAAGATTTGATCAATTCACTGAAAACAGACCACTTCAGTGAAAATCGAGCGAAGGGAAGAACCATTCATAACTTTTGATTCCCAAATGCTATGAAGGTCAATGAGCACTTATTGGAAAGCTTATGAGGTCTAGTTTGCAATGCCACCAGTGGTGATCTGTTTGCAAACTCCATTTTGGCTGCAAACCACTTTTGGTACAGACTGATCAGAAATGTCTGCAGTCTGTCAGAAGGTCAACTTCAAGTGCAAAACTGTATCAATCTACAATATTCCTTGGTACATGCTGCACATGGTATGAAAGCTCATCAAGTTAACTTTCAAACCCAACAAACGGATTGTCATTTGCATTTCCCAAGATGGAGTTATGACCAGATCAATACAGACTGCACGTAGGACCAATCAGCAACACAAGGTGGTTCTTCCATACCTACAACATGAATAAGATCTTGCTCTACTAGAGAGCCATTAAAAGCATCATATGGCAAATGATTCATTTAAACTAAAAGCACTCTAGCCACTCCTAATAATTCACAAACACACAAATATTTGTGAACTACTAGAGACTACACAAGTCAAATGGCTAGCTAAGAAGGGTTAGGTACTAGTTACCGAGGTGAATATGAAGTTTGAGATATTTCCATTGATTCATCTTCGGTCAACCATATAAGAGAATATAATATGAATTGATTGATAGCTTGAGTGAATATTTTCAATTAGCTTGCTCAAGCACCCCGAAGCTTCATATCACCTCCAAGTACCTACAACACTCATCAAGCACAACTTGGTGGCACCCAAACTAAGTTGGGTCCATCAAGGTTAGTCACAAGAGACTTAGGCACCCAAATGGCCTTTGTGCTAGCACGTGGTGAACTAATCACCTCTCTAGCACAAGTGTCATTTTTGGGCATCCTAAGCAAATTTGAATTAATTGACAAGTTGAGCTTAGGAGTGTTACCCATGGGACAATCCTTACTTAAATGTCCCTTTCCTCTACATGAGTAGCATAGGCGGCTCTTGTTGTTGTTAGCCTTCTCTTTTTGCAATTTTCTTGCTACCCTTGTAGATGAACTTCTCTCTGATGATGACAAGCCTTCACTTTTCTTGTTTGGACATGATACAATCTCATGACCCTTCTCATTGCATCCATAACACTTCCTCTTGTTATTTCTTGTCTTGCTCTTTGGAAGTGTGGCTTGCTCATCAACCTTGTTGGAACACATAGAGGCACTATGTCCCATGTTGCAGTACTTGGCATGAGCCATCTTCTTCTTCTTTTGGATCTTGCTCATGCCTTTCCTCTCTTTCCTCAAGGGGCAATCTTTAACATGGTGATCTTCCTTCTTGCACTTGAAGCAACCGGTGAGAGTCTTCTTTGATTGTTGTTGCACCTTGGTGACCTTGGGGACATTGCTGATCTTCTTAGGTGCGGCACTGCCGCCCTTGGGGTGCGGCACTGCCGCAGTCTGTACAGCTGCCTGAAATGCTACATTTTGGACAGCTTGCACTTCTTCAAATGTCCCCTTCACTTTGCTTTTGTTGGACTTGTGACCTTTTGTATGGGGCTTGCTGCATGCATCGGTTGATCCCTTTTCAAGCTTCTTCACCATGTCTTCACGGTTATCTTGAGAAGGTTGAGCATTGCATTTCCCCTTTAATAGAATCACGTCCCTTCTTAGCCTTTCAACCTCTTCCTTGAGCTCTTCATTTTCTTTAGTGATAGAATCATCACAAGTTTCTATAATTACTTGCTCATTGGAAGGTTGGCTTGCATTTGTATTGGCTTCTTTTATGTGTCCAAGCTCATCATTGGCCATTCCTTTGAGCCTAGCAATCTCCTTTCTCATAGCTTCCATATCAACAAGGTTAGTGGCATAAACATTCAAATCAAGATTAAAGCATTTTCCACAACCTTGACTAGTGGAGGGAGTAGAGGTGTCCTTTGCATTAGAGGGCTGTGAGGTGCTCTCCCTAAGATGACTATGTTGCAACTCAATCTCCTTGTGCTTTTCAACTAAGACACAATACTTATCATTGAGTGCAACATTAGCCTTAGTTGTGAGAACATGTTCTCTTTGCTCTTCGGCCAAAGCCTTGTGCAAAGAGTCCACCTCACTTCTCTTTAATGCAAGAGCTTCCTTATTAGCAACATACAACCTTTCAAGCTTGTCAAGTTGTTCATCTCTAGTTGCTAACTCAGCTTGGGTACTCTCTAAATCCACCATTAGTTGAGAAAGAAAGACTCTAGTTTTAGAATCTAGGTTCTTGATGAGTGTAGCATACTCTTCATCATCGCTAGATTCACTATCACTAGAGCTATCACTAAGATCACTACTAGAGATTTCACTAGGAGGTGGAGGAGGTTTGGCTTTTGATTTTACCTTCTCACCTTTTGCCATGAGGCACACATGAGATGTGGCATAGAGAGTTGTGCCTCTAGGTGAGGTGGATTCATCATTTGGCCTCCACCGATCACAAGCTTCTTCTTCCTTCAAAATGTTAGTCTCACAAGAACTAGAGGAAGTAGAAGTACCACATGTAAAAATATTGTTCTCACCAACCATTTCATTACCATCCATTAAGTCATGTGTTGGTGAGGAAGTGGATGTGGCATGATCAATTATGCCCTTTGGGAGAATCACTTGAGGCTCATCATGTGTCGGTGAAGTTGAGCACTCCTCAAGTGGTTCCTCCAATGAGAGGTTGCTCTCATCACATTTGGACTTGCCATATCTTTCTTTGAGTGCGGTCCAAATGAGGTGAGCATCATCAAGAGGTTCACCATCTCCAAAAACGACGGCATCTAATACATCTTCACTCAAAGCACTAAACAAAATGTTAGCGAAATTGAGCATTGTATTGTAAGCATTTCACTTCCTCTCTAGATAGATATTTTAAATCATCACTAGGAGGTGAAATGCTCACATTTACAATCTGCTCTACATGAGGACCAATGGCCCTAAAAATATCAAGCACGCGAGAGCGCACCAAGATGCATAGTTTGAGCCATCGAAAAGTAAAAGTTCTAGAGATACCTCCTCACTTGTCGACATCTTTCTCTCAAGGCGGTTAAGCCCGAAATTGAGAGCCTTGCTCGATACCACTTGTAAGGACCTTGATGTCGCCTAGGAGGCCTAGAGGGGGGTGAATAGGCCTATACCTTAAAATCGACTGTCAAAACTTCGCAGATCGCCAAGACAATAATAGGCGCGGCATCGCCGCGTCAAGTCGCGGCTGCTTGCCGCGTGAACCGACCAACGCATTGAGACAGAGACAAAGAGACACTTCTCTCGGCCAGGCGGCGCGGCACTGCCTCGCCGCTCGCGGGCATCACCCTGTCGTCAATGCAAGACCGCCTTTGCCGCGCTTCGCGGCACCGCCTCCCTCGGCGGACAAACACAAACCGCAGGTTTGAAATCTAAGCAACGAAACTTAGATCGAGTGAATATCCCAAGTTCCCGCACACAAATATATCACATATATCCAATAGAATGTACCAGGAACTCCTCAACAAAGTAGATCGGGATGAAACCCTAGCTCACAAGAATAATATGCAAGAATGTAAATAGCACGCGTGAGACAAGGATTTTTCCCGTGGTTCACCGTCGCCACAAAGGTCGGGTTACGCCCACGTTGTTGAGGTATCCACAAAAGGATTGGGATTCGCCACACAAGCCGTCCCTTCCCTCGTTCTCAAGTCAAGGGAGTGAACCCTTGAGATGAGGGGTGATTTTCTTGATTTTGAGTGAGGTTACAAACCTCCCAAGGCTGCCACACGAAGGGGGGCAGCTCAAGGGCGACGCCTAGCCGGCTAGGAGCAAGCTCCAAGAGTAAAGAACCCTAGCACACCGGCCAAACGTGAACCAAATGCTCTTTCAAGGTGGGGAAGTCAGAGATCCGGTCTCCAATCGAAGTTTGTCGCCTTCTCCCTCAAGATTTGATGGTGGGAATCGAAATCTAGCTTGGGGAGTGGAGGAGCAACAATGGAGGAGAGAGAGAAGAGCTCGTTCTCGTTCTTCCACGAAAATGAACGTTGGGGAAGAAGAGGTGACCGTTGGGGAGGGGCCGGATGGGTATTTATACCGTCTCCCCCAACGGGCGGGTTAAGTGCGGCACCGCCTCATTTTAACGCTGCACTTTACCGTCTGTATTTCTTGCATCGCCTCACCTACGCTACGGCATCACCCTGCCGGCAAACAAAGTGTAAAACCGAAGTTTTGGATGGTCTGTTTTGGCTTGGAGTGATGTTTTTGGTCGAGCCGGAGGTTTGAGCATTTAGTTCACATGTAGCCAAAGGTCCTAGGATCCCTCTTAATAGTACGGCATGTCCTAAACTCAAGATTCAAAACATAAATGAAATTAAACCTCCATGAGTCTAGGTTGCCATCCGTTGCACTTGAAGGTTCCATCAACCTCGTACATCATCCTCTATCATCTTTGTCTCATCTCTTAGAGCAAATATATCTTGTGCATGTGACTTGAACCATTTCCACAAATATGAGTTCACCTCCATGGCTTCAAGTCACTCACACTAATGATTTGATCCTCAACACAATATGACTCCTCATAGCTTGATTAGTTCCTCGACTAAATGCAAGTACTCTCTTCTTCACCTTAGCCATGGTACCTCGGGTCCCAAGCCAACGCTTGCCCTTCACCTTCGCTTAGTACCTCGAAGCCCTTTCCTTGCTATCTTCACCTTATCAAGATACACTCAAGTCACATCATATCAAGCAACCATTGAATAACTATTTCTTCAATATTATGATCCTTGCTTGATTATCTTCTAGATATGAATGTATATCAATCAAGCTTCGGTTTGACTCACATAGAGACATACATGGATCAACATCAATATGGTCAAGCCAATTCACGGTTCCTTGTATCATATCCATTTTGGCTTGACACTCCAAACACTTACTTCAATCTTCTATTCATGGAAAGCAAGTCATTATAGAGACCGATCCAAGATCATCAACTCATATCTCATTTGTCGCTTTGCCAAACATGCTTGCTCTCACATGATGCTATGATATCCCACAACATATAAGCCATTTCATTGATTCCATTTGCATTGTTGTCTTTTGCTTGAACTAGATTGTTTCCATAATCTTCCAATACAACAATACACAATTTTGCCTTTGCTTCAACACTATGTGAAATACCATCAAGTTTGCCTTGTTGAACCTTGGATATACTTGTTAATACACAATTCACAAGTATATGCAATAGACTTAGTTTCCTGTTCAACACTTAGCAAACTTATTAGACCTTTAATTATGTTGTCATTCAATTCACCAAAACCCACAAAAGGGCTAGATGCACTTTCAAGAATCAATGACTAAATCCAACACAATGAAAAAGCTGAGGCCAATATTATGTTCTTCAACCCTACTGTTTGTCAAATCGGTTGTTGTTTCCTTTCTTTTACATGATCTACATGTCATTTGTTTCGAACAATGGCACCTTGCTACATGGTATTCGAAGGCAAGAAACGTAGCATTTATTTAACTTAGTATGAGTGTGCTAAGCAAGTCTTTGAATGTAAAAGGGGCCATATATCAAAAGTATGGCAGCTATGATGAAGCTCTTAGGGCTTCCAAAGGAAAGGGTAACCGCAGCACCACCGTTGTTACCGACCGATGACTCATCCGGATTGTCATCCGCAAAGACCCCTTCCCACCCCCCCAAGCCGTTAGTAAGCATGGTCGTTGGAAAAATGTGATCATCTTGATCTTACTTATGGTTGTAGTTGCTCTATGCTACCCGTTGTTCATGTGCAAGAAATGAAACTGTTTTCAATAGGTCGATGATGACATTGTGGATGGACTAATTAGGCGGGCTACATTTCATTTTGATTTAGCGCTTTTGTTTCTTTAACTTGTTCTTCCGTTGGGCTTCAAACAAAACTTATGCTTCTTTACTTCTTTCTTCCGTGTGATTATTCCTTGTAGCCAAAGAATGCAATGTGAACTTTATGTAATTTGTCTAAGGCCAAGTGCTAATGTTTGCACCGATTGTGTATGGTTTAAGAAGGATGCTCATGCTTATGTTCATGGTGTTCGCCTAATCACAAACATTCTCAATTAATCAAGCTATGAATCTGTTTTCATCCATGGGCGGTGACCACGCCAACCGCCAAACACGTTCTTGGTTTGGCGGTTCTTTGGGCGGTTGGTCTCTCACCAAAGCTATGGTCGGGTCGCAAACACGATCTCGCCTGGGCCGAGCTCGACGGGCGGTGCACAAACAGTGGCTCTTGCACCACTTCGGACGGACTGCCGGGCATGGTCCAATTACGGCCCAGCCGCCCGGTCCCGTGCTCAAAACCCACCCTAAGCCGACTCTGACAGTGGTCGAGCCATCCAAGGCGACCTTGCTAGGATATGCCTTGCTCCCACCCCGCTTGTTTCTCTTGTTGTTTGTTACCAAATAACTTTTCAACACTTCCTTGATGTCATAACCTTCGCCGATGTACATCGATATTTTTTGGTGTCAACAATTTGTTAAATATTTTTAATTTAGAAATAATTAACCACACTTTCTCGATATGATGGTATCATCATAGTTTTGTTCCAAATAAGTGTTACTCATAAGTGTTACTCCCTCTGTCAAAAAAATCGCAATTCTATCTACGAACTTTGACACAAAATTATGATTTTTTTACGAAGAGAGCACGTTAGCCCTGGGAATCAAAAAGGGCATCGTTTCAATTTATTTTTTTCCATATCTTTTTTCCTTCCTTTCTTTCTTTTACTTTCAACCATATTAGGGGTTGTTTGGTTTCCATGAGTCATAGAACTTATTAAGTCAAAAAGTGAAATAAATGACTTATTTTTGCCAAACAATAGGGACTTGTAAAGTCATGGGACCTATAAGTCACTTACAACCATTTACTCTTCTTTTTTTACCCCGACCTTTAAGTCACTCATTTTCTCTTTTTTCCCCTAATAAATCACTTGTAATCAAATAGGCATGACTTATAAGTCACTGATCAGTCATTTGACTTAATAAGTTATGAAAACTAGTGCCTTAGAGTATCTCTAAGAGAATAGCCAAATGACTTTCTAAAGTTAATTTTAGCTATTACTAAGACAAAATTGTTCCACATAGACTCTCCATATGACTATCCAAAATTGCTAGCTCTCTATCGCATCGTATTCGCTCTCTATTTTTAGATAGTCTACCACACTAGCTCTCCTTTACAGTCTGTTGGAGCATATAGTATTTTTTTGTCAAATTTATTTTAGAAAGTGCCTAAATTATCAAATTTGACTAATTTGTTTGGCTAATATCTTGGAGATACTGTTGACACGAAACTAGGGCTTCGCACCGATACACCGGAGGGCCTTGGACGCCCACGAAGGCCGCGATTGACCTTGAAGCAGCGAGCACCGCAGCGTGGCGCCCTAACCGATCTAGGGATCGGTAGGGGTGACGAGAGCTCGGTGACGGCTGGAAGAACCTCCGAACGCACCTCCGGAAGACCCGTCGGGAGGACACACGCGAGGGGTGCTCTAGGACCAGCGTGGCCGCCTAGAACGCCGACGAAGAACGCGGAGTTCGCCGCCGAACAACAAGATAGAGGGGTTGAAGGAAGAAGATGACCTACAAACGGGACAGGGGATAGATTGATTGTCGATTGGATGTAGATGGGATCAAATCGGCCATAAACCTCTTTATTATATAGAGGAGGGTGGTCTTATCCTTTTAGAAAACCGCCCTTGGGCGTTTCCAAGCCTCAAAAACCGATCTAAACACGATTGGAAACAAATCGGTTCGATCTCGTGACGGACACAAAGCCACGTCGGGCGACCGGACGCCGGAAACGAGCCGACCGGACGCGACCGGTCACAGCGCCCGGCCGGCTTAACGAAAAGGTTCGTTCGCGACACGACCGGACGCCGGACGGTCGGCCGGGCGTCCGGTCGGTGCCTCGAGATTGACCGACGCATGAGGGACTGACCGGACGGTCCGGTCACCCGCGTCCCGGTCACATTTCGTAAAAGCCTCTTTTGATCCTCCTCAAAAATTTGGCTAAGTCCGGATTTTTATCATGACTTAGACCACACCATTTTTGGGTGTCCAAAAGCTATCCGACCACCAACAGGCATCAGGTTTAGCGCTGTACCACCACCTGACCGGAACCCGGCGGCGGACGGTGCAAATCCCCGCCCATTCCCCTCCCAACTGCCCTTCGGCCTTCGAGCACCAGGATCGCTCGCCTCCATTTCAGAATTTTGGGGCCGTTCTGAGCGCCGGAGCCGGCGGTTCTGCCTGTGCAGGTGAAGTGTTCCGATCTTTCTTGTTATGAAATTTTATTATTTGCCTCGTGATGTTAGAAAGTACTAGTGCTAGATAGTACATTGTGCGGTGATTATAAACTGGGAACCAAAATTATCTGATCTGTAGAACAAAGTGCCAAACTTTCTCTTTTTTTAAGCTAATAAAGAAAGGGGTCCAAATTCTCCCATGATTTTGTCAGAGCTGTTGGAATGACTCTTTATCCGGATTCGTCGATATAAAAGTGCTATTATATCCTAGAAAAATCTAGAGTAATGATTAGTATTGCATCATTTCTTCAATCATTGTTCCACATGCTGAGGAATTTATAATAAGCCCTGCACCAAGATTGGGTGGGTATCTCTACAGGCAGATTGCGCTTGCACGTGGTGTATGTCCCTCCCTTGGCCAGCTATTGCATATCAGCGGCTAGTCGGAGCCCTCTTTGGTCAGACCAATGAAGTGCAGAGTGGAAACTGGGTAGGCAATTGTCAACCATAACTAGTGCATGCCATGGGGGAGTCCACTGTCCACAAGACAGTTAAGATGCAATTGCCTGTCAATTTGGCTCCGGAGCTGAATGAATTCTGCGCACTCTTTGTGCGGCAGGCTGCTGGCCAGCCAATTCAGGATGAAACGGACATTTCAATTTCTTAGCATTTTGCCAATTTGGGAATTATGCTCTTTGGTGTATTTTGTGTGTTTTTAGCAACCTTTGTGAAGTTGGAGATATTTGTGTTGTTTATCCATGTGCTGATCTGACAGTCGAAATGAAAGTTCCAGATTTTTTCACTTGATAGCAATGGTAACATTATTTTAGCCGGAAAATGAATTTCTGATTATTTATTCTACTAAGCCTTCAGTGTTTCAATTGCTTCTGCCGTAATTGTTGCTAAGAACCTCAGTGTTTTTATTGCTTTTTTTTTTTAAATCGGTTACCCGGCTTAGATTAATAATAAGAAGATGAAGCAAGCGTCAAGTTACATGCAGCCCAAAACAACTTTCCATGTTCGACGACCGTCAAGCAAGCGTTTTTTTTATTACTTCAGCGGAAGAGATGGCGGGTTTTGTAAGGTTTTGGGACCTGGTTCACAGACCACTTTAACTAACCGCTCAGATGAGATTCGATGGAAGTGGACTCTTTTTTTTTTTTTTTTTTTTTTTTTTTTTTTTTGAAGTGGACTCTTCTTATCGTCTACATTGCCAAGTTGGCATACAGTATGCTGTTCAGTGGTCTTACAGCAGCTTTGACAGCACAGGTGTTCATCCCAAGGCAAGAACAGGTTCTTGGCCTGGCTTCTGGTACAGAGTAACATATTAATAACTGCTGATAAACTCACTGCTAGGAATTAGAACATCTGCACAAGTGTTTTAGGGGATTAGTGAGATCTCTTCGCAGCAAGGCCTGCAGATGCAGCGTATGTCTCTGCGAGTCTGTGAGTCTGTTCAATGGTTCAAGAGTCTTTAGGTTCAAACAAAACCTTGTATTACTGACTTGCTTCTTTAAATGATATTGCAGGCTCCTGCTATCTTTCTATAAAAAATTAATGAGATTTTGTTTCTTGTAGTCAAAGTAACCGTGTCTTTCTGAGCATTTAGTCCAAAAGTATGTCTGGACTCTGCACCAAACCTTTTCTATCTTTGGGTCTTTCGATTCTTGGGTTACTCTTTCAAAACATATATTTTGGTGATGTCAATGTTATCTTGGCTTTTCTGACTGATTTCGATTTATGTTCTTATCTGTATTCTACTATCAGCATGTGCTAAAATATTTTAAACCATGAAACTTTGTTGACTTTTCTTGTTGCAATGACCCTATTTGTTTACGCGGTTGCGTCATGTTTCAGCCGAAATCGCGAGAAAAGCCTGCTGAACTCTCGAATCGAACGCCCGTTGGCTCACCGCCCACCACAGGATAAACGGAAAAATATACTGTGTGAGGGGGAAATCACGAACGTAGCATCTGAGCCACGTTCGCTTAGCGCGGTCGCGTGTTGGTCGGTCGCGGAAACAAACATGCCCAAGTATATTATGGTTGCTTTATGACTTCTATTTTCTGTCTGTTCAGACTTCTATCTTCAATTTAGTTTGTCATTAATAAACATTTACCTCTACCGGGCCCTCTAGGCTGCAAATGCATTTCAAATGCATTTCATAGACTGGAGTAAGCCATTAGTGGGCTGTTTATAAGGCATATAATTCATAAAATATCCTTTTCAGTGCTTTCAGTTGGATGATAGAAACTCACTTTCTATGGATGGTGCTCTTTTGATGTCTGTTTGGTCTTTTTGGTAGCCCTTTGCATGGTTTATTGTTCCCAGTCTTTTTATTTATATTGTAGTTTCTACTAGACTGAATAATGCAATGCGAGGATCTATTGAACGCTAAGTCTTGTTTGGTGTTGCCAATCTATAAAAATTTTGGTGACAGATAACCATGAAAACATTTCAGCTTTCTCAGGTAGGATTGGAAAACTCTCTCCTTTACCTCATTAAATGAAATCAGAAGAGGATGGAGTTTTGTTCATCCACTATGAACAGTTGTTGCACTTGAAAACTGAAAGGAAAAGAAGTACATTATCAATGTTAAAATTTATTTCCTTTCAGTATAATGGAACTATTTATTCTTTTCTAATTAATCGTGCATGCAAGACAGTCCTGTCAATGTTATTATTTCTTTTACATATAGTCTATTGAGAATGTGGGCATAATACAGTGATATGGACGCTAAGAATGTTGGCCAAACCTAAGAATGTTTTAGCTAGAAGTGTACTCTTTTTGGGACGATGGAATAATTAATTTGTGACAGGAATTAGAAAATTATATCTGAGCCTCCGAAACCGAGCTACGTTGATGGTTAAACCTAGTATGAAACTCTTGCAAACGAGGCTATTGTCCTACAGAAACGTGTCTGGAACTAGTTTGTTAGAGGCTGCAAGGAGTAGTTCTTCAATCATAGTAGCGATTCACCACCACCACCACCACCACCCCCTTCTAGCTATTTAGGACCTTTCACTTTAGCTATTCTTTCCAAGACCTTAAAGGAATCAATCCAGATCTTTGCACCCATCGCATTCCCACCGATCCTAATATACCACCTTCTAGAGAGCCTCAACGTAGGCTAAATAATGCGATAAAGGAAGTAGTGAAGAAGAAAGTTTTGAAGCTATTGCATGCTAGGATTATCTATCTTGTCACCGCTTCACTACTACAAAAGTCAACTAAGGGAGCGCCTGACATTTATATTGTGAAAATTCTTCTGTTGACAAACCGCCCCTACTGACGACACATTAGGGGCGGCTCGTGTACCAGCCGCCCCTACTATGGTCCACAATAGGGGCGGCTCTATATTGAGGCGCCCCTACAAAGGGTTGCCGAATTTTAAAATGAGGCACTAAAAATTAAAATTTCATAAACGACCTCAGACGGAAAAAAGTTCCTAAATATGAAATGTAGATCTCGAAAAGTTATGAAACTTTGTACTTGACCACTTTTTAGTTCAAAATCATCTAGCCATGCAAAAACCGTGTTCAAATGTCTCAAATTTGAAATTAAAATTTCAAAACGACCTCGGACGGAAAAACTTCCTAAATATGAAATGTAGATCTCGAAAAGTTATGAAACTTTGTAGTTGTCCACTTTTTTTAGTTCGAAATCATCTATTCATGCAAAAGTTGTGTTCAAATGTCTCAAATTTAAATTCAAATTTCGTGAAAAAGACCTCGGACGGAAAAAAACTTCATAAATATGAAATGTAGATCTCGAAAAGTTATGAAACTTTGTAGTTGACCACTTTTTAGTTTGAATCCGTTTAGGGTCTCAAATAATCAATTTACACTGGATTTGTATAATATATGAGGACGCTGAATGTATGGACACATATAAGTGTGTAGCGCAATGGAGGGGAGTAACGCGCCTTGAGCTCGAGGTCGCAGGTTCGAATCTTGGCGGCCGCAACATTTGCAAAAAGCTTGAAAAATCACCATGTGTAGGGGATGTGGGTGGTTGGCCGGTGGGGTCCTACCCGATTAAAAAAATATTTTGTTATTTTTTTTTTTTTTTGAATTTTGAAAATGCGAAATATGGGATTCATATTAGGGGCGGCTCAAACAGAGACGCCCCCGATGTGTTCACATTAGGTGCGGCCGAGACAACCATCCCTAATGTGGATGAACATTAGGGGCGCTTGTTTAGGGGCAGCTAGGAAAACCGCCCCTAGAGTCCATCCCCAAATTACCTAATGTTGCTCAATGTAGTAGTGCTTGCAACGTGTGCAGTTCTAGCATGTGCACACATACATACCACTGGCCGCCGTGATGACACGTAGGAGGATGACGGCTAGAAGGACGGTAGAGAGATTCATTTGTGAAGACGCCATTGCTTCTTATCTAGAAGAAGTTAGTGCATTGAAGAAGACTGAGCGAGAAGATTTACTACTATCGGGTTTGGAGAAGTCAGGCAATCATGCTAGACGTACACTAGCATCATGCTAGACGTACACTAGCTAGCCCCTTCGTAGACCAATTTTGATTTTCAACATGCACAATTATTTAATAAATAATAGATAAAGTAAGTCAATATTTGGTGTCTTCAAAATCATGTTGATATCCAAATATAAATTTAAATTTGAACTGTTCGAATCAGATACACATATAGTACGTGTGATGCATGTGTTCCAATAACAATATGGTGTAAGGCACTAGTGTTTATTTATACTAAATTTTAAATGCCAAAACACAAGAGAAATCCACCTGACTTGAAGAAGCATAGAATTCTAGTTGTGGTTAAAACAACTGACAATGCTATCAGACATAGTACCACACGCCTTATCATGTTGGGTTCATGTCTGCCAACAGGCCAGTAAGGCACCATTTTCCTTTTATATGTCAGCACCGATGAATGGAAAGTTTTACAACTGTTTGGCAAAATAGATGTCTGCACAGGTTGCATTTTGCTTTTATGCGTCAGCACTGAGCCTACAACTTCGTCTTCAATTCAAGGATTGAGAGAAGTTTTCGAATATGGGCAATGATTATGCATTGTGCAAAGAAAAAGCATGCTGCCGTCTATGCACCGCACGAGAAAAAACACGGTTGGATCCAGCGCAGGAGCATGTACGTGACTAGTTCTGCTTCTGCACAGATGCCTGCCCCCAACGGAGGATTCAAGGAGAATAAAATATTTGCTTTCTCGGCTTCTATGTATACTCCTATTGTAGGTCCGATACATCCACAGGCGGTCTGACCTTGTAAACTGGTGTTGCACGTTAAGGCACTTTGAAGGAGCTAAAATTTCTCACTGTCATCTCCCTCTATTTCTCTAGATATATACGTATGCTGCCCAAACTTGTCACTCATTTGTGATCATCTGCTTGCTCATTCTTCTTCAACATACGGACTTCATTCACCAAGGAGCAACCAATGGAGCCGCATTCACGGAGGAATAATCTCTCTGCGGCGGCTGGCGCGGCCGTCGTCCTCCTACTTGTCATCATTACAGCCGGTACATGTATATGTATGTGCACATGACGCGATGTCCTTTGATTGATTATTTTTTTGGCTAACGAAAAATGTTCTTGCATTTCCGTTAGAGATGGCCTCCGTTGGGGAAGCAGCTACTTGCAAGCACCTCAGCGGCACCTTCGAAGGAATGTGCGGGTCCGTATTCCAATGCATAGATGCCTGCCAAGGCGAAAGCAAGGACAACATTGGGGGCGAGTGCGATGACTTCCCGTTTCGCTGCTACTGCCTTACCAGTTGCTAGCTAGCGCTGAGATTATTGCTGCCCTATATATATGCCACTAGTTAATAAAGGCTCGCATCCCTGCCTGGTCTCCATGTAATAATTACTCGTGTTGTTGTGACAAATAAATTTATGACATCGCTGGTGGAGCTTGACACACATAGATGTCCTCATGATATTGTGGCTGCGTCTTCACCCATAAGGAAAAATGGCACCATTGTTTGTTTTCTGGTTTTGATGATTGAGTGAGAACATAATTTTTTGATACAACACATTTTTTAAGAAATGACTTTTATTTATCTAAGGGCGGGCATTACGGTCTCATATTTCATTCTTCCATGCTGCGTACACAAGCTGGAGCCTGTGTCACACACCGAGCCGAGTACTCAACCTAAACCTGCTTGCCATATATGATACGTATATAACTCTGAGTCTGACACACAAATTTATTTGCCTGAAATAACAATGCAGGCATAGGTCTTGGAGCGAATAGCTAGTCAGACGGCCGGCCGGCCATCATGCATCCAAGCAAATTAAGCAAACAACTGACCCCTGCCTGCACTGATGTTGCTGACGACTGACGACGCAAAGCACGAGATCGATGCGTCGTCGCTAATGATACATCATCATCAAGCGGCATGCTTGTACGTCTTGGACGGCGGCGGCGGTGGCACCGGGTAGTGGTGGACGCATCCGTTGCACGGGTTGTCGGCGTCGGGCGCGGCGTCTCGGAGCGCGCGCCAGACGTTGCTGTAGGCCTTGAACCCGGTCCCGAACGCCATTATCCAGAGGCGAGCTCGTAGAACACCAGGCTGCTGGAGGTGTTGCCGAACCGGTGCAGCGTCGGCCGCGCCGGCTCCACCACGTAGGGGCCGAACCCCATCAGCCGCGCCGGCTCCACCACGTAGGGGCCGAACCCCATCAGCCGCGCCCGGCTCCACCACGTAGGGGCCGAACCCCATCAGCCGCGCCCGCCGCGTCGATCACCGCCTTTGCCGCCCGACTGGGCGCAGAAGTGGTTGAACGCTGCTGAGTCGGGCACCTCCGCCGCCGCCGCCTTGCGGTTCCCTGCCGCGTACGCTCATGGTTCAGGGATTCAGGCATTAAAAATGCATGCATGGGTCTATAGTGTTCAAGATCGTTAAAAAAGGAATATGTGTCAACAAGTTAATTACTCGTGCTGAAAATATACATTTTTTTTTGAAACGAACCGGCAGAAGAGCTGCCTGTTGTATTAAAAAGGAGAGTCTGCCAGACGGCACTTGTACAAAAAATAGGCTACCAAAGCAGCACAAAAGGCGAGAAAAACACAACAAGGCTAACCTAGGCAAAAAACACAATAAACGGAAAAGAAAAAACCCATGTACACCAGAGAGCCTAGGAGGGCTGCAGGAGGGAAGATAGGTGCTTTGCACCTGCTGCTCTCAAAGTCCGGCCTCGTCTTCGATTCTCTCGCACCACTAGAAAGTTTGGCGCCTGCCCGGTCAAAAACTCGCGCATTCCTTTCCTTCTAGATTTCCCAAAGATACCAAGATCACCAATGACCTCAGACCTCGCCTGTTTCTGGATGCTATGCTGGACATATTGGTCCACCAGCTGTGGACTGAGTCGCTCGGCCTCCATGCCGCCGGGTCTAGTTGGTCATTATTTGCCCAAATTGCGATCTCCTTCCAGATCCTTCTAACGAATCTACAATCCTTGAAGAGATGTATTCCTGTCTCGGCTTGATGCACGTGCCTTGGTTTGGCCAGTTTCTTGCTTGCAGTCTGTCCGCCGTCCAAATCCTGTTTTGCACAGCTAGCCAACTGAAAAACTTGCATTTCGGCGGCGCCCAGGGTTTCCAGATGATATTCTCGAAGTTGGTGTGAGTTGCTCCCAGGAACTGCGCATGGTATGCCGTCGAAGTAGAGTATTCACCCGTCGGCCCGAATTTCCAGACCACTTTATCTGGTGTTCCCTCAGTTGTTACTTGATTTCTCGCATGTGTCCACAGATTAGTGTATTCTGCCATATGTATGGCGCTGAAGCTTGAATGGTGCAAGTCGATGTCACGTATCCGGGCATTTCCGCCAGCCGCTTCCCGAGCGTCGCGGTTCTTCCTCTTGAAATCGCAAATAGATTGGGGCTAAATCACGGGGCCGGCATCCCCGTATCCATGCGCTAGTCCGAACAAGGCTTTTCTCCGTCGCCAATTGTCAATGTAGAGGATGCCGCAAATAGTAGTTTATCCGTTCTATTGCATGGTGTTTCGGACTCGTTTATTGCCCCCCGCGTTAAAGCCCAAGGCCGCCAGAGCCATCTCAATCTTAGTGCACGTGCAAACTTGCGGATGTGTAGGATCCCCAATCCTCCGGACTTCTTTGGCCTCGCCGATCTTGGCCAATTCACCTTGCATTTCCCCCGTGAGTGCTTCCCCCCGCCCAAATGAATTTTCTCATTTGCTTGTCTATTTCGTTAAGGACCCTTTTCGGTAGCGAAGGGACGTGAGGAAGTATACGCTTGAGCCGTAAGGACCGCTTTGGCCAAAGTAAGTCGTCCCCGCTTTGATTTATTTGTCTTCCATTCCACAAAGTTATCTTGCTAACGCCTTGTCCACCAAAGGCCGGAAATCAACTCTTTTAGGCTTCGTCCGAAAGCGGTAGGCCTAGGTATTTGGTGGGGAAGCTCGAGACGCTTGCCGGGAACCCGCAAGAATTTCGTTTAGGTTTATCCCTTCGCGGTGATGGGTATAATTGTCGATTTACGAAGTTTGTGTTCAGCCCCGAGGCATTTCGAATAGCCGCAGCAGCGTGTCGGAGCGGCGACATCGGGCCTGGTTGGCTTGATGAAGATAGTCAGTATCATCGGCATACATGGAAACTCTCAATTGTGCCGTCCCTCCCCTTAGCTTGGAGAGTTGCCCACGCTCGCTGCACGATCGAAGCATTTGCGAGGGTCCATTGCAATGACAAAAAGCAGCGGTGATAGTGGGTCTCCTTGTCGCAGACCTCTTCCATGTTTGATTGGCGGGCCCGGAATGCCGTTCAGGAGTACTCTCGTGGAAGAGGTGTAAAGGAGGGTGGCAACCCATTCTCTCCAACGTGTTGGGAAGCCCAATCTGCTAAGCAAGGCGAAAGGTATTCCCACCGACGGAGTCAAAAGCCTTGGTGATGTCAAGTTTGAGAAAGAGTGCTGACTGCTTTGATCTCCTGTATCGCCAGACTGCATTGTGCACGGCCATGTAGTTATCATGGATGCTTCTCTTTTTGATGAAGGCACTCTGCGAGGAAGACACAATGCTTGTCATGAGTGGTGCTAGTCGTATTGCCAGGACCTTCGCAATTATTTTGGTGAAGGAGTGGATGAGGCTAATGGGCCGGTAGTCGGTGATACTTTCGGCCCCATCCTTCTTTGGGATTAGGACGACGTTTGCGGTGTTCAGCAGGGGCAAACTTTGCGATCGCAGCGCGTGGAAAGTGTTTGCCGCCCTGATGAAGTCTGGCTTTATAATGTCCCAAAGATGTTCGTAGAAGGTGCCTCGTGGAAACCGTCCCGGGCTCGGGCGCTTTGTCCGCCGCAAGATCCGGTGTATGGCACCCTTGATCTCGCCCTCTCGTGGAATTCCACGTCGAGGCCGCTGAGGTCAATCTGCGGTAGTGGTAGTGCGTCCCAATTTACGTCAAACTCCCTCGGCTGTGGCCGACCCAAGAAGTGGGAGAAATGGTCGTGTACTAGTGCTTTGCTTTCTCCTCATGGTTCCTTTGCCCACCCTTGGCCTTGCTTGAGTCTTTGAATGTGATTTTTCCTTCGCCTTGCATTCACGCCGATGAAAGAATTTTGTGTTTGGCGTCTCCCAACTTGATCGAGGTCACCCGTGATGCTTGTCTCGCATCTCGCTCTTTCTACTACAGCCAGCCCCAACACACGTTTCTTTAGCTTGTTTCGCAAGGTGACCTCATCCGGGGATAGTGTCCTGCTTTCCTGGGCGATGTCAAGTCTGAGGATGATCTCCTGTGCCATGAAGAAAAGTTTCTTGGCATCGGATATTAATCCCGTGCTCCGTGTCCTCGCCTTTTGCGCCGTGGCATGCATCTTGTGGAAGAGGATGTGGAACGGTTCGTGGTGGTCCACCGGCTGCTTTCCCGTGCCTCTTTACGGCTTCTTTGAAACCCGGAGGTGGGTCCGTGTTCTCAAATTTAAAGGAGCGCGGCCTCCTTGGCCCCGACCGGTCGGAGAGCAAGAGTGGGCAATGGTCGGAATGTGACGCTGACAAGGCGTTTAGGGCGTCAAATAAAGTTGCATCCCATTCCGCGTTGCAAAAGAAGCGGTCTAGCCCGGCCAAAGTTGGCCTCTCCCTCTCGTTGCTCGTGAATTTCTGTTTTGCGTGCTTATCTCGTGAGAGATCGCTCTCATCAATTGCTTGTCGGAATTGCCTCATTAGGGTCAGTGACTCAAACGGTTGTTATTTTTATCTCGCGCTCGTATATCGTGATTGAAGTCGCCCGCGATTAGCCACCGTGTGCACCGGTTGTGGCTTTAGCGCCTTTATCTCCCGTAGGAAGTTTGGCTGGCTCGCGCCGCGGGACCATACACCACCGTAGCGTGGAAGTTGGCGTCGGAGTCCAACAATTGGACTGCGTTGTTAGATGGTATTCTCTGTCGTAAATGTTCGGTACAAGCCACACCCGCCGCCGTTCCACAAGACAACGATTCCCCCAAGGTTTGGAAGGGGCCCGTCGCGGGCTTATATGCATAGGCTGCGGAGGCGGTAGCCTCCTATGCGTCGCATCCCTTGGCGAGTTGTGAAAGTTTTGACTCTTGGAGCAAAGCGATGTTGCACAATCGTTCTCGCAAGGAGCCGGGTGGACAAAGATCTCGTCTAGCCCGGCCGGTTCGAGCCTCGGACGTTCCGGGGAGATCAGGTTGACGTTTGGCGTGCTATCCATAAGACACATACAAACACAAGTAGCGGCCAGAGGCGTTCGCTGAGGCCCTCCGGACGACCAAACGGCCCACGCACTTCTTGGACAAAGACAAGTTGGCAAAGACAGCCCCGGCCGTAGTGCGGGATGAGATACACAAAGCGGACAGCAGAGTTTTTGACAATGAGCCACACAAGGTTGGCTCTTAGGTGAAATAAAGACATCACGACCCCCCACTGAAGCACATGCACTTCGAACGAAAACAATGGCGTTGATCGCCTTAGGTTGAACATCACAACAACACGACACGACACCGAGACCGAGGGTCTTGATGCATTGATGAAACAAACAAGTGCGCAGCGCAGTTGGCGGCACGCCGATGATCGAGCGGCCGCGACTGGCCACTTCGCAGTCGCCCACTCCTTCAGCCACCATGCCAAGGAGTGCTTCGTCGACGTTGTCGTCGTCCCCCAGGTTGAATAGCTCGGACAAAGCCGCAATGATGTCCGCCGGGAGGGGGCCATTGAACATGGCTATGTATTCCCGCAAAGCGGATTCCACCGGTTCAAGGTCATCACGAAGAGGCCCAACTTCTTTGTGAGGTTACGCCGTGCTCGTTGCATCTGTCATATGGCGTGTGGGATGCGCATTGGCGAGGGCGGCGCAAGGGCGTATCGATGACATGTCGTGGTGACAGCGTCGGCATCGGTCGTTGCCCGGTGCCGGGCCGACTCTTTGAGAGGCGTCGCCGGTTTGGAAGAGCGCCGCGACGTCATTGCGGTCCCTGGGCAAAATTTAAGAGATCGCCGGTGAGGCAAGTGTGTCGCTAGGAGGATGCGCCGAAAGACATTCGTCGCGGGCCTGGAGGTGACGGTATCGCGGTGGAGTGGAAGGCACCGCACCGCAAAATATCTCCGTCCCGCCCGCGTTCACCTCGTCGAACCGGCCGCCCCTCCATCGTGGCGCCCTCCCGCATTTTGCACGCCGACACCGCATTGAGGATGCGGTCAAGACGCGATGACCATATCTTCTTCAACGCCACCGTCTTTTCATGGACCAGGCTTCATTCTCCCTTGCCATTGGTCTTGGGCGCCGCCCGGCCACCGGAACGCGGAAACGCGACGGCCTTGTTGATAGTCGAGCATGGGGGCGCCCGCATGTGAGCCCATGTGAGTAAATACATGCCATGGTGTCGGTTTGATGTCGCCCGCGTGGCGCTTTGAAGATCGCCGCGGCTTCGCCAACACACTGGACTCTGGAGTGTCGTATCGCCGGAGCCCGCAGGCGACCGCCGCCATCATCATGGCTCTGCCCTCTCGGGTAGCCTCCGTTCGCCGCCGCCTTCGCCCGCCCGGGCGCGGGAGCGCCGCGGGCCCGACGCCACCACTGCGCTGCGCGCTCCCCCTTGATGCCGCCGATCGCCGCGCCATGTCACCGAGTCGCCGCCATCGCCACGGCGCTGCCGCTGTAGTCGGCGCCGTGGGTGGTCGCGATGTAGCGGCTCCCGACCCTTGAGGGCCTCGCCGTCCCGCTTCTCGGGCGCACACGGCGTTGGCCGCGTCCCTTTGGCGGTGGTGGGTGGTGGGGAACTCCCTCGAACGCCGCGTTTAACCTATCAAGGACACCCAAATGCCACCGTGGAAGACTCGCGAATACACGGGATATGTTGCCGCTATTGGTTGACACGGTGTAGTCGTGGATCTCGCGGAAGGTGGACGATGACCGCACCGATTTCCCCCCCGCCGCTTTCGAACCAAGACCGATCGCAGTTGGCATCTTTCGCTCATAAGATGAGCCACATCTTCTTGGGAATGTTGCTCGGGTTCGCCCCAAGCCCGTGATCAATGGTCTCGCCTCCGCCGGTGCATGAGGTCGGCCTCACGTTTCGAGCGCGCAGCCGCCTCCCGATGACCCGCCGACGATGTCGCCGCCCCAGCGTGTCGCTGCACGCCATCGAGGCAAAGCTTGACGCTGAAGTACAGCGCCGTTACCGGCAGCGGACAGCCGCGCGCCACTGATGAAGCGGATGTCCATGCCCTATCGCCTAACGCACCCGACGCTTGAGTGCCCCGTCGAGGTGGCGGCTGCGAACTTGATGAGGAAGGCTTTGCCGCGTGGACGGTGATGTCCCCCGACGCAGCGGAACTCGTCCCCGAACGCCTTCGACCTCCACCGACCGGTGTTGTTGGGCGCCGACATTGCCCGTGACGACCGCCGGCCAGAATGCCCCACTCCCTCCCCGCATGCCTCGGTCGCCAAGGAGGCTGGGATGAGGCACTCATCCTCCTCCGCCGCTGCCTCGCCAGGTCGCCCAGACGGCCATCTTCTTCCCTGGTGGAGGCGGCGAGGTGGGAAGCCGCCCGACTTGGATTGGGGGAAGGCGTGATTTTGAGATGGTGGTGGTGGCGGTGGGCGAGTCGCAGGGAGCGCGCGCGGGCTGGGGTGCGGCTTTGGTGGCGGCACTCCCTCTGGAATGGCACCCGGCAAATGGACGGGCTCCCCTCAAAACCTCCGGCACTTGCCTTCGCTTTTTAGGGCGAAAGATTGCGAGAGAGTCTCTTGTTGCAGGAGGTTGTTGGAATTGAATTCGGTTCAGCTTTGGACTTGAATTCTTCGCTGGCGTGGCCGGCGAAGTCTCTCAATCTTGCGCCACCGCTGCTTGACCTTGGCCACGAACCACCAGTTCGCCCGGCGGCGCGCGGTTCGCCGTTACGGGATGTGTCATGAAGGCGCGCCCCGAGCTGCGCGGCCGGACGGGCGTTGTCGCAACGGGCATTGGGTCGGCGCCCACGCATTGGGCGCCCGCCGCCGAGGCAATGAATCCCCGCCGCCGAAAACGCTGTACCACCCGGCCCTCGCATCACCACCGTGCACATTTTTGGGCGCCGCGCGAGACTCCACTCGAAAAAGCTCGCGCTAACCCCTCCCTCCAGCGAGTAATGGTGACAGGACCCTTTGCCACAAACAAGCTTTGGGCGCTTGAGTACCTCCGCGTAGGAGGGTCGAGGCCGCCCCCGCAGACGCCGCCTCGGGGGCTCTCCGGACCACCAGGTCATCGTCGGGCCGCGGCGAACGCGTGCCTCGGGCGGGCGGCGGCGGTGGAGACTCGAACGCTGAAGCGTACCGATCTCCCTTCTCCTCGGGTCTTCTCGGCGCAAAATCGGGACGGACGGACTGGTTGGGGCCGGATGGGGTGTAGTGGATTGGGGAGGGACCTCGCCATGGCGAGGATCCGGGGATTTTTCCCGGCCCGGCGGCCGGGGGCGCCATCGCCTTCGAGTCGCCCCTTACCTTTCCTAACGGGTCTCTCCGTGCAGCCTCAAGTTACCCCCGAAATTGGGATGCTTGAACTGCTTCCTCCCGCTCTGAAAATATACATGGGGACACAACTAAAAACTTCGTCATTGGTACCGGATCCAAACCACTAGTGTTGGTACCGGTACCAAAGGTCATCTCTAAGGTAGCTACCAAATTTAAACCCGGTACTACCTAGAGTCATCTTTATGGAATGGAAATTGTGGTTGGCGGGTTGCACCGAGAACATCATGCATGACGTGTACTTTAACTAGCTGACGTCATCTCGCTTCTGCAGCGGATAACACAAACCCAAAATATAGAATAGAAAATAAATAATACGACAGAGAGGATTCAAGGGAATAAAGCACTACTACAAAAACGATTTGTAAGAGTCAGTCCCATTTACCGTAGGGGCAGCTGGTGATTGGGCCCCCTACAGTGGGATGGCTATGTGTAAGAGTCAGTACGATTTGTAAGGGCGCCTGGATCACCAACCACCCTTACAATTTGTATGGCGGTGATCCGGTAGATCGTCCCACAAATGGTATTTGTAAAGACGGCTGTATATTGAGCCCTTCCCGTAAATAGACGCCGAATATCAAAATGAGACACTAAATATTATTATTTTAAAATGATCTCGGATGAAAAAATGATCTATATAAAAAATGTAGATCTTGAAAAGTTATGAATCTTTGTTGTTAAAAAACGTTTTCATTTGACTTTATTTAATGCCTCAAAATGTGGGGTTTGAATGTCTAAATTTTGAAATTTAAATTTTTCAAAAACCCTTGGATGGAAAAAAAAACTTCCTAAGTAAGAGTTTTAGAGCTCAAAAGGTTATAAAACTTTTGTAGTTGACCACTTTTTATTTGAAATCATCTTATCATGCAAAAACTACATTCAAATCTCTCAAATTTGAAATTCAAATTTTGTAAACAACCTTGGATGGAGAAAGACCCTAAACAAAAATTATAGATCTTGAAAAGTTATGAAACTTTGTAGTTGAAAACTTTTTGATTTAAATTGATTTAAGATCCTAAATAGTCAATTTTCACTCAGATTTGTATAATATGTGGGGATCCGAAATGAGTTATACTGAGACATGTGAGTTTGTAGTGCTTTGTGGAGGGAAGGCACCACGTGAGAGGGAGGTGGCGGTTTTGAAGTCTAGAATTTGGCTTATGGAGGCCTCCCTAGATTGAAACTAATTTTTTTGCTATTTGTTTTTTATAATTTTTAAAAACGAAATATGAAAATGATTTGTACGCACGACTAGCTAGACCGCCCTTAGAAATTCAATTTATTAATTTGTAGGCCCTACGGGCGGTTTGGCCAGCCGCCCCTGCAGTGGATTGATTTGTAAGTGTACCCTGGCAGGGATGGCTGGGCCATCGCCCTTACAGTGCCTTTGGAGCCGCCCTTAAAAATGATTACAGTGAACTGTATTGCCTTCTTAGTTTCACAAAATATACTTATAGTAAGTCCGTTATATATGCCAAGCTTGCACCAAGCACGTGGATCGGTGGTAGCACCACTCGCACGGTCCTTGGGTAGCACTGGGCCCCGTGCAGGCCATGCTCGGCAGCACCGAGGTCGCGCCACGCTAGCGCTGGCCATGCCCAGGCCATACAAGTAGCTCAAGCGAATATTGATGCCTGCTCTCCAGGAAGACGATATGTCCAACATGTTGGCCAAAACCATCAATGAGAGAAACGAACTGGAGGTGTTGGACAGTTGGAATGTGATCCCGACTAGGATTAACTGCACATGTTTAAGGCATTT
This sequence comes from Hyparrhenia diplandra, assembly GCA_015847255.1. NCBI lineage: Eukaryota > Viridiplantae > Streptophyta > Magnoliopsida > Poales > Poaceae > Hyparrhenia > Hyparrhenia diplandra. Next base: position 54,058 of record JADLZK010000410.1, on the reverse strand, counting down.
CGGAGGAGCCAAAATTCGCAGACTGTCATCTCCCTCTATCTATCTACATATATATTGCCCAAAGTGGTCACTCATTTGTGATGATCTGCTACCTCATTCTTCTTCAACGAACGGACTCCATGGAGCCGCATTCACGGAGGAATCTCTCTGCGCGGCGGCCAGAGTGGCTGTCGTCTTCATCGTGACAGTGCACAAGCTATATATGTATATATGCACATGCATAACAAGTCGCATGACGCCATGTCCTTTGATCGATTATTCTTTTGGCTAATGAACAATGTTCTTGCATTTCTGTAAGATATGGCCTCCCTTGAGGCAGCAAATGATTGCAGGCCAGCAAATACTTGCCGGCACCTCAGCGAGTCCTTCGAAATTTGCGGAGGTGGCGAGTTTGACCAAAGCCTCTGCAAAGAAACCTGCCTAGAACAAGACAGAGACAACAATATTGGGGGTTCGTGCGGGTGCGATGACGACCCTCCCTATAGCTGCTGGTGCATTTCCAAAATTGCTAGCTCGCCCTGAAATTTTAACTACCAACTAGAAATGTGCGCGGCGTTGTCGCCAGGGCCAGTGTGTGAGTTGTTGATTGCGCTAAGTATTCTTTTCTAGTAATACATATTTGTTCCGAGTAATTAAATTGATTGGAGCAAATTATACCTAAGTATATATTGAAGACAAAAAATCATGTTGCCACTATCTCTTATCCACCAGTAAGCATGGGCAACAGGTCGCAAGGGTGTAGAGCAGGAAGATACCCACAGTTGGTTGCCAAGAAGACAATGCTTAGATACACAAACAAGTATCATTGAAGATAACTATTGGCAGTATTGTGAGTAGTTTCTTGACTTCTTAGTGTTTACAATTTTTGGGGATCAGCTCATTTGTGATGGTTCCTGAAAATACATGATAAATTCCTGTTATAATAAGTAGTGTTGAAATTCCTGGCATTGTACACAGATGTACAAACAGTAGTTACATTTCTTGTAATAGAAATTCCTATGGTACTCTGGAAAGTTCAAACGAGTATAGTGAAATGTCATGAAGTTTAGGACACCTAAATGATGAAACTAAACATAATAGGAAGCATCGGTATAATGAGAAAAATGGAAGTTAAACATGTTTGAGCAGGGCTGTGAGTGGTCTAGCACAAATAGAGCTTCAATTGACCCAAGATGTTACATGATATCCAAACTGTATATAGGAAAAAGTAAACACTATGAAATTTGAACAAGGTACAAATATATGGGTCAGCTAACAACTTAGTTACTCCGGTCTCCAGTAGACTTCTTAATGAGTGTTGTACCTATGTTTGGATTCAATGCTCCTCATGATTTTGTGTCTAAAAAATAGTACACCATAGTATCATGGAAACATGCATTGATAGATAAATAATTTTGTGAATACAGTTGCCCAAATTGCAAAAATTATGATCTTTGGCATTCAAACCGTTATATGCTTTAAATAGTAAATTTGCGTATAAAAAAGATAATAATTTGCCTTTTTCATGACTCTATTAATGAATGATTAGTCCTTTGAGTTTTTGGCCCGTTTGTCACTATTATGGCACTAAACACATCTGAAGTTAATTAAAGGCTAGACATGCATAAACACATCGAAAAGAAAATATATTCATCCAGGATCGGACTAACTGACACATGTGCTCGTCAAAGTAGCAAAACAGATGGACATATAAGAGAGAGAGAGACCCTGAGCTTTTGGGTGTTATCCCTTTAATTTTTCTGATTAAGATTCAACTGATTACATCCCCCTATATTTATAGTCCGAGGGAGACATGCACACTAAGAAATATCTATGAGGTTTTCTTATAGATTGGAATATCTTTTGACAAAGCAATCTATTTATTTCCTAAATAATTGTTGCCTAGGATAACTTCATGACGAAGACGACGGTGAGACGGCGGCGTCGCAAAGGCAAATAGGGCCGACGCCCCTTCCACGGCTCGAGCGAGGCCCCTCCTTAGGCCCGATGGGGGCGGCACGTGACATCACTTCCCCTTTCCCCGACAAATGTCCTCGCGCTATGATTCTCGCAAGGCTGTTGTCGTTGATGATCGATCGGCGGCAAAGATGTCTCAAGTTTGTAGCATCCACTTGTATGGAGGGAATAAGCTGGACGAATATGAGGACGCCGACCCTTTCTCGATGCTTTGGTTCGACGGGTGGGATTCCATTGCTTGAGCGACGCCTGCTAGTGCTCCCCGCCTGAGCTTGGTGGTTCCGGCGATGCCATGTAGCTTGTTGTCTGGGTCGGTGTAGCGGGTTGAGGTAGGATGAGGGCCTCCGTAGTGGTGACAAGGTAGACATGGTAGAAGATTGGTGCGTGTGGCATATACCTCATGTCGGCATTGGTAGGGCTGCTGCACTCTTCTTGGTGGCCACGCACGGTGCCCCTTGGGCTAGGCGGGTGGCCTCCCAAGGCCCAATCACGGGCATGACATCTCCCCACCGCTCGACGAGGCGACGGCCCACACGCGTTGGCTAATTCTCGAGTCGTCCCGCCGCCATAGCCGAAGTTCCCATTGGTGATGTCATTGTTGATGTCATCGTGTCCATTGCCCGCTGCCAATTTGTGCGATGGACGGGCGGAGGGGCGTTGAGGAGACGAGCAAGGCGGATCATTGTGTCCTTCCGATTGGGCGCCTCCGTTGTAGGGCCTCTCCCGATGAGACGTAGGGGCCGTTGGCGAACTTGGAGGTGCCGATGTAGTGCCGGGGTCCTCGTCCAGCCCCCGTTGGCGCTAGGTTGCCGATGAGGTCACCGTAGATGAGCAGCTTGAAGCCATTAGGGAGACACCGTGTGGAGGTGTCCCAGCTTCTCTAGTGGTGCCCGGCTTGGCATGTAGATGCACCGAGAAGGACCGCCATTGTCGCGGATAGCGGCATACCTCATGTCGTTGCAAGGGCCGATGTTCCGTTGTCGTGGGGTGCTAATGGGGGCATCTTCGCGCTAGAGCTTTTGCCGATCTCATCGGGAAGTCGATCGCGCGAGTGGGGTTGCCAATAAAGCACTTGCCGGGTGTCGGCTCGGATGAGATCCACAGTCGCTTGTTGACGTTCTCCGCCATGGTGGAAGTCCGAGGGGACGCCGAAAGCGGTGTAGCGTAATGTTGTCGCCGCCGGCGGTCGGCGAGTGGACGAAAGTGTGTCGACATCGGGGGTCGCCATCGGCGTTGGCGCCTTTGAGGACGCCATTGCCATTCGTGGCGCCCATGGTAGCGTCGTCGTTGTTGGCGATGTTGTCGATGCCGAGGGTGTCGTGTTTAGCGACGCCGATGGCAACGCCGCGTGGTCGCCGGTGACGCCGATGGCAACGCAGTGGTCGCCGGTGACGTCGTTGGCGCCCACGAGGGCGTTGTTGTTCCCTCCTATGGCCTTGCCTCGTAGTGGTGGCGTTGTTGTCATCGATGGTGCCGGTGTCGAGGACGCCGTGGTTGGCGATGACGATGTCGAGTGTCGCTGGTGTAGCATGAGTGGTAGAGGTAGAAGCTCCATGTTGGTTGGGATGGACTTGCCCGGTCACCGTGGAGCGTGTGATGTCCTAGTCGGGCGAAGGTTTGACATCGTTGTTGTTTAGGGCGCCGGTGTTGTCTAGGATGTCGGGGTCGGCGACGTCGATGTCGGCGCCTGTTGACGCCGTTGTGTCGCCCATAGTGACGTTAGCATTCCCGATGTTCCCGATGTCGAGATGACGCTTGTTGGTGTTGTAGGAACTTATCCGACCGTTCTTTCGGGTCTCACGACGCTGGCCTAGTTGGGTAGGCTTTTCGCCGAGTAGTACGGTGGACGCCGGTGGTGGCCTCCCGATCCGATCCGATTTGATCCGACCGACCACAAAAGCCGGGCATCCTCGGGTAGAGACGTGTAGCGCCGGTGATCGTGGATGGGACGACGCCGGGCGCGCCTCGTGGGAGCACCATTATCGCCGGTGGTGCCCATGGTAGGGGCGGCATCGAGGAGGTCGTCCAGCTTGCCGCTAGCCTTCATGTAGGCGAGGTTGCCCGGGAGGATGACATTGTGCTGGGATGCGAGGGTGGAGTCATACTGCACCTTGGCGTGGTTGGAGATGCCGTCGTCGGCGCTTGTGGGAGCGCGCGTTGCCGCCGGCCTTCGGGTAGGGACATCGCCGCTGGCGCCCCTCGTGAACGTGGTCGGCGCTGGTGGTGGTGTTGACGTAGGGGTTCATCGTACGGCGAAGGCGAGCTTCAATCTCATCGGCGCCGCTGATCTTGGCGATGTTGTCGCCAAGGAGTTGCTTGAGAGCCATGGAGAAGCTAAGATTCTCGGCCATCGGTGGTGGGAATCATCCCGGTCTCCGGATACCGCTTATCACGCACTAGATCAATTGGGCCGGATGTGACACGATCGGCAGCGCATCCGGCGGTGGCGTGGCGGCAGAAATTGCCTAGGGCAGGGGCGGCATGGGGAGGCTCGGCAGCTAGGGCAAGGGCGGACACGCGTGGGTGCAAGAGAGAGAGAGAGAGAGAGAGCTTTTGGGTGTTACACCATTAATTTTTTTAATTAAGATTCAACTAATTACATCCCCTTGTATTTATAGTCCGAGGGAGACTTGCACGCTAAGAAATATCTATGAGGTTTCCCTATAGATTGGAATACCTCTTGACAAAGCAATCTATTTATTTCCTAAATAATTGTTGCCCGTGATAACTTAATGTTGAAGACGACGGTAGATGGCGCGGCAGCTAGGTCGTCGCTCCTTCCTTGCACGGCGCGAGCGAGGCCCTCCTTGGGCCTGATGGGCTAGCACGTGACATATACCCACTGCAATTCTCAACTTGTTGACACCAGATTTTGGGCCGATAGAAGATACGCGGATTCAACCCAGAAATCATGGTAAACGCAACTGTCGGTTCAACAAAGGAGACAGAGATTTACAGGAGGACGGAAAGAGTTGTCGACTAGGTGACGCGATCGGAAACCGGCTAAAATCTAAAGAAGGCGGAATCGGCTAAAGGAGCTTGGCATGCCGGCAAAATCGTATATGCGAGGATTGGGCAGCTCGGTTGGCCATGCCAGCACTATGGGAAGACCTTGTGGACTCCAGAGAGAAGGGAAAGATTGGGGGCCAAGTTATCCTTGGTTAGGGTTTTCTTAGTCATTCTTATTATTGAGTCGTGTCATGTTACGACTCATGTAAGCCTCAGGTATAAATGTGTGAGCCTCGGCTATTGTAAAAGACAACATTCAATCAATACAACCAACGGGCTATGGCCAAATATCGAGCCCTTTTAGTCGAGTCGTCGAGTTCTTTGCGTCTTCTCATCAATCCGCTCAGAGTTGTTCGTAAGTACTGACAACCTTCGTTAAATCTTACTTAGTCGTCCGGCAGACTTTGTAATCGATGGCGAGGTAGCACCAATTAAGGCCGGCCTTCTAGACCAGCCTTAACATTGAGTTATCGGCTCTACTAGATATGGCTAAGTCTAGTAAATTCATTAAATTATCCATGTCGTTCATGCTTCGGTCTGCTTATTTTTATGTATGAATGTTGACGGTAACCAACGACATATTTTTCCCGTCAACTTACTACCATAAAGGGAGTAAAACTATACCTTTTTATACTCATATACATTTATCACTAATAAAATTCCACTTGTAGTGTCTAGTATTTTATTTTGCAGATTTATAATAAATACGGTGGAAATACGACCAAAGTACGCCATCCATCGAAGCGCATTATTGCAAAACACAAGCCCAAGAGCAAATCGACCCAAAAACATCAAAATTGGGCGAGCCAAGCCCGCCCACAACTTTTCAAGACGAAGGAAGACAACCCACCGAGACCCGCCCCAGGCCGAGCCGGGGTGCGCTGGCAAGACCACCCTGGTGCGGCCGCACCCTCCCCGAGGCGGGTTTCGCCCGACCTCGGGGGGCGGTTCATGAACCTGCCTTTTATGGGGGTTACCAACGTGGGATGGTCGGTTTGGTCTGATTAGGAAGGTTTACTAGGTCGGTTTTGGTGTAAATTAGCACTTAGGCCCCTCCTCCAAGTGTATAAGTAGTCCCCCTCTTTCCTCTCTCAACACACACCACTTGGAGTCCAAAGAAACCAAAGATTCTCCCTCTCTCTACCATCTCTACCTCTCTCTCTTCTTCTACTTCTTCTTCTTCTTCTTCTTCTTCTTCTTAGTTCTTGGTTAGCACTTGGAGTAGAAGAGCTACAAGGAGGGCTTGTCTCCTAGAAGAAAGTGCCTTGGTAATATATCTTCTCAATGGAGCATTCTTCTATTTGCAAGTCTTATATCTATGTTCTTAGCCTAACTTATGAACTAGAGTATAGTTTTGTTCATGCTCTTGTGTTGGTATATGAACTAGCATATAGTTTACATATCATAAACTTGACATGTTCATATCAGTTCTTCATCGATAATCATATGCCTAACTTGATTAGAGGTGGGATATCGGTTCGTTGTTCCTTCGGGTTTGCTCTTGTTCTAGTCCGTCCCATTCGACGAGTGGGGATCCCGGGGGGACAAGAGTAGTGCTCGATATGCGGGGCATGGTGCTCGGGTATTACGACACTGCGAATATGAGAGCATGCCACGGTTGAGGGGGTAGGCGGCCGGGTCGTGACAAGCCTTGACCGCCCCTTGAAATCCCCACGTTCGTATGTCTTTGTAGGAGTTCGTAAATGCCTCGGTGGGAAGAAGACTTCCTGGTGGGGTCTCCCCGGTATCCTAGACCTAACCATGCCTAAATCAGTTTGCATATGATCCTAACTATTCATTTGTATGGCCATGACTAGATACATTAGAATTACTCCATTAGGTTATTCATTTATTCTTTATCTATTTTCTTTATCCTTTGCTGGTGGATTCTTAAGTGTGTGTCACACTATCCATAAACCATTATTGCTTACCCCTGTTATGAACAATTTGGTCTAAGCAAACACATGTTCCTCTATTCAGATGCCATGCTAATAAACACATGCCTTCCTTTGGGAAAATATAAATAATGATACCCCGAATACTTCCGGGTGAAATACTACAATGATAGATCCGCGGCGCTTGCGGATGAAATATCTAAGATGGCAAGATCTATCCCATTGACGCTTCCCGCTCGGATCACCGACATGGTGGTTTTACTTGGGAATGTCGGCGCGCATTTCTTTGGCGCCGTTATTGGGGATGGGTTTTATGCCTATTTCCTTTGATTGCGCTAAGAAACGCAACAAGCATTTCGGCGCCGTTCTTGGGAAGGCATTGTGAAAAAAATAAACTAGCCGGCTATGAATATGAACTGTGTGCGTGGCTACCATTTGCTCATACAAAGGCTAATCTTTTATGTTTTCTCCTTGTTGTGGATGAAAACAGGATAGTGTATGTCGTCGTTTCCAAGCGCTAGAAAACTTCATCTCCGATCCGCAGGCACTCCTAAGGAAGAACAGGTCTCATGCCGCTTCTTCTTCGGCCGGAACCCCGACGGTCGAGACCGACATCCCTGCACCAACCGAATCGCAAGCTATGGCCCGAAGTCACTGCGTGATTTCTCTACTCCATTGCCACCAACGCGTGCCCACCGGGTCGGTGGTGAATGTGGCGGATAAGAACTTTGAATCTGCGCCTTTGGGCTAATCACCATGGTGCGAGGCGGTCCATTCTCCGTGGACTCCGCCTAGCGCGACGCCAACGCCATCTCCAACACTTTCTTGAGCTGTGCGACACAATCGTTATCAAGGACGCCGAACCGGACTTTTTATCGGGCTCGCTGTTTCCTTTCTCCCTCGTGGGGAAGGCGAAACAAAGGGTTCTACAAGGACAAGGAAGCGGTTAGCAAGTGGGCTAAGTGCTCCTTCCGGCGTTCTGGCTAAGTTCTTCCCCATGGGCAAAACCAATGCCCCGAGGGAAGAATCGCCAATTTCCAAAGCAGACATCAATGGAACCCATTCCGAGGCGTGGGAAAGGCCGCAAGAATACATTCTAGCATGCCCGCACCACGGGGTGGAGAACCGGGCCGGTGCTCCGTAACTTCTACAATGGTCTCACGGCCATATCGGGGGCACCTAGACGCCGGGCCGCGGGTGGCGCATTCTTATCGCCACCATAGATCGTGGGCAACAGCCCCGATCGACAAAATGGTGGCAAATCGAGCCGGGGAAGACAAAAACCCTAGCCAAAACACAAAAAAGGCATGCATACCGTGAAGGAGGCGGATATGCTTGCCGCAAAAATGGATCTACTGCTGAAGAAACCGGAGGAGCGCAGCAAGACGGACTCAACTACCCAAATAGCCGCCCGGTTTACGCCACGATGCTCACATGACCTGTGAGACATGTGGTGAAGTTGGCCACTCGGGGGGATAATTGCCCCGAGACCCGTGAAGAAGCTGCCTTCAATCAACAACAAAGAACGGGTATCGCCAACCTCGGCAAAGAAGGCCGAACAACCAGTCCAGGCCACCATTCCAAGGTAACCCGGGGCTATAATTCCAATTTCAGCCCGGTCGGCCTTCACTCAAGGACTGGTATTGGGCCAAGCCAAGATTAACGAAAATCTCACCAAAAAGATGAGCCATCAAGACAAAATCCTTGAAGGAGTGAATAATAAGCTCGAAGGGTTGACGCCACCCATGAAAAATCAACTTCGGCTTCAATAAAATGATAGAAACACAAATGCCCCGATTGCTACTCAAGTACCGATTAACGACTTCGGGTAGGATCCCGTGGCAACCCGAGGTCCCACACGAAGTCGGTTAACATGATATCTCTCGAGGCTCGATCAACCCAAAGAGCTAAAGAAGATCCCCGTGAGCTTCGCCATTCATTGCCAAGAAGGGTGACCACGACGTCCGCTTATCACCGTGTAGTTGGCCCCACACCTTCGTCAATGCATTTTGTGACCTATGGGCCAAGATCAATGTGATGTCCAAGGCCACTTTCAAATGTAATCCATGGAGGAACACTTACTCCCCGCCAACTTCGTCCCTCCAAATGGCGGATCAATCAACAAGGCGGCGGAGGGAATACTCGAAGACGTGCTAGTCAAAATACGCACGCGAGTACATCCCCGCGATTTTATGATCCCGGATATGGACCCATCGGAGGATACGCCTCTCCCTCCCGGGGAGACCATTTCTCCATACCTACCAAAGCCGATATCTTCATGGGGAAGGGCTTCATAGTCTTCCACGCCGAGAGTAAGGCGGTAAAGTGCCCATTCATCGGTACAAAACAACAACACCCCCTGATATCATCATCATCGAAACCGGTGTGGAGTGTTGAAGGATCGACTCGAGACCCCCGGAGCGGTGTGTGCTTCCCGCCAAGAAGAGGGAGAGTCGACAGTGCCGACTATAAATAACCCGCCTAAAAAAAAAATGGGGTATATTTAAAAATATATATATATGTTTTATAAAATATTTTATTAAACAAAAATATTTATTAGATAAAATCTATAAGTAAATATTTTTCAAAACTAAAATAAAAATCTTTATAAATAAAACAAATTCTTTCATGGAAAATAAAGAAAAATATTTCCTACATAAAAAGTATATACAAAAATACTTTTAAATAATTTTTCTATTTTAAAAATAAATTTATATTTGAAAATTTTTTGGAGAAATTCAAAAAGGGGAGAAAACGGTCGAACCAAATAGCGAGCAAACAACGACCCACGAACTTTTAAGTGATCGTTGAGCACGCCCCGACAAAAGCACGCGGCCGGCCGGGCGGCCTCGGGCAAGGTGCGCCCGCACCCTGGCGCCGTCGGGCGGGCCCGCCCACCAACGGCTCCTATCCGTTGTGTGGAGCAGCCCCCGGCCGTTGGCTCGGCTATAAATAGCCCGAGCACCGGTGTGAGAGCACCCACCTCTCATTTTCACTCTTTCTCACTCTCACACTCTCTCCCACTTGTTCTACACTCCATTTTCTCCACCAAAAAAACATTGTGCCGAGCAAGATCACGGGTGTGAAAGTTCATATTTTCATTTAACCCTTGCACACCCGAGGTCTCGCTCAATCGTTTTTTGCGAGCCATGAAGAAAGCTGGAAAATTTTCAACGGGTTGAGGCGGTCGTCAAGACATAGCTCACGACAAACAAGCACAAGCTCCGCCCTCAACCGGCGACCTCGAAGGCTCCCCATGCAAGAAGACGCTGCACCCGTCGGGGAGGAAGAAGCTCAAGCTCCCCCGACAATCGACGAAGCCGACGCGCCGTACCTCGACATCCATAGAGGTCGGGAGATGCAAGCATATCTCCTACTTAAGGACCGTGAGTTCCAAAGATATGCCCGGACTTCGACCACGAGCTTCTCGAACAAATAGGTATGGACGATGAATTCCCTATCCTTTGGAGAGCGGTCGGGTGGCGGGGATATTCCCCCTCTCGAGGAGGAAGGTTCTCGCCTCGACAATCGATTCTTATGCACACTAGTAGAGGACCAGCTAGGAATTTCTTTCCGCCTCTTTGGTAAACCTTATCATGTTATGTGGGCGACCTAGCTCGTCCTTTGGGGTTTCAGATTATAGATGAGCACTAGACATAGATGCTTTGCTCTTCCCGGCTTTGTTAGGAATCACTTTTGGGAGGAGATATCCGGCGCTCATGAGGCCGGTGCTTTCAAACCTCGCCACTCACAGATCCATCACCCATCACTTAGATATATCCATCGCTGGATCTCGCTGACTTTGTTTCCTAGACACGTGGTTAGATGGGTGAATGAAATTGAATTGAAATTACTCTATGCTATGCTATTGTCCACAAGGAGAAAGTAGCTCCAGTGGTAGAGATGTGTAGGAACTTTTTACATATTATCACAAAAGTTGTTGTTCCTGTCACCTGCACATCCCTTATCACACGCCTCGCTTCTACGATTGGAGCTTTGGATGATCAGCAGATAGAGTACAATTCCACACCCGTGGATTATTGGACTTATGCGCAACTTGTGCGGGGGCCATTTAATTAAGATTTTACCATCCGGGCGAGCTTGGTCATCTTTTTTCCTGGCTATGCAACTATAGTTCGGTTACCTAACCCGGACTTACAGGTTGTATAAAAGCCGTGTACTAATATTTGAGCTCGAGATCGATGATAGCTTGCGCAGAAAGATACCCCTATCGGTTCCACACGCAGCGTGTCGAGAGACCGAGGTTGGATCCTCCTCCCATGAGCCCTACTTCACGCCACAGCCCGGCCCGCGCCCACACCTACACCGATGTTCCGGGCAAAGATGGCCTTATCCTATGGGGACCCCGTGGGTAATGCCCGGGTATGATCCTAGGTGGGAGCCGCCGCTTCATTTACACCGGTACCACCGAGTGGCCCGGGCGGAGATACAAAGCATGGAGGGCCAACAGTTTGACGTTGACGACGGCTCCGACGATATGCCCCGCCCGATCCGGCCAAAGATGGCCACCACAAGGGGTGGAGGCTATCGGTATCCAGTGCGGCACCTCGGCGTCCCCGCACTAGGAACATTGAGCACACGCTCAATACCCATGTGCAAAACACCGCATGATGGCGGCAGAATCGGGAGCAAAGCGAGTCGGCAGAGATGGACCCAATTGAGTCCAACATGGCTACTTTCACGCGCGCGCGAGGAAGCATTCTAGAGGTACCAAGGCTTCGATCCCGATCAGTAGGCCTCCGATAGCTTGGGGAGGACCCCGCAGGTAACATTGCATTGCATATTTACTTTCATCAAATTTTATTTTATTCTCGGCATGTTTTAAATTTCAGCAATCTTGTATTGAAAAAAAAAAAAAAAATGAATAAAACTAAAAAAAATTCAAAAATAGAATAAGTAGCTCTTCTATGTGCCTTAATGCTTATATATGTGAGCTATGAAAATGTTTAGTCTTAGTCCCTTGTTGAAATGATGAATAGTTGCTCTGTCTTATGATTTACCTCATTGCCTAGTTTATAATTCAAATTTCTCTAAAGTTTGGGTTTAGTGGCTAAGTCTAAAAACTCATCCCGAAAAAAACCTTATTCATGTGGGTTGCATAAGCTCTATCTAGTCTAAGTTGTTGCCAAGTATGATATGGTACAAATAGATTTGCTATGACTTCATCCAAAAAAGAGAAACTTGACATCCGGGAATTTACTTTGAAAGAAAAGAGAAATGATATGGGCTATGCTAAAAAAAAAAAAGAAGAAGAAGAAAAAAAAATGAGATGAAAAAAATGGACACGTGTCCGAGGGCGAATAGAGCCCACATCTCTAAAAAAAAAAAAGAAAGAGAGGGAAATAAAAGACAAAAGTCTAGGGCGACAAGAGCCCACCTCTCCAAAAAAAAATATATATATATATATATAATAAAGCCCATACTTTCTCGAAAAACAAATATAATCTAAATAAATAAATTTCGGATAAAAAAAAAGTTGATCAAAAGGATGAATGATAAGTATTTACTCATTATAACCGTTCTATCTGGCAACCGCCCAAGACTTTGAGAAAAGCTAAAAAGCCCCGCTACGATGAAAGGTAATAAAGGGTGGGAAAAAAGATATGCCATTTTATTCAAACTCTAGTAGAAAATCTTATTATAACCCCGGCACTTGTGAAACATAATCGGCATAGTAGCAACTTCCCGATCAACAACCAAGTAATTATCTTTTGCTCGAGGGCGTGCAAAGGGTAAGCTTGGGGGAGTTTGTTGATGGTAACCAACGACATATTTTTCCCCTGTCAACTTACTACCATAAAGGGAGTAAAACTATACCTTTTATACTCATATACATTTATCACTAATAAAATTCCACTTGTAGTGTCTAGTATTTTATTTTGCAGATTTATAATAAATACGGTGGAAATACGACCAAAGTACACCATCCGAGGGAAGCGCATTATTGCAAAACACAAGCCCAGGAGCAAATCGACCCAAAACATCAAAATTGGGCCGAGCCAAGCCCGCCCCACAACTTTTCAAGACGAAGGAAGCCAACCCACCGAGACCCAGGCCAGGCCGAGCCTAGGGGGGTGCGCGCGCACCACCTGGTGCGGCCGCACCCTCCCTGAGGCGGTTTCGGCCCAGCCTCGGGGAGGCGGTTCATGAACCTGCCTTATGGGGGTTACCGACGTGGGATGGTCGGTTTGGTCTGATTAGGAAGGTTTACCAGGTCGGTTTTGGTGTAAATTAGCACTTAGGCCCCTCCTCCAAGTGTATAAGTAGTCCCCCTCTCTTCCTCTCTCAACACACACCACTTGGAGTCCAAAGAAACCAAACATTCTCCCTCTCTCTACCACCTCTACCTCTCTCTTCTTCTTCTTCTTCTTCTTCTTCTTCTTAGTTCTTGGTTAGCACTTGGAGTAGAAGAGCTACAAGGAGGGCTTGTCTCCTAGAAGAAAGTGCCTTGGTAATATATCTTCTCAATGGAGCATTCTTCTATTTGCAAGTCTTATATCTATGTTCTTGGCCTAACTTATGAACTAGAGTATAGTTTTGTTCATGCTCTTGTGTTGGTATATGAACTAGCATATAGTTTACATATCATAAACTTGACATGTTCATATCAGTTCTTCATCGATCATCATATGCCTAACTTGATTAGAGGTGGGATATCGGTTCGTTGTTCCTTCGGGTTTGCTCTTGTTCTAGTCCGTCCATTCGACGAGTGGGGATCCTGGGGGGACAAGAGTAGTGCTTTCTCGATATGCGGGCATGGTGCCCGGGTATTACGACACCTGCGAATATGAGAGCATGCCACGGTTGAGGGGGTAGGCGGCTGGGTCGTGACAAGCCTTGACCGTCCCTTGAAATCCCCCCACGTTCGTATGTCTTTGTAGGAGTTCGTAAATGCCTCGGTGGGAAGCGGACTTCCCTCGGTGGGGTCTCCCCGTATCCTAGACCTAACCATGCCTAAATCAGTTTGCATATGATCCTAACTATTCATTTGTATGGTCATGACTAGATACATTAGAATTACTCCATTAGGTTATTCATTTATTCTTTATCTATTTTCTTTATCCTTTGGTGGTGGATTTTTAAGTGTGTGTCACACTATCCATAAACCATTATTGCTTACCCCTGTTATGAACAATTTGGTCTAAGCAAACACATGTTCCTCTATTCAGATGCCATGCTAATAAACACATGCCTTCCTTTGGGAAAATATAAATAACGATACCCCTGATACTTCCGGGTGAAATGCTACAATGATAGATCCGTGCGCTTGCGGATGAAATATCTAAGATGGCAAGATCTATCCCGTTGACGTTCCGCTCGGATCACCGACATGGTGGTTTTACTTGGGAATGTCGTGGCGCATTTCTAGCGCCATTATTGGGGATGGGTTTTATACCTGTTTCCTTTGATTGCGCTAAGAAACACAACAATGAACACACTTTCTACCCGATTTGATTGGTAAAGCTTTGGCCTTAGATCTATTTTGATTATGATCGTCTCGATGCTTCTTCATGTTACTTTTACCATTGATGGTTATTTTCACGTGTTTATTGGCCGAGTTTATCAATCTAATCATTACATGCTTGTGGGTTCGGGCTTATTTAGATGCAAGTGGGTTAGATGGTTGATTTAGAGGCGCCGGCCGTTCGCACCAGCTTTACATTGATTTGATAATTTGCTTGTATTTAGATATGCTTGTTCACACTTTATGGACCCGATTCGCTATTTATAGCCGAATTACACGGTTATGCTTCCACGAGTAATGCATGGATGTAGATCTATCTAGATGTCGAGATGGTCTAGCTTTATGTATTGAGTATGTTGAAGTCTGCTGGCCGTTAGACCAAGTGAATGTGGATTAGTGAAAAGGATTTGTTAAGACCACAAGCCTTTGAGACCAGTTTTAATGGGTCTCTATTTCTTTGCCGTCTAGATTTGATCTATATGCATGTATTACCCTTTCATATACATATAAATGAGATCATTCTTGTTTACATTGATTGATCGATCTCGTTTATCCACGTTACAATGAGCTGTAGAAGCTCCCAAACGTACAAATTTGATCGGATGTAGTGAAGGATCCGTCAACACTTATTTTCAATGCTTTATCCTACAGCTCGCACAAGTTGGCTACTTTGAGCTCATGCTATACGCATCTTGATAGAATTGCCGATTTCACATGTTTTATCATTTGTTACATGCTTTTGGCTCTCTGAGCCACATCTTCAGAACTGTCTGGCAACATCCGGCATGTTTTCGCTCGTAATTACTGATAAGCTCGTTCTTCTTGTCAATTACAGGTCAAATTGACTGGCACGCTTGTCGTTCAAGCTCAAGTTTTTCGGCCTGCTTTGAGCGTGTTGGCGTAAGGAACCACTTTTTGCGTCAACACAACTGATGTTGTCAATTTTGTTTTTGAAAAACCAACAATGTCCACTCATGTTCTTGCATGTAAGGTGAGCAAACTGCAATTGGCCACACGTTTCATGTCCTTGCCATTTTAAATTGCAGAATCTGCCGGAATGTTTTCTTCCTTGATAATATAATAACACCCAACCACATGGTACCATCTGTCGGCGCGAGATCCCCAGTGCAATGCAAATGCACCTTGGTGCTCTTTGATGGCGGCCTAAGTACCGATTTTGTTGGGTTTTAGTGGTGGTTGGAAGAACTTGAATTAAAGGCACCTCCAAGTGTGTCACCTGTTCATCTCGCTTTCAGCTGGCCTTATTCTGCATGATGCCCTACCCTGCCTTCCCGGATTTTTTTTAAAATTTTGCCCTTTTTAAAACAAATTTCAAATCCGTCCCTAGTTTGAAACAAATTACACCAGGTATCCCTTTTTGTCGCCGCCCGGCTCGGGTGGCGTGATTTTTCACATGTCGCGCCACCGCATGTGGCGCGACCGTCTTCCACGCCGGGCGGGCCGGCGTTGACCGGTCTTGGCGTGGGTGAGCGTGGGCCCGCCGCGTCGCGCCCGGCGCATGCGGCGCGACCGAACCGCGTAGCTCTTCCCTGGCCTCTTTAGCGCCGTTCTTTGCCGTTCGGTGTCGCCGGCTGCGGTGAAGTGAAGTGTTGTAAGCTTTATTGGTGGATTAGACGTGTCATGCATGCATGTGTATTTGTTCCCCGGACCGCGTGCTTGAGCTTTGGCCGGAAGTGTTGTAAGCCTTGATCAGCTTTTTGCATGCATGCGTCCATCCATCCGTCATTCCAAACCTTCCCGTTGCAAGGCCATGCCTGGCTGTGGCAGCAAAGCAGCAGCTTGGAGCCTTGGAGAGTACGAGTGTACTTCTAGGGTGTATTTAGAGCCCTAAGTTTTTCTCCAAAATTTTATGGAATGCCATCACATCTCATCACATCAAAATAATAAATATACACGAAAAATATAGATAAAAGAATAAACTAATTACACAGTTCAGATGTACATTGCAAGACGATTCTTTTGAGCCTAGTTACGATGTGGTAGGATAATATTTACCACAAACAAACGAAATGTGCTACAATATTTTTTAGTTCGGAACAGTGTTTTTTAGACTCTCTCCATCACATCACATTAAATACAACAAAAGACATATGTTCGGAGCAGTAAATATAAGTAAAAAAAATAACTAATCACACAGTTCTGTTGTACATCAAGAGACGAATATTTTAAGTCTAGTTAGTCCATAATTAGATAATGTTTAACAAATACAAACAAAAGTGCTACGGAGGTGCTAAGGGAGTTGGAATAGTGCTTTTTGCAAATTTCTAGCCGTAGACTGCATTGAATGCTGCCACAAAGCTAGCATGCATGCATGACACATTCGAGAGAGAGAGATACAAGAGCTCGGAGGCATGCATGTGGGTCTCGACGTTCGGGATCAGTAGCCACAGCCCCGTCTCATGCATGCATGTGGGTCTCTGCATGAAGAGAGAGAGCGCTCGGAGGCATGGGCATATGGGCCTTGTAACGAGTACACGTCTAATCCACCAACACTTCACTGCAGCGACACTGAAACTGCACCAACAAGCCGGGGAAGAGCTACACGGTCCGTCCATCGCCGGCGCGACGCCGCGGGGCCCCACCTTCGACGCGCCCGACCGGTCAACGCCAGCTGCCCAGCGTGGAAGCACGGTCGCGCCACATGCGGTGGCGCGACATGTAAAAATCACGCCACCGAGCTGGCGCGACAAAAAAGGGATACCTGGTGTAATTTGTTTCAAACTAGGGACGGATTTGAAATTTGTTTTAAAAAAAAGGCTAAATTTCACAAAAAAAAAAAAAAACCTTCCCCACTCTACGTGTCGTCACTGTTGCAGATACTCGGCACTCTTTTTAGTTACGCCGGCCTGCATGCCTCCGGCCGCTGCCTTGACTTGTTAGCAATACCTTGCGCCTCCCTTTCCGGTGACGACGACTTCCTACTGCCCCTCTGCACTCCCTTTCCATGACGCTGACCTGCTACTGGAACACCATCAGTATCGGATGCTGCTTCAAGGCACTTCTGTGTGCCACACTGGAACATCATCGGGTCAGCTCCCGCATAGTTTTTCGTGTAAGTGCTGGGGTCTCCATCTGAGCTTCTTGTTTGTTCTTTGTGATTCAAGTTTTCTTCTGGGGTTACTCCCTCCGTCCTTTTTTTTTTGTCATTCTTTGTTTGTTAAGTAATTGGTATCATCGGAAAGACCTTTTCGTCTAGTTTTTTAATAAATTTATTTGGAAATATAAATGTTTGCATATATTTTGTACAAATCGATGCATGACAAACGCCAGAGGCGGAGGGAGTAGTTACCTTACATGCATGACGCCAGATGCTGAGACAAAAAGCTAAGCTCCCGTTGCTGAAAGATAATGTACTAATTTCACTGCCAGTCGGAGGGGATTGGGTCACTGGTCTGACCAAACATCAAACAAACCTTTCAGAGTCAGTTATCCATATGTACAGTATAAAATAAGTATCATGTGACTGTGCATGCTCCGGGAGTCACGGTTCTGGGACGGGGATCCGTGTAGACGAGATTCAAGAATTGTCTTTTCATCTCATCATGTTGGTAACAATAAGATGCTCCATCAATGGTTGTGTCGATTTCAAGTTCCTGTTGGTTTGCTAGTGTCAACTAAAGACAACCAATCTGAGAGGCTTAGGGCTTGTTTGGTTGGCACTACGTCTCTCCTTGCCACACTCGCGGCCGCCATGATACGATGGCCGATGTTTGGTTGGCGTGCAGATTGAGGCAGCCACGCTTGTCGTTTGCGCCTGCCACTACGGCGTGGGCGTGGCGGGTACAACCTGTGGCCGCCACACCCGCTGCCGGGGCGGTTTATTTGCTCTTAGGAGCATATGCTCCCACGCTCTGGATCACAATGCGTATCGTGTGGTCCAGAGAGTGGGAGCATATGCTCCTAAGAGCAAATTTAACTTTACCCACCCGCTGCGTGGCAAGGCGAGAGCGGTAACCAAACATTCCCGTAGTCTTGTCCTCACAGACATCATCTACAAGTTTTTTTTGCTCAGCTATTTTTATTGCCTTGATTTAACCAGAGATTTGTAATTTATGTGGAACAATTTCAGAAGATTCATTCTTCCAAGATTCATGTATCTAGGGACAAAAAATAAATATGAAATGTAAGGATGTCTTGGAAAAGGCTTCAGCGTTTTCACAACATTAGTTCTTTTCATTGGACACCCCGTGGCTTTGAATATCAGTTTAGTCAGTATTACAAACTGTACATTAGTAAACATGTCTGAAGTACCTCAGAAGCCGTCGAGAGTGATGTCTACTGGTTGGTTACTTGGCGGATGCTTTGCCGCTGTGGTTTGTTGGCAGATGCTTTGCCGCCGCTTTGCCGTTGCTGGACGGGTCTCTGTGGATGAATTTTGTGAGGTGGTTTTGCAGGCACACAGTTGTAGGTCCTAGATGTTGGGGTTTTCTTTTCCTCTATGTATCTTTTATTGTTACTATCTTTATTCCAGGTTACTTGCTACCATCTTAGTGGTTAGTAACCTGCGCTATGAGGGTTCTCTCATAGCTGGCTTGAAATTCTCTCTTCTTAATGCAATACGGGCTATACCCCGCTTTCGGAAAAAAAAAATGTCATCACAAATCAAAGTACTTTAAGGATAAAAAATCTTCATGTCACGAATTAAAGTACTTCTACATATGTAGTATACTTCAAGCACTCTACATATAACTTGGGATGGGATGGATATCCTCTACATTATTGTCGTAGAATCCATACATGTTTTGAAACTTCTTAGTAATAATGAGTGAAATGTATATATAACAATCTTTGATTTTGGAGAACTAGGATGGCATGGTCCTTGTATCATTTTTGGATGCGATGGTATCACTCCTTATTTGATTGGAGGGATGAGATGATTGCTTTTTTTCCTTTGGTTAAAGGAATAAACAAGATGGAACATCTCTAGCCCCATACTTTGATTAACGGATGGCATTAGGATAGATCGTGTAACATCTAGCACAATTTGAATTAGGCTTATATGGTGACCTGCACTGCATGTTTGTTGATGTAAGATTGTGGAAGGTTTATTCCTACCTTGATTGTTAACAATGGATTATGCTAACATATAAAGCTTCTAGAATCTATATCATTAACCCTAGGTTAACTATTTTACGTGAAGCGATGAAAGCTTAAATGGGTTAGTTGTTGGGTGTAGTGCATCAACTTACAACAGTTAGATTAACCCCTGACTAATTCACCTAATCAGCTAGGGGATCGAAGGCTACACCCATCAGGTGCGTATAAGTGCACCATTCGGCCCATTGATGAATATCTTGATGGGCCTCAGAAGGCTCACCTCTAGGGGCTCAGAGGCTACACCCATCAGGTCGCGCAAAGCACACCATTCGCCCATTGATGAATATCTTGATGGGCCTCCTGAGCTTTGATCATGTAAGGCCCACCTCGAGAGATAATGTATAAAAAACGATTTTGTAGCAATGTTCGTATCTATTTGTAGGGGCGGCTTCATCACTAGCAACCCCTATAGTGGGCTGATAGATAATAAGATCGTCTAGCAGTGAATTCTAGGCGGGTGTGTTCATCATAGGCATAGAATAATCAAGTTCCTAATACACAACCTCCTAGATTCGAGCGAGACAAAGAGGGAGAGAGAGGAGTGAGGTGTTGTGCGATGCCGATGCTTTTGATTGGAGCTAGCGGAGCAGTCGTAGAGGAGTTGGGGCCCGTCATCACGTTCGTCGATGACGTCCTTGGTAGCGGAGCGGACGTCGAGGTGGTGGTGCCGGTGTCAGTAGGTCTTCCCGTCACTGGCAGTGCCCCCTTCTCAGATCGGACTGGTGTGAAGGAATGTCGGTGGGGAATTGTCATCTCGGTGAACCTCGTATTGAGTGCCTCGGCCCCCACCTCCTTTATATAGTGCTGTGCGACAAGGGCTCACCAACCATTAGGGCTGGACACCCCCGATCAGTGTGCAAGAATAAGGCCTAGATGACCGTTGGGCCTAATCTGGTGGGAGATCAATCTAACATTCTCCGCCTTGATCTCTCATCATTCTTATCATATTCTTATCATTCTTCAATTTCTTTCTTCAACCTTCAATTCTTATCTTTCTTATTTTTGTCTCATTCCATTTTAGATTAGTGCATCGAGTGTGTCTCATCGCAATCAATGCCATTAGACTAACAGCCACGACACACTTCTCCATTTTTGAAATGAAACTCTTTTCTTGGGCCCTTTTACTCCGGGAATCATAGGCTTTCCCTTAAACCCATGCCAGCTAAGTGCCCTCTGAACACGACAACCCATGCCAGCTAAGTGCTAGCATTTTCTTTGTTCTTATATGCTCAAGACTTATTATATGATCCCGAAGTTTATCTTTCACAACATAGTACTTAATGTCAGTGTGTTTGGCAGCACCACTTGACCTATTGTTGTGAGCGTATTCTACCGCTGGGTTTTCGTCACAATACAACCTCAGTGGCTTATGTATATCTTCTATTACTTTCAATCCGGGTATGAATTTCTTTAGTCAATTCACCGCCCTCCTCCCCCTCCCCCCTAGGCCTCATAACATGCTACAAACTCAGTATTGTCGAGTTCGTAGTCACGGTTTGTTTTGACCTTGTCCACGATATAGCTCCTCCTGCGAGAGCAAATATATATCCCCGACTTTCTTTTTTTCGCCTCTCCGCATAATCAGCATTTGAATATCCCTCAATCCTCAGGGAATCAGATTTTCTATACGTTAGCATGAGGCCTTTCATACCTTGCAAATAACGCAAGACTTTCTTCACTAATTTCCAAGGTTCTATTCCTAGATTCTTTTGGTATCTGCCAAGTAACCCGGTAACGAAAGCTAAGTCAGGACGCGTACACACTTGAGCATATTGTAAACTTCCAACAGCCAAAGCATACGGTACCGCTTTCATTTGATCAATTTCATTTTGGTTCTTGGGACACTGATGTTCCCCCCTTGACTATAGGAGCAGGTGAGGGGCTACACGCATGCATACTATATTTCTTCAGAGTTTTCTCTATGTATGCCATTTGTGATAACCCTAAAACTCTTTACTTCTATCTCGGTGAATCTCTATTCCTAAAATGAACGAGGCCTCACCAAGATCTTTCATATCAAAGTTTGAGGACAAAAATTTCTTTGTCTCCATTAGTAGATTGACATCACTACTAGCAAGTAAGATGTCATCTACGTAGAGGATCAAAAATATGTATTTTCCATTCTTGAATTTTGCATAAACGCAATTGTCCTCAATGTTCTCTTTTGGGTGCCGGCGACCAGGGCTTTCACTCCTATGTCCGGTTGGCGCCTTCCGAGTTTCGGCCCAATAGCCGTAGGAGGTTTTAATAGCATATATTACCTAAAATGGAAAACGCCATCTGCATGTTTACTAAAAATGGAAGCGCCGTACGCAAGGTCTATATTACGGCTTAGCCGTCTATATTACGGCACCCAAATTATATTTGGCTGGACCGAACAGATCCTGTAGGCTCAGCCCACCACAACCCAAAGCGCAGCTATGCCCCGGCCCATCCTCGATCACGGACTCTGTTATGATTTCGCTTCCAGGTCTCATAAATCCTCGTCGGAATCTTCCTCTTTCCTCCTATATACGAAGTGAGAACCCGTGGCTCCCTTGGTTGCAGCAAGATCGTGCCACGCCGTCTGCTGCATCGCCTCCGGTCACGGCCGCCCACAATCGCGCGAGGTCTGCCCGCCCTTCTCTCTCTCTCTCTCTCGTGTTTGTGGGTGTTTCGATCGTAGTTGTTCGAAAACGGATAAACGCGCCATGATGGTTTTTCTAGTGTGCTCCTTGGCGTCTAATTTTGAAGAAGCGGAAGATTACTGGGGTTTTTAGAGGAACATGTCGTCTCGGCGGTGTGCATCTCATTCAAATTGTAATTTTAGATAGGTTTTCCGTCAAAATATAGCCAAAATCTTAGTCTAAGCAACTAGTTTCTGGACTTATCGAGTTAATTAATCACGTGACAATGCACAGTTCCTCCAATCCTCCTTGATATGCTCGATTCACGACTTGAGCCAACCAGGAACCACCTTGTGCAATTCCACCATTGTTTGTGTTGTCTACGCACAGCCAGTAGTTGTAGTTTCAACTTTCAACCAGATTCTATAATCAGCTCTTTCAGGAATATGGTACATCGATCTAGCATTAGGCAAAAATAGTTCTCGTACATAAGCTGCCAAACATCTGCAAATTCATGAAAGTCTGCAACACACCTGTGTTGATTCAGCGTCCTAAACATAATATCATGGTGACTTTTACTGATTGCACATGAAGTGGAAGCACAAGTAGCATTCTGGGATGCTTGTTTAGCATCAATAAGTCACATTCATAGAACTTCCTCATAAGAATATCAATTTCCAAACCCTTATGCATGCATACAGTTCCTGATATTCTTTGATGAATTTCTGGTGACCTTCAGAGTCGTTCTGAATATTTATTTTCTGATACAATACAACCAAATGTAGTGAAAATATTTTTTATCAAATTCATATGGTCAATAATGTCATCACCAGTGTTATTGTTGTCTGGTTTTGATCGTTCTATTGTTTTAATCTGCAACTCTTTTGCATTTTTACCAATAATCTTCGCTACAATCCCTTACTAAAATTGCTGATTGTGTAGTGTTTGATCCTGGATGTGCATCTCAAATGAATATGTAGTTCACATGATCCTTTTTGTGATTCGCTTGTTGATATTGTTTGTGTATCAGCTCTCTTGATTCTCTTTTTTTTTCGCGATAACGCCGTGGCGCATTTTAGCTCTCTTGATTCTCAAATTATGGAGTTGGGTATGGGTGCCATGAAAAGTAATGTCTGATACTGCTATACAATTCTCCAGTTTTATGATGCAATGATATGCCTTTCCCTGAACAAGTTCATATGATCATATCTTTCACTATGTATAACTAACATTTGAAACTCTACTTGTACTAAAACCAGGTCACATCATCTGTTTTGCTCTAATACGTCAAACTGGAGAGCATAGGAGGCAAGGCTTCTTTCATGCCTGAACAATCTCTGCTTTATTTGAGATTGTTGGAAGAGTATTCTTGTACAACAAAAAGAAGACATGAGCCTTTTCTTCTCTGCGTGCATCAACAATCATCAGGTTTAGGTCATTTGATAGTGCTCAAAGTGAGCTTAGTTGTATTCCCACATCAATGGCTGCAGCTTCTGGATTTTGTCGCATCTGAAAGAATCTGCTGCAGAAAACTTGACTCAATATGGATCTGAAGAATATTGGTGCAATATGGATCTGAAGAAAATTGGACGTGGTAATGGTACGAACAAGGATGATGCCTTTTACAGGTATAAGATGCCTCGAATGATTACCAAAATAGATGGACGTGGTAATGGTACCAGCTACCAGGACAAAAATTGAGAACATGGTTGGTATAGCAAAAGCACTTTCCAGGCCAGCATCCTATATAACGAAGTACTTCGGATACAAACTCGGGGCTCAATGTGAGTTTGATGAGATGACAGGAACTTTTGTTAATGGGGCTCACGACACTACAAAGTTGAATGGTCTCCTTGACAACTTCATCACGAAGTATGTCTTGTGCTATGGATGTAGCAACCCTGAGACCAAGGTTTTCATCTCTATCTCTAGGACAACTCATGATCCGATGGTATCACTGAAATGCACTGCGTGTGGTTTTGTCTCAGATGTCCACCCAAATGACGACAAGCTCACAAATTTTATCATTAAGAATGCAGAAACGAAGATTGGAAGGGAACACAACAATGCAATGCAAAGAGATGAGAATAAATTCCAAAGAGAAGGTAAAGCTGCTGGTGAGAATAAGAAGAAACTTAAGGAAGTAAAAACGAAAGGCGTATCTTCCAAAGAATCCAGTTCAAAAGGTGGCGCGGCAAAGATGGCTGCTGTTGGCGGCTCTGATGAGGATTATTCAGTCTCACCAAGGTTCTATCGACATGGTGGCAATGTAGACTCTGCAGATGAGGATGAGGACGACGTGAAGTGGCAGACCAACAACTCACTGGAAGCAATGAAACAACGCATGCATGAGCAGCTGAGTGTAGCCACTGCGGAAATGGTTCTGCTCTCTACCAATGAGTTTGAGAAGGAAAAACAGGGAACCCAGAAAGATGTGGTTGCTAATTGGTCGGAAAAACCTCAAAATAACTCTGATGGCAAACAAACCATCCCTGACACCAATCCCTACGATGAACTGGTTGAAGAGATCAAGGATCAGTTGGGCAATGCTACCACAGCAGCTCAGCTCAAGGGCCTGCTTTCCACCTCAACACTTCGTTCCCAGGACGTGCTGAACGCCCTCTTTGAGGCTCTCTTTGATGGTGTGGGCAAGGGGTTTGAGAAAGCGGTCGTGAAGAACATGGCATACCTTGCTGCTCTCGTACCTGACGAGGGTCACCAGGCCATGCTACTCCAGGCTATAGAAGCGTTTGCGAGCAAGTGTAGTGCTCCAGCCTTGAAGGAGATCCCATTTGTACTTAGACGTCTTTATTATGGAGATGTTCTTGAGGAAGAAACCATTCTCCAGTGGTACTATGTAGCCGTTACCAGTGGCAAGAACTCTGAGGTCCTGCAGAATGCCAAGCCATTCGTGGAGGGTCTCCAGAATGCAGATTATGAATCTGAGCAAGAGTGAACCGATTTTGACTCCGACAAAGAGCGGAGAGAGCCGATGCTGCTCCCATGCATTTATTTCAAAATATATATTTATCTAAAAACTTGTCATTTATATCAGTCTTTAAGCGGCCGGGTAGACCTTACATGATTGTTTTGGCTGTGCACGGTGTCTTTTGGTGTTTATATGATGATGAAGTAGTAGGTGTTCATCGGATGCTACTGTCTGTTTCCTTATTGTCCCTGGTAGTCTGTTAGCTTTCCCCAGATTTGCATTTCAGATTGTACTTCAGCAGTTGATCCTTGGACTTCGCTATTGCTCGTGTTTTTGTAGTTCGTGCCTTAGGTTTATTTGCGCTTATCTGCTGGTATTTGCCTTAATGAAAACATGAATACACTTAAACCGATAAACAAGCTGTCAACTACGTCCACTCCACTCTTATCTACATCTAGTATAAGTCAGTCTATTTAAAATTTAACTATGTTTTAGAAAAATAATATTAACGGCTATATTATAAAAAATATACTACGAAAAATGTAATCTATTTATTATTTTATTTAATATCATAAGTATTAGCATAGCTTTTTAGTATAAGCGGAGTATATTCATCAGGCTCCAAATTATAGTTCATATCATCTTTGAATTTGAATTCTAAGTCAAACTTTTCTAACTTCGATCAAGACTATTTAAAAAATATATTAACATCTATAAATCCAACCGCATGGCAAAATGGAGAGGGCCTCTCAAAAACATCTATAAATTCAAATATATGCAATATCAAAACATATATTAGATATAACAAAAGCTCGTGAAGATACCTCGGCGGCAAAGCATCCGCCCGAAAACGACCGCGACCTCGGCAACACGCGCATACCGGAACCGCAGGCTCATAAACCTGAAGAACAACGGCGGCAAAGAGTCCGCCCAAGCGACGATGGACACCTCGGCGGCAAAGGATCCGCCGGAAACGGCCACGACTACGGCTGCAACAACCAATGGCTAGACAAACCCAGGTGAGGATAAACATGAAGCACAAATAGGGGCAGCACGACGACCAGAGCAACCATGGTGGAGGAGCGGCGGGCGTCGAAAACAGGAGCAGGAGACTTGAAGACGATGCCTTCAAGAAGGGTGCGGCGCCAAAAGCCGTCGCCGTCGTCCGCCCGAGCGTGTCGGGCTGAGCTTTCGCCTGGAGCTCCATGCGTCCAAGTGACACAAAGGACGAGCGAGACGGCGCCACCCATGCCAGCATGGCATTGATGATGCACCGCCAGAGCAGCCGCCCCCACCACCACGGCACGAGATGGAACGCAACTGGCCACACCGCACGCGGCATCGCTCACCCCCGCACGCCGGCCACCACCAGCTTCTTCCAGGGGTCGAAGTCGGAGGGGCCCACTGCCGCACCCAGGCCCCAAGGGCACCACGCGCAGGGACTGCCGGAGACCGACAATGCCCGTCGACGCCCAGGCCTTCATGACCGCAGGAACCGCCAGATCTGGGGCCCCAGGGCCCAGATCCAGCTGTAGGAGGGGGCACGGGCGCAGGCCCGCGGCCAGGGGAGGCCAGCCGGCACCCATCCGTCGGCGTCGCCGTGGCCGGCTGCCTAGGCGCGCCAGACGTTGCCGTTGGGGAGGAGGCCGAGCCTGGACGCCAGAGGGCTGGTATGGAATTAATCCAGGTACTCAACTGCAACCGGCGGGTGGACAGTGGTAGGCTGTTAGTGTTGCAAGAACAGTGCTTTGAGTCTAGCGACGGAGGTTGCTGGTTGCACGAAAATAAGGGGATAGATATACACAACTAGATCGACAAGGGTGGGGGGAAGGAGCAAATCACGAGCAGTAGAGCACATCATGCACGGTGGCTGCTCCTTCACGCCACTCTGCATATAGATATAGAAGCTTAGATGTTTGATTCCATCTCATACACGGCAAAAATTATATATAGAAGCTTGGTTATGTGATTCCATCTCGAGATGCTCATAGGGGGATTGAGAAAATCATGCTAATAGTTGTGCCAAGTAGGGATGAGATCATATCGAGAATAGAGCGGATAATGCCTCTCCCATACCCTAATACGCTTTTCTACATCAGATTTAGATCGGAGCGGATGATACATGGATGCGAGATAGGGGTGAAAGTGATGCGAGATAATTCTCCGCTCCCCTCTCAATCCGACGCCCCCTCTCAATCCGAATCCTGCGATAGTTGGAGGGTTAAATTGGACTTTTTCCTACTTTTTACATTTAGCCATCAATTGTGTTTAGGTTATCGAGAAGCTGCGATGTGTATTGCCGGCTTATTACTACCAATCTATATCTATCTATATCTCTTACAAGCCATCCACATCATCCTCCACAAAGTATCCACATCGTCTCCACTGATAGCCATATCATCCCACTTTGTCCAACATCTTCTTATAAGTTGTCCAATCATCTCTACTTAATTTCATTTGAAATTTATTGTAATCCCTGCATCAACGCTGGGGGAATCTTCTATCTTATATTTCAATCCCCACTAGCATTCTATTTTATCATGCAAGTTGTCCACGTCAAAGATCTACTAGATATTTCTTTCTTCATATAATATAAACAAATATAAGTAGTATAATTTAGTTTGTGGATATTTTTGGATGCCAAATAGGGGTTCATTTGTAAAAAAAAATAACTCATTAAGTTCTATTTGACAAATGACCTCTACAAGAGCCCATAGCTAAGCCGCATTGTGTTTGACCTAATAAGGATTCACTTGTAATCCCCGAATTGTGTTTGAGGTCATAGCTAAGCCATACTGTGTGTCGCATCTAAGGTTGTGGAGTATTTTTGGATGCCAAATAGCGGCAAAGCATCCTATTCTACAAGAGCCCATAGCTAAGCCGATTTAACATGACTAGGGATATTTTTGGGTGCCAAATAGGGGCTAAATATGAGCTAATTGTGGGCTATAATTGGTGGCTAGAACCTGCTAGCCCTTATTAGCCTATAATAATTAACCCATGCTTAAGCTATCACTACAAGATAGAGTAACTAATGTTTTTCCTAAAAAAAACTATTTTTTAGCTCTAGGATCCAAACATGCCCTTAGAAAGACCACGAAAAGAGATCATTCATTTCCACCTTAAAGTATCATACTGTCAGCTAATAAAAATTATAAGTAGGAATACATCAAATATTCAACTCATATTGAAACCACACTTCACAATTAACATACCGTGGGCAAACCATTGGAACAATATATATATAGTTCAAACACAGAAAAAAAAAATGCATAAAAGCAGCTAGTTCATAAGCAAGAACATCATAGTTTGGTACTACGGTGGCTAATCCCGACCTAGCAGCTCATCTGGCTAAGAAGACAAGTTTTGCTGTTGTATCTGGAGACACATTTGCAGCACAGCACATTTGAATGCACATCCATCAATCCTGCAAATTATCAGGAACATGCTTGCAGTTAAGCATACGCATAGATAGCAGGGTGAACATCTTAATTTGTCCTTGCACCTGAGGTTCAGAACGGTACCTATTGGTATGAAATACTCCACAACCTTAGATGCAACTAACACAGGATGTTGATCACCTGGCAAAATCCCACAGTAGCCCCAAATAGAATACTATATATTAATCTGCAAAATAATATTTAGGTAGGTGAGGTTAGAGGTGTGAGGTGTGAGGTGTGTGTGTGTGTGTGAGAGAGAGAGAGAGAGAGATCATACATAGGAAGAACCACGCAATCCATCATCACAATATTGTGAAAGGTAAAAGGAATTGTTCATCCTGCTCAAACAGCCGTAGGTTCTTCAAATTCAACAAAATCTGAACTGCAGGAACATCAAACTCCAGCAAGAATCCAGTCCTCACGAGTTCAGCAAGATCTGGAATCCTATCTGTATTCTCCGACAACAAGCCTTTAGAGATCTCCTCAGCAAAACATAATGCATACTCCATCTTCATTGCGTTGGTCATTGATCCTGATTCATGAGTCTCTGTCACAAATAACCTCGAGTTCTCCCTCTCCCAACGGAAAAACCTTGCACAAGTAACTTGTATGCTTCTTCCCGAAGAAAGTCCAACCTTATAACTCACATTAAGAGGCCCTCTTGTCTCGTAGACAACAACATTGGTGAGACTTGCGACCATTTCATGCCTCTTCACAACAGAAATGTCAAAGATGGGATCAGCAAGGAAAGCCAGGACAATTTTGAGCAAGCCAAGTTTAATCACGGTACTCTTATGAACAAGGGAAACAGATTCACTTTTCAAGTGTTCGTATTGATCGCTGACAACAGCTTTTGATATCTTCTGAACACCAATGTTACTGTAGATATCATTCAATCTAGCAGGAGACAAGCATGGCAGGCTAGTTGAAGGATACCAAACGAACAATTGCTTCAGAGACTGCTTCTTGAAACGATCCTCAAGTAGTAGATCATCAGGAATGAAGATATCTTGTTTCTCAAGTAGCAAGATCTGATCACCAGAACTAACAGGAACCTTATTGATACACCCAACAATAAACTTCCCCATATCAGTGCTCCAGTTCTTGCCAAAGAATTCCCAGAAAGCAACACATTCTTTTTGTGTCAGTGCAGAGTTCGAGTCCTGCCACATACTCCAGAGCTTGCAATAATCGCTGACTGTGGGATGATGCTTCACACCGAAAGCCGTGTTAAAGTACCGAAGCAATTTGCTGCTGTACCATTTCACCAGAACATGAAGCTGAGAGTCAAAAAGACCATTACTATCATAAAGAACACAACTGGCAGGGTTGACCCACTGTCCTTTATTAGCTTCACGAGGTATCCAAATCCAGTCCTCACTGGTGTATCGAGGCTTCCAACGGTATACCTCCAAAAACGAGTAAATCCTACAAATTGCATCACCATTAGAGAGACCTTTTAGATGTTGTGCCAACAGTAAACAAGCACAACTAGCTCTAGGATCCACAATAACTCCTATTGCTTGCAGCTCACTCTCATATGAAACTAGCTCCTGTCCATAAAACACTTCATCTACGAAAGGGCCATCATCCCTGTGAACATGAGAAGAGCACAGCAAACCAAAAAGGATACAACCATTTGGATGACGGTACCCTGCAGTTGTCTTAACCCACTTCAAGTTGATTGCTCTCATGAAACTTTTAGGTAGAGCAGATCCGTTTTTTCTCCAGATTCTGATGCACTTTAGCAATGAAATAAAAGCTTCTGGAGTCACAGTTGAAGGGTCAGTTGGAATAAGTAGTCCCGAAATGACAAATGCTGCACCTTGTTCTAATTGAGCTTTAGCACCCAAGGCCATCAGTTCATTACTGTAACAGTAAATCCCCTTCCCAAGGCCATACTGTGTGTCGCTGTCATCGACGAATGGTAGGCGGGAAACTAAAGCAATAGACTCCCATTCTGTGCCAAAAAGAATTGCTTCCTTCGGAGACCTGAAACCAAATGATGTGTGTAGCCATCTCTCACGGTGCATGAGGTTCGCAAGATCAACAGGTAACCTCCCATGCCTCGTGATTAGGTCTCTGTAGCATTCTAGGAGTGCAAATGCCCTTTCTTTTGTAATAGAAGAAGTGTTTACAAGGTTTTTGATACCACGCACTAGTTTTTTACTTGCTTCCTTGAAGCCAGCAATTAGACCAGTTTTACATAACTCTACTTTGTACAGCTTGATTTCATCCCCATAGAATTCCAGATCAAGCAATGGCACCTTGTCAACGACCTCCAAAAGACATTTCCAATCGTCATCAATGAGGAATGTTTCGTGAGGAGCTCGGAAGCCAACATCAGTCTTCAACCATCTGAGATCTTTCAGTCTTTCTATAAAATCATGGCATTCCTCAGCGTATCGAATACACTTGAGCATTAGTATTGTGGCACCAAGCGTGATTGTATCTTTAGAGAACCTAAAGTTATCAACCACCAGCTGATAATTTCTTTTGAAGTCAACAACAACTCCAAATAGCTCAAGCTCTGACCTGAAACCAGCTATGTCAACCCCATAGAAGACTGTATCGATAAAAGGCAAGATACTGATGACCGAGGCATTCTCCCATCCTGAATTAAATAGGATTGAATTCAATAGTGATCTGTTGCCAAGACAAGTCTTAACCCAGCAGCCATTTTCCATTCGTTTAATGAGATGTGGAGTCTTGTTCTTCTCATTCAGAAATCTGATCGATTGAAGCAGAGCTAACATATTGGCTCGAGATAAAGTTTTAGTCGTTGGGGACAGAAGATGGTTACATATATGCACAGCTGCATCTACAAACTCAAATTGCACTCCAATAACTCTCAACTCTTCCCTGTAATATTTTATTTCATTTCGATAGAAGTCTTGATCGATAATGTGTACATCAGCTAAGATTGATTGGATTTCTGGAAACTTTTCTCATTCTGCACTCAGCAAAAAGGATCCCAGAGGTGAACTGTAACCCAAGGATGTCTTTAACCACTTTCTATTGCTGATAAAGCTCAAGAACTTCTGAGGTAGCTGGACACACCTCAACCTTAGATTCCTGATACATTCTAGAAGTAAAATAGCATTCTCCATAGTCAATGGTTCTGTGGCCGTGTCCACAGATGCGTACGAAAATTCAAACTGCACTCCAATGGATCTTAGCTCCTCGTAAGAACTTATTCTGTTCCCATAAAACTCTTGGTCAATCAAGGGTACATCAGGTAGCCCTAAAATAATCTGCCTCAAATTTGTCCATTCTGAACTCAACAAAAAAGACTGAGATGGTGCATTGTAACCAATTGAGGTCTTCAGCCATTTTCCATTCTTGATGTTTCCCAAAATGTTTTTGGGTAGCAGGATGCCCCTTGATCTTAGATGCCTATTCCACTGTAGAAGTAAAATAGCATCCTCCGCACACAAAGGCTGGCTGCCAATGCATATAGACGCATTTGCAAACTCAAATTGCACTCCGATCAACATCAACTCTTCCTTGTAAGCATTAATTCTATTTCCGTAGAACTCTTCATCAATTATGGGTACATGAGCAAAGATAAATTGTACCTGCAGCTTACTTCCCCATACTGCACTTGCTAGAAAAGTTCCTAATGGTGACTTGTAACCAAGAGATGTCTTCAGCCACTTTCCATTCCTAATACAATTTAAGAAGTTTTGTGGCAGATTGACTATTTTTAATTTTAAATTCCTGATCCACTGTAACAGCAAAAGTGCATTTTCCATGGCCATAGGAGACGACACTGTTGGGAAGCTGGAATTAGGAGGACATAAAAATGGTATATCAACTGCTTGTGCATATGTCCTCAGGAATTTTATGAGCTGACCTTCTGACGTATAATTTCCGGCATATCTTCCTGAAGAGCAGTAATCTGCTGACAGCTCAACATAATCTTGAGATCTCCAAGGATTAGTACCAATTACTCTAACCCACTTGCTTCCATCAGCAGGGACAAGCAAAGATTTTCTATGTTTTCTAACCTTTCCAAAGTTATCAGCCACAGGCAATGCTTGGCACAAGTTGACAATTATGCTCTCAGTTATGTACTTTTTGGCATGTGAATGATAAAGAAAATGGCAGTAAATAAGAGCTAGCCCACTCTCGTTAAGTGCCTTGGATGCAGTAGAAGCATACTCATGTGGAGTGAAAATTTCCATGTTCACAATGTTTCTAAGCCAGTCCATTATCTGTATTCCCCCAGAAAATGCATCGAGAGACCTCTGTGTACTTAGGGGCAAAAAGAAAAGACTAGGGGCCGCTGAGAGTTCCTTGTTCCAGGAAATAAGCCAAGACAAGTCATCCAAATTAGATGCTGTGCATATCCTTAAAGATCTTTGTGCTGCTTGCACACTGGAATATGACAATCGACCGTTGGCATCCACATACTTTATGAGAGATATAAGCATCATACTTGTTCCAAAAAATACTTTCCAATTTCCAGCAACAAAATATAAGATCTGAAGGTACACTTCTTCTGATGCCTCTTTCACAAGATTCAATCCATTAATACACCTACTGTACCATTCTTTGTTGGCATATCCAATACCTAGAAATTCTAGTACATCATCATATTCTTGGTTGTCAAGATAGGAGCTCAGGACAAAAGTACCATATGAAGATAGATTCTGCAGACCGATTCCTTGCTTCTGGGCCAAATTCAAAATTCTCCAGAATGCACTATTCAGCCGAGAAACTTCAGTGGGTTTGCAGAAGACCTTCTGTGTAGTGCATGACTCACAAGGCATTATATCCACAGCTTTAACTTTGGTTTTTATGGACAGTCTGACATTATCAAAAAGTGATATTGAAGAGTCCTGAATTGGCAGAAACCTGAAAATCGGTGCGAGTGCAAAATGTGGGGCATCCTTTGACGATTTCAAGAGAGTTCCAAAAGCATTGACAAACGCAGAAGGTACACACTCAAGTATACCGCGATTCCATTGGCTGTCAAATAAAATGGACTCTCGGGATGAAGCTAGAAGAAAATCTGCTTGAATAATAAAGGGCAAATTAGTTACCATCTCTGTAGGAAGGAATGCATATACGCCAGGCGATTTTGCTCCTCTGCTTAGTCTCTGTCCATGAGGAAATGCCAAAGTAACTACCCATTGATCAACTTCCATCCTTTTCTGAATTCTGCAGTCTGGTTGGACTGCAAACTTCTGCTTCCACATATAATAGGTGCACTCTTCTGTTTCTCCCATACTATTTTCCTGCATAGCTAGAAGAAGCGTGTATGACTCTGCATCTATGTCCTTCCTCGACCTGTAGTCCACTTCACTGGAGATCGAAATCTGGCTGATCTTACTGGCCTTAGGATCATGGTTCATTTCCCTGACAGAGAGCTGCCTAATCTTTGAAAGAAACAAAAGAATTTCAGGGTGTGTGCTGGAAAGTTCTTTCTTCACAGCAAGTATCTTATCAGTCTTCAAAGGTAAGATAATAATAGTTGTAGGAAGGCTCCTAGAAGGGCCATATACTGTTCTTATGTCATCAATATTTGGCCTCCCATCAACCCATTCAGGAACAATGTATCCTATATCACAATCTGCTGATGATGGCTTTTCATTGAATTTTATCTGATATCCATTGCTGAAGATGTGTGGTTGACTTGAAACTAGAAATACACTTTTGAAACCAATACCTGAATGAAAGATTACTGTTAGCTACTTTGCTTAAAGGAACTAGAAATACAACATAAAGCAGGCCTACAGTGCACATGTTAGTGAAGTGTGTATAATTCCATTGCCTACCTCCTCCCAGTCACTTAAGTTTTTGGGTTGAACCGATTGGTTCATGCAACTTAACACATGGCAGGTGAAAATGCTTAAACCCCAATAAATTCAAAGTATTACTAGAACTCCAAAAGGTCAAACCATCCACAAATTTTCTGATTCAGATAACAGTAAAAAAAAAAAATGGAACAGGCATGTTGAGTCCAACTGTCACTGAAGATGTTTGCATATTTGGTGCATAAACCCAATGCAAACATGCAACATGCATTTTTTGTACTCCAAAGTCCAAACCAAAGGTTAACTCTCGTGGCATGGGAATACCTTTTTTTCACCAATGTAGCCAAGATGTCTGTTTCCTTTCTTAGTTGACCTGCCAATCCTACATATGGATTCAATGTTTGCTGCCGAAAATCCCCTTTCATTATTAAAGACAACAAGTGTTGAGCCAGCTCCTGTAGCAGTAATGTCCTTTTCTGTTATGACAAACTCCAGTGCTGGCGACACATCCAATGGATATTCGTTGTCCTCAGCATTCTACAAAAGTTCAACAGATTAGTAGGCCAAGCATGAAATTCCCCATGAAGAAGCAGCATCTATTCATGAGTAAAACAATAATAAAAATGTTACACTGATGCTATTGTACATTAAACTAACATTGATTCACATTTGCACAGACAATCATGCAGTTGGCCATTTGGCTCCAATCATTTTGTTCTCTACAGCAATGGTAGAAGAATAATCTGTGTGACAAATGGAGCAGATTGACAAATTTGTAACTTTAACCGCTAGTGTTCCCAACATAATTTTATCACAACAACATATTAAATAATATATCTTCTGACATTGACAAATAAGAGCTAGAGAGGTCTTCAACTTGAGGGTCATTGGCAAAACAGGTTGGATGTTCTGGCCATGTCTGTGACATTATTCTCTATCATATAATTTTACATACTTGTAATACCACATGACATAGGCCCACGACCTTATTATTTACATTATCAATCATCACTATGCCATAAATCCAGACAACAGCTCTTTAGGCAATTTAGGTGCATGGATCAAATATACAAAGCAGCACAAGTCATCTGCTCTCACCTGTGAACCAAGTTCTCCATGAACCATCACCATGAGACCCCAATAAAGCTCACTTGTGAGCCCACCTATACTACCACAACCAAATCTCCTAATTTATATCCTTGTCTCCCCTAATGAAAAAAAGACATCTTTCTGTTGTGTTATGTTTTGCAAAAGCAGCTGCCAAAATATCTCTATGGTAAGCGACAACACTAAACGCTAAAAGGACACAACAGAACTAACTTAAGCCTAATCAAATCCTAAGAAAAGAATCGTAATCCTCCTCTATTAAATTTGCCTCGTCGACATGGAAATAAAGACTGCTTTAGAGGCAATTCATGAAACACCTCCCATGCAGCACGATGCATTTGTCGAAGATAGAACTGTCAATCAGAGGACAGTCAGTATTGCCACTCCTCAAATAAATAAAGTTAGGATTGGATTGGAGCAAAGCAAACAAAGCTTCAAACATGGTAGAAGGGAAGATATTAGAACTTGCAGGAAGTACAGAAACTTCCACTGGTTTCACATGCAGAGGCAACATGCAACCTTTCTTGGTGGGCTACTATCGTGGTGTGACGTTTGTGTGCTTGCACCATGGAGAAACACAATGGTGGTAGATCATTATCATGGCAACAAAGAGCACAAAAAACAAGTGAAACCAATCTGTTTGCTGTGAGCTAATCACAGGTTGTCAGGTGCACTAAGATCATCTCCAATGGACCTCCTATCCAACCTCCTAAAACCAAATTTTATGTTTATAATATAGAGGAAAATATACACCTTAATCAACTAGTATGTTTAGTAGCACCATCCTAAACCACCTCTCATCTCCGCCCAAAATCACTATTGGATGCACGTGCATTGCCAACGCACGCAAAGTACTGACTGAGGTTAAGGGACTATTCAGATCCATTAGCACTGAAAAATAGGTAGCTAAGACTAAGAGCAACACCAAGAGCATAGCTAAATTTAGATATGGAAATTGGCTCTCTAAAACAATTTATAGCCTTTCAAAATGACAAGGTTCCGCAACAGCCTGTCTAAAGCTGACTCCCTATTCCTTGAACCTGCTGCCACGTTATTAGACATGGATTAAACTCAAGCGACATCACTTTAAGGCATATCATCGAACACTTTGAGGGCGTGGACAGCTGTTGGCGCTGACATCCAATTTGAACAGAGCAGGCGTTGCAATTCCCTCCGCAAGGCTTGCTTGACTTTGGGTGGTGGTAGTCTTGATGCCCGCGCCTGCACAGCTGCAGGAGCCCGCATGCATGCGTGCTGCTTCCATGATTTTTTTTAGAGTAAAAGGGCCATGCCCCCGTCTATTAACTCTGGGTCAACAGACAAAATTCAGTTTACAGCACTAGCAGTATGGATATACCAACTGCACCTCATCAGTTCTAATACCAGATAACAAACATTACCCTGCTTGCTGTTTAAACCAACTACCCATGACTGACTAGGAAAAGTAAACAAGTAGCGACAGATTATTACAGAACTTTATTGTGGAGCTTAAGCAGCCACCACTGAAACTGATTGCTGAGACTATGTTTCACTATCCCATCTTGAAGAGTTTTTTGAAAGAACCATCACTGTTGGTCACCCGACAATAGCCTACAGCCTTCAGACGTCAGGTCTTCCTTCCCATCACCTTGCTTGGACCAACAATCCAGCGTTGCTTGACAGACTTGCTTCACCTCGAACTTGTCACACCAGCCACAATACTTGCATAGCTTCTAGCTTCAACATTTTTGCTTTCAGTATTAGAGGCGATCTCTTCTCCTCCTGACAAATCATAGCCCAGTTTTGGATAGTGTTGGCAATCCTGTGAAAAGAGTATAGCCATACTCTCCCATTGACATTTCGAAAACACAAAGAATTCTCGAGTTTCCAAAGACACCAAAAACATGCAGAGGTCACTATATTGACTACACAGTTCCTCTTATTGCTGAGCCAAAATTTACCAATTTCATCTAAAGAATAGCCTAACTGCACACCTAATACTCTAGATAAGACATCCCACATATTTCTTGCAACCACGCATTCAAAAAACAAATGTTGGGCCGGTTTCTATCTCGAACAAAAGAGGCATGTTAAGTCCTTAACTTTTTGCCTTTTATTCAAGTTGTCCCTAGTCAAACATCTATTCTTACTTAACAGCCACGTAAAAAATTATGTACTCTAGGAGGAACTTTAATAGCCCAAAGAGCGTGGAACTAGTACTGATTGTATACCTCTGAAATTTATCACTTTGTACAAAGACTGGACGAGAATAGACTCCTTTCGAAAGTTAAATTGCCATATCATTTCATCCTCTTCCTCATTAAGACTAATAGTACTAGCTAACTGGTAAACCTCATCCCACATTTGCATCATTTCATCATCTCCCATCCTAGCAAAAGTACATTTTAGATCTGAACCATCCCATAGATCAGCTATGGTTTTATCTTTTCATTGACTGACCTATAAAGTTTCCAATATTGTATAGCAAGATTAGAATCTCCTAACCAATTATCCTCCCCCGA
Source organism: Hyparrhenia diplandra (assembly GCA_015847255.1). Taxonomy (NCBI): domain Eukaryota; kingdom Viridiplantae; phylum Streptophyta; class Magnoliopsida; order Poales; family Poaceae; genus Hyparrhenia; species Hyparrhenia diplandra. The sequence goes on along the minus strand of JADLZK010000410.1, from coordinate 16,249 downwards.
ACTTGATTTTTCTTCCATTCCCTACTTTCCATTTATAACCTAATCTAGCAGCTTTAGTTGCCCACATGAACCCTCTCGAAAAAAGGAGATGCACCAAAAGAACTTTAGTATGAAGGATATTTGGTTTCTTAGTCTTATATTTAAAATCTATCAACTCAGTCCACAGCTTATTTCTATCACTATTGTATCTCTTAAGCCATGAAGACAGGAGACAAATGTTAAGATCCCTTAAATTTGTCAAACCCATGCCTCCATATTATTCTTTAGCTGTTGACACCAATTCCCGATTAGCTAAATGATATCTATGTGCATCCTCTAAATCATTCCATAGGCAATTACCCATTTGGGTATTTAGAAGGTTAATAGCCCACTTAGGAAACTTTATAAAAAGACAGCAGATATACAGGTATACTAGCTAGGCAAGCTTTGACTAAAGTAGCTCTAGCAGCTAAAGACAATAACTTGCCCCTCCAACCTGCTATCCTTCCAAGAAGTTTGTCTACTGCTGGTTGTAAGTCTTCTCTAGTTAGTTTGTCATAATGTAAAGGGATACCCGGTATTTGATAGGGAAGGAACCCCTAGGACAGTTAAAGATACCAGCAGCTCTATCTATTTCCCACTCCTCCATATTCATAGTAAGTATTTCACTCTTATGGAAATTAACTCTCATCCCCGAAATCATCTCATACCACATAATGGTTTGTTTTAGATTAACCATATGCTCTACTTCAAATTACTAAAAAGTATTGTGTCATCGGCATATTGAAGAGAAATAATCCCTTGAGGTCTAAAGTCCTGTTAATACACCTTTAACTAACCCTTGCCTAGATGCTCTATCTAACATCCTAGTGAAAGCATCACCAACTAAGTTGAAAAGTAGAGGGATAGAGGATCACCCTGTCTAAGGCCTTTCCCCCTGCATTTGAAGAAAGAACTTTCTTCACCATTAACAATGACACCTAGAGAACCTCCTATCACTAAGCTTTTGATCCACATGATCCATTTCTCCGAGAAACCTCTAGTTTTTAAAACCTCAAACAAAAACTCCCAGCTTTACCCCTGTCATAAGCTTTTTCATAGTCTAGCTTAAGAATGATACCTTTTTTCCTGTTTTATTCAGGGCTATGAACAATTTCATGGGCCACTACAACACTTTCCAAAATGTACCTACCTTTAATGAAAGCACTTTGGTTAGTGTCCACTAGCCTCTGTGCCACTATACCTAACCTATTAGTCAAGAGCTTAGAGAACATTTTAAAGCTACAATTTAATAAACTAATAGGCCTAAACTGTTTCATGTTACAAGCACTCTCAACCTTAGGAACTAATGTAATCGGGGCAAAGTTTAACCTTTGTATATCTAATTTACCGCTAAAGAAATCATCAAACATTGCTAAAATGTCCTTCTTAATAACATCCCAAAACTTTTGATAGAATAAGAAGGAGAGACCATCCCTCGGTGCCCCTTCGAATAACACCCAAAAATAGCTTCCTTAATCTCTTTTTCGGTAAAAGGAGCTACTAACATCTCATTTTCTAAATCATTAACTAGTTGTGACTCATCCTTAAATTGCTACTCAATCTAATACCCCGATCACTTTCTTTTGCAAACAAATTTTTGTAAAAGTCAATCAAGCTAACCCCATCATACCTTTTTGATTAGAAACATGACCAGTAGGAGTTTCCAAATAATCAATCCTTTTTTTCCTACTTCTATAATTTGCTACAAACATGGAAGTATGTTGTATTTCTGTCTCCCTCTAGAATGTCTCTATCCCTAGACCTTTGTCTAATTTTAATCTCTTCAATCCTATATATTTTATCTAATTCTTCCTCTAAATGTTTGTATCTAGCCCACTCATTTTCATCTAAATCTCTTTCCTCTAGAGCCTGATCTAAGATGCTATACTCCTGAGATAGAACATTCTTAGTTTTATTGAGCAAAGCAATTTGATTTGCGGCCCATCCTCTACCTAATCTCCTGAAAGTTCTAACTCTAAATTGCCAAATGTCAATACTCTTAGTTTCATTACGGGGGTGGACCAAGCTTTCTCAACTACTTTTCTTGAAGCTTTCCTCTTGGAGCCACCATTTTTCAAACCGGAATCTCTTCTTACCGTAGAAATTGTTATCTCCTAGATCAACTAATAAAGGGTTATGGTCACTAGGAACTCTATCTAAAGCTTTAATCCTAGAGAGAGGAAAAAGCGACCTCTAACTTCGGTGGTGATGAAGACTCTATCTATTCTTGCCATGATTGGTCTCTCCTGATTGTTAGTCCAAGTATATTTTCTATTCCTTAACTCTAGTTCAATGAGGCCCCCACTTATGAACCCAATCATTGAACAAATCCATCCATCTAAAATTAACTATACCATTACTCTTATCGGCAAGTGATCTAACCAAATTAAAGTCACCACCAATAATTGTAGGACCTTTCCAAGACCCCATGACTCTATGCAGTTCATCTATAAACACTGTTTCTTGTCCTCATAGGGAGAACCATATACAAATCACTACTTTGAAGGAAAAACCAGTAGACTTATTGGTAAGCATAACACTAGCGGTAAAATCTAATAGATCCCCCGGTGTAAGGTTAAACAGATTTTCATTTGCCCCTACTAAAATTCCACCAGCAGAACCCCTAGCTTTAAGAGAACACCAAGTAAATTTAGCACTACCAGTTAAAAGATCTAAGCATACCACTTGAATATTCTCCTTTTTTTTTTTTCTACTACTCCTACAAAATCCAAATGATTATCTCTAATTCTATTGGACAAAGCAAGAATTCTACCATCCTGCCCATACCTCTTATATTCCGAAAAAAGACCTTTCATTTATATTTTTTTTTTTTTTCTATCTACCCTACTTCTTCTATTTACCAAATGACTAACTTCTTTGTCTTCCAACTCCTTCTCCTGCCCTTCTTTATCACTATTAACGATATGTTTGAGTCACCACTCTCACATATCTTGAAACCTAAACTTTCTAATTCTTCCCGTGTGGTGTTCTCACTATTCTTTACTCTATCGACTCAATATTAATGGCGACCAACTTTTTCTGTCTCTCTAATTCTAGCTTCCTAAAATTCTCAACTCTTTGGTTTTCTAATTCTACCATATGCTCTAAAATAGAATCATCAAGAGGATGGCCATCCCCAGATCTCTAAACCAATGTCGGCAATATGTAATAAAGAAGAAGGAGATATTGTCAAAACGATGCAGATTTCTTACCCGGAGCCTGTTCAGTTATGCTTCTTCTTTGCTTCCTGTGCCTTCTCTAGAACTGGTCTTCCATCATCTAGAAAGCGTTTGCTTTTTCTCTGGCGGTATAGGACCCCACTCCAGTATTTTGCCTTTTCCTTTAAGCTTGTTTGTGATTTTCTCCATATCTTCAACACTTGGTTGTGATGATGTTATCTCTTCTATACCGGAACTGTAGTGCCATCGACCTCCTTTCAACTGATTTTGGAACTGAATCATTGAGCCGAGCAATGAAGTTCTCTCGCTCTTCGACACTTGCTTTGGACCCATTCTACGAGCAATTCCATGGCTTCATCTTCTACAATATCTTCAGAGAGGTCCCCTGTCATTTCACCCACCTCTGAACCTTCCAAATTCCATTGCATATAGCGGACTAGCACACCGAGACGGGTCATTGGAGAACTCATCTTGAATCGGTAAAATCTAAAGCTCTTTTAGCGGACTTGATGTTGGTAGCCTTTTTGGATGAGCTTCCAACCTCTTTACGCTTCCCACCTTCTTGCTAGCGATTTGTTCCCATTAGTATTATCCTTGTCTTTATTCCCCTTATACTTGATCATTACCTCCACTCTTTCCCCTTTATCTTCATCACCTAGAAGATCATCTTCATCTTGATCAAATTCCTTATCATCCTTGTCATCTTTTTTTTTTCCATTTACATCTCCATCCTTTCCATCGTTCTCGGGATCTGAATCCTCTCTTGGCTCAACTCCCTCGGCCAGTAAAGTTTATCAAGTAGCAGGCCCCTCCCATCTCAAACACTCTCTCATAAGGAATCTTGCCGGGATTCTTGCATTTGATTCTGACCCTTGCTACGAAAAAGAATGTGGAGAAAGGTTACGTCCGATCCACTTCAATTAACACTCCCAAACTTGAAGTTACTTCTCGATTGTCCACCAATTAGCCCATCTTGGTGGGATTCCTCTTATCTGAACCCACACTTCCTCCAGCTTGCTCAACATCTTCAACATCTCGGTCCATTTTAGAGAGAGAACCACATTTGTACCTTCTAAGCGAAGCAAGCCTTCCCAATGACTATGTTTTCCACTCTCTTGTGAGGGGGAATCGGTAACAAAGGTATATTCATCTTCACTCTAAGCCTCCACTCCCACTTAGTGTCAAACAGTCTTTTTAAGTGTTGGATAAGACTAGCTTCATCTAGGATATCTCCCCTCGCTCAATGGTGATTATGCCAAAATTGTCCAACCCAACCCAATGATCAATCTCCCTTTACGTTGTTCTACATTTATGTGGTAGAACCCAAGGCCGATGCAGCACTTCCATAGTATTGGGCAATACTAGCATTTGTCTTCCATTCGGGACAATTCTCTACCACATGATTTTCGGATCTACGAGATAAAGCAACATTTGGCCCTACTACAAGTCGTGCTATAGTGTCCAATCTCACCACATTTGAAACATACCACATCTATGGCTTTACCTTTGTGAGATGAAACAGCATCATCCTTTCCCTCAATCTCCATTGAGACGATGCGGGTTGTTCCCGAAAGCTTGATCGGTGTCTCCTTTCTTACTGTTCCTGCACAACTTTACCATCTTTGTTCTTTGTTGTGACTGTTGTTGAGCTTGCCTTCCCCGGTACCCCTCTCCCTCTTCCGGCACTTTGACGCCCCCCCCCTCCTCTTGGCCTACCACCACCGAATTGTTGCTGACCATAGTATGGTGGTGGATGAGGCCCTTGGTTTGGATAAAATCCATAAGGTGGAGGTGGTGGATGCCCAAAGAATGGAGGAGGTGGCCCCCCCGATTCGATGAAATTGGTGAGGAGGGAATTGATTCCATCCTCCCCCTCCCCAATCCCACTCACTTTCTCGGACTCCCGGGTCTAATCCCCCCTACCGGAACCTCTCTGTTGGCCATGGAATCCTTAAGCACACTCGAAAAAACTCCTTCTCCTTCCTTCTCCCCAAATGGATTCAAAAAATCAAGCTTCGGTTTCCTTCTCCCACACATCCCATCTTCCAAGCTGGGACCACGGTCTTACGGCTTGAAGCTCTTCTTCTCCCGTCCTTTATCCGGAACAAATCGTCCCCCTCTCTAACCCTAGGTCCGTGGGCTCGTGGTGGCGGCGGTGGCTTGTCTTCGGGTATGTACCACAACGTGTCCCACGAAACTCTGGATAGTTTCCTCTTCCTCCGGTATTGGATCCCGTGCCCTCTCTCGCCCTCTCTCGCCGCTCCATCGGTCCACATCCGGGTTGGTGAGCTTGGTTCACCTACTGCGAGTCTCGCTCCCGACAACCCTTCGGTCCCCGCAAAATGATTTGAAATTGAGCTTACCTTGCCGCGCGGCGAGATGCCGTGCTCCCTCACCGGACTTGAAGCACGACGGCGGGGGATTCGGCGATGGGGGCCGGAAGCCTCCTCCGCCCCCATCCCGAACCTTCCCTCCCCTTCTCCGAGCGGCTCAGAGACCCCTCCCTTGCCGGCCTCGAGGCGTGGTCGGCCTCCTTGGTGAGGTGAAACTCCACCGGCGTTGGCCGGGCGGGGATCCCGTGGGTCGGGAGCCCGGCGACCCACGGCGGCTTTTCGATTTCCCGATGCCGCTCTCTCTCTGCAGGTTCGCTCATGTTGCCCCACTCCCCCCGCCGCTTCCATGATCGTTGCTGGTCGCAACATGTTGCTTCATGGCGTGGGGGCATGGACAGCGCGGCCTTCGGTGGGGACGTGGATGGGACATGGATGGGACATGGATGGCGGCGGCGAGTGGTGCTCGGGAGGGATGGGGAGGATGGTCGGCGTCGGTACGGGGGTTAGGGCGGCCGCGACGTTTGCCATGGCGTATCGGATGCCTAGTTTTTCGAACCGGACCGGTGATCGAACCGGCCGAGCGCTCATGGGTCATTGGTCCAACCGTTTAGAACCGGTTGAACCGCCGGTCCGATAAGAATGGACCATTTTATCGAACCGACCCACGAATACTTTGAACCGGTGTGTGTATATATATACAAATGATATGTATTTAAATTCAAACCATCAAGTGCATGAACGATCTCGTTGTGATAATTTCTCTATCTCTACTACATAAGAAGGATGAAAAGGAGGCCACGGTTTCGTGCGGTAAAAAAATTTGGTACGTCGCTTCCGCCCGTGCGATCGGTGTTACTGCCTCCGTTAAAAAAAAAGAAAGAGCAAAGAAGGAAACTATTGATAGTTGTGATCCATTCAGGAAATAGCACGCACAAAAAGGAAACTATTTATAGCCGCGCAGTAAATAAAGGAAACCGATGTTTGTGCGATATTTGCCCAGTGGAAAAAAAAAGGAAACAAACTCCCTCCATGCGACATCACCTCCTCTCCCGTGATTCAGCCACCATCCGCGAATCCGTGATTATCTGCCCATCTCCGCTTGGGAGCACCCCAATCGTCGTCCTCTCGTCGTCCTCCCGCTGCTGGCCGTGCGACGCCGCCCGTGCCCGCCCGCAAGTGGCTGCGCCGCCGCTGCACGCCGCACACACTCGTGCCGCAGGTAGCCGCGTCGCCGCCGCCGCCGTGCACCCGCCACACCGCAGGTGGCCGCGCCTCCACCTAAGTTGTGGTTTGGGAGATTAAGTGTAGTTGTGCTGGTATGTCTCTCAAACCCAATGCTTGCATGGATTCAATGCTACGAGTTCCTTAATCTGTGCCAATTCAGGATTTGATTCGGTTCTCACCATCAGGCCCTTCTTCTCTCCTCCCTATCCATCAAGATCCGCCACCAGGGGTAACTGCCGACCATGGATGCCACACCGTTGAGTTGATGCACCAGCTAACGTCGCTTCTCGCCAAACCGAGGCCGTGCGGCCATGTTCCTCATTGCCGATGCAGACATGTATTATAGGTTGGTTCTAATGTCTCATCATGAATTTTATTAGTATGTGCCGATGCAGTCATGCAGACATGTAGTCCTATGTGCTAGCAGAGAATTGTAATTGAGTTTTGAAAAAAAAAAATTGGGTTCTTGACCTGCGGCTTGCACCAGCTGCATTCCTGGCTGCTACTTTCAAAATGATTCATGTCGTTGTTTGCTTTCAGGCGAGGAGGACAAAGATTAGCGAGCAGATACGGAAGCCGTAGGAGCTCGTGCCCAACAGTGAGTTGTCACATGATTTTTTCCCTTTTCATAACAGCGGATTTGGTCTTGGACTATGTCAAGGATCTTTAGAAGCAGGTCAGGGTATATGTCCACATCCAAAAACTATTCTTTTCCACTGAGTGATTTGGGGTATTTTTCTCCTTCCTGAAGTAACTATAATTGCACATACATGACTTAATTTATATTGCATAAATTACTCCTGATTGCCAATGATGTTTCTGAGTTCTGATTATAACACTGGGAGGCTTATCTTGTCTTTAAAAAGTTATTGAATATGAATCTGAAACTCTTGGTCTTCTACTGTTATTTTATAGTAGTACCATGAATATTCTGTGATGTTGCCAGTGCATATAAAGACAATGTTTAGTTCCTTTATTATTCTGAGACTTTTGATTTGATGCACCCACTATGAGCTAGGAGCTAGGTAATGATATAGGAACAACCAATAGCTGATAAAAGCTGAATTCTTAAACATGCCATATTTTGATAAAAACTGAGAATGCATATGAATCTTGGCGAACTTTTTATTTAGTCTGTGGTACAAATATTTCAAGTGGGAGATATACCTTAGTGGTTAATACGGTGCATGTTATTCTTTTAAACATCTACATTAGTTCTCTGAAGGTGTCTATATTCATGATTTTTTTCAGTTAAATAGGATACTTGAATTATTCAATTGAGCAACTAATTAAAATAATGGCCACATTCCTTTCCACCCATGTTTCTGTCAGCGATGTTAAATAGGAAATTTTGCAGTTGACTCCGGCCACCAAGATGCATGTAAAGTATTACATTGTCATTTTTTTATGCAAGTTTCATATTGCCATTAACTTTGTGCTCATTGACTACTCTACGTGAATTGTGTGTTGCAAATGACATGCTCTAAAGCACCTCCAGATTCTCGTAACTGTCAGAATTCACCTGTTTTTGTGAAATATCAAATCTTAGATGTATGTAGTCAAATGTATGTAGAGATTAAAGTTTGCAGTCGAGATTCAGATGTTTACCTGGCTGGTATTCAGATGTATGACTATACTGTCAAAATTATTTCTGACTGTACTTTTTATTACACTGGCATCAGGCATTTGCACCTCCAGACCTCTCACTGAATTATTGTCCCCATAACAGCAACACCAATCCAGATCTGTGGATTCATCTTTTTTTTTTTTTTTTTTTGAACAAGGAAAAAAAGTGATGAGTTCTCGCTAAAGTGAACCCTTGGAAAAAAAAGAGGGAACACAATCACTTTGAGCTCAATGTAGTAGACTGCTTAAATGTTTTAGCCTATTATTATACTGCTATCTTGGTGTTACCAGTAAAAAACAACTATGATCTCTATGTAGTGGACTGCTTAGATTTATACAGCTACCAAGGGTTTACAATGATCCATGTGAATTGATGACAACATTTTTATAAATACTGTAGAACAGTACTGTTGAACGGCATCAGAGTCATGCATCAGTTCCTTTGTATCTATGAATAATGTCTACTTTGTTTTCTTTTTGCTTTGTTATGCAGGGAGGACACTAGCTACAACCACTGTGGTCCTAGATGAGAAAAGTTCTGGGCTGCTACTGTGTTTGTTGACAAGGTGACTATCAGTTTCCTACATGTCGGTCATGATTCGGCTTTAGTAGTGAGCTCATGTGTCTCAGTATAAAGTTTGTCAAACCTATGTCAAACAGTGTTGCAGCTCCAAAAATGACCATCGGAGATCAACAGTAAGGAGCTACAACATCGATAGATCATTCTTGTGACTCTAAAGGTGCTCTCGGGTTTGACATTCACCTATACCTTATCCCCCTAATTTAGAAACTAATTTGCTCATGCAGACTTGAGATGGAGGCTTTGACAGAATTTTAAAAATAATTGACAGGTTGTACTGATGGGCACGCGTGGACGAACCGGTGATCGGGTACCTTTTGGGGACCTTACAAATACAAACCATGGTGGTAGGTTTCATTTTTTATTTAATAATTTTCATATGTTTGCAAGTCCTCACCAAAATTCATTTAAGCTAATCTAGCTGATCGACCTTGGTGCCACTAGCAGATGGGGATCGCAATGAGCACAAGAGGCAGAGGGAGAGAGAACAACATGCAACAATGCTGGATGAAAGGAGTGAAATAAACAAAAAGCGTTGTGAGAGGGATAACACGAATAGCCAAGGACGTGTTGAGACTCCCCATTCCACAGGTATGGTGGTGGTGTTTTGTGTCACTTTAAAAGCCAAAATAGCTATAAATGAAAAAGATAAAAATAGTGATGACAACAAATAGACAAACAAGTGATTTATTAGTCTGGTGACAATAATAAACAAAATGTAGAGACTCTCCATTCATTTTTATTGCATGGTTCAATAAGAATTTACTATTTTTGAACTTGCAGATGGGAATACAACATTTGAGAAGGATGAAAATAGTGATTGGCTCCATAGGCAATCAACCTACGATGCTAATAGCTTAGAACTATTATCAGGTTACTTATTTATTGGTCGCGGTACTTATTTATTGGTCATGTGACCATAAATGACGTAGTCTGCTTATTGTACATTTTAATTTTTTGAATTGTTATGTTTGTAGAAGTTTCGGTACCTTTAACCAACACTGGTGACGAGGATGTCATGGACACTGACGAAGACATCATTACTATTGATGGAACGGGTACACCTTATACAATGCTTGTGAATTTGTTTAAATTTATCTGTGTTATTCTGCCCGTGTTACAGTCATTCTACTTAGGTTCCGGATATACATCCAATCCCATCAACCAGCATCTCACGTGTCCAAAAGAGCATAGGAACGCTCGTGATAGAGCAAGAAGAGCTGCAATGTCTCCTGGACAAAGGACCCTACTGAACAAGAGACGACGTGAGTTGTATGCAGCAAAAAAGTCTGCAAAGATGCTAGAGTTGACTCCAAAGGAGACTGTTCGCATTGAAGATCCTTTTTATACTGATGATAGTTTAACTATCGCCACTGCTCATGAAGCGGGTAAGCCTTTATAGAAGCGATGTATGGTTTTTAGTTACAATTAGTCAAACATCCTTAACACCATCACAATACACAAATTTTTAAGCTATATTATGATATTGTAATTCAATTTATCTTGTGTCCTTTATTATCGATTAAATGTTGAAACCATACTTTTTTCAACTAAATCTATAGGTGTTGTAAATACATCCAGTTCCTTCGATAATACGGTCACGTGCCCAAAAGAGCGTAAGCGTGAGCTAGAGAGAGCACGAAGGGCTGCAATGTCTCCTGAACAAAAAGAGCTAATAAACAAGAGGCGGCGTGACTTGTATGCGGCACAAAACGCAACAAACAGTGCAGCTAGAAAAATGCAAATGACTCCACAAGAGAGGAAGTTGAAACGAAATGAGAGCCACAAAACCTACAAAAGAATGGTGAGAGAACACCGAGCCAACACTTTGCATCCGGACTCGATTGCCATGGAGAGCCCTCACGCAACCCTAAACCTATTTTCCCTTCTCCACCTCATACCCCTAAACCGGTTTAAACGATATGGAGATACCTGAATTTGGTGGCATGCCATTTTACATCGCGCCGGCCAGTAGTTGAAGATCCGTAAGTTGATACCACCGAATTCGATCACGGCACATACCATACATAGGCATCGGGTGAACAATGGAGAGAGAAATGCCCTTATGTCACGTCGCAATAAGGCTTTTGAATCAAATGTTGAAAGAATGACTAGGGGTTGTGCAAATAGAAATAGCGGTGATGTGATCGACCATACACAATCGAGTGTGGTTCATAACGGTACATATATTATTTATATATGTCGTCATTTACAAATTCACGCCTCTATTCCAAAAATTAATACCATTTGGCTCCTGCAGATGGTGTCACACGAGAATCACGGTTCCACCGCCTAATAATTTCACGTGCACGCAAACACAACCGTCTCAGTAGTTGATGAAACCTATCCGATGCCTCCAAACGGTGCACAACCCGATATGCCGGGCGATGATGTCGTCGCCGAGGATGGTATTTTCTTTACTAAAGTTTTGCTTACCTTATATGCCATCATGTTCCGTAAGTCATGCATATATGTGCTTGTCTTTGTGTCTGTACGACTATGACGCTGATGTCATATTTGAGGAAGACATTGAAGAGGAGGAGGCGTACTTTTTTCGCCGGACAAGGTACCACGCTTAATAAAGAAAACAATTTTTCGCAATTGCAAAACACGTCTTAAACATCAATGTTTTGGCGTATCACGACGAGGATGGAGACGAGCACAATGACGACGCGGATGTCCGGGATAATAGTGAGCCCGATGTCCCGGATCCATACGACCGGGGTTTATGCTAATCTCCCATCGAGTCGCACATGCTAAAGTCGGTGCCTCGACCGCAAAGCACCTTTACCGCAAAGAGGATCGGGGTGAACCACGGTTTTACTGGCGTCGAGTGGGACAGATTAGTCTTGAAACTCCCGATACACCGGATGAGCTCGGGGAGATTGTGGTCAAGCTTCGGATGTCGATGCTAGGCACTTTCGTGCAAACATCGATATTTTAATGGCCACTTCTCTTTCACTTCTCTGTCTCGCCACCTAGATCGTGTTACCACAAACATGAGAACCTGTGGTATCTACACGTTAAAGTGCTCATGGACAGATTTACCATAACATACGGTCTTTTGGTAAAGAGGATGGTGTTGAAAAGAGACACCTTGAGCTTTATTTTTACGACGACGATCCGTCCCTTGAGCATCGGATGAGCAAGTGTCGTAAGCAGTGCGCCGAAAAAGACAAAGAAGTTATTCAACAATTGGTTGGGATTCTTAATGGGAATCCCTACTCTCAGCAACTACGGCGTATGGGACACGTTGAGAACGTCGAGGATTATCATATCGAGTTCAACCTTGACCGGCGGCTTGACCGGAGAACATATAACGCGCCTATCGCAAAAAGAGGTGGCCGCCGCCCGGGTTGAGGGGAGTGAGCGTCTAGGCCAATTCCAAAGATAGCGTGGTCCCGCAAGGGAAGGACCGGTCCATACATGGCATCCGCTCATATATGGCGTGCTATGACCCGCTTTCGTACCCGCTTTTAAGCCCCAAAGGGTGAGCTCGGGTGGCACAATTGCATTCCGAAAAAAAATGTTACTATGGAAGAAGTTGAGAGAGCTCGAGAGATCCGCAAAAGGCGTGCTGAGAAAGAGGGTACGGTTGATGGCGATGACGATGGAGGTACCTTGAACCCTTTTCATTAATTCAATATAAACTTAGTTCTCATTATATCATAATACTAACTCGACCATTGTCTCCTTGCAAAACCTCTTGGAAATGTATGTGTATCCGTCTTGCGACTACTATTGCTACAAGTTCCGGATGCGACCAAATGTATTTAATCCAATACTCTATGGCGGCCGACTTTTCCAACGATTTCTTTGTCGACACGTACATCAAGATTGAGAGCTTCGCGTTTGGACTACATACGGAACAATCGGGACTCTTTGAGAGCGACCTATATCAAGGCACGTGGGCAAAGATGCATGCGGGTGAAGGGAGTCCGAGAATGTCGGAAGGCGTCTTGTGTTGTCTTCTTCATTCATAGGAGGACCCCGTGATATGAGGCGTCGGTACATGGATGCAATGGCTCGTGCGAAAGTATGGTAAACCTGATATCTTCCTCACGATGACGTGCAACCCTAATCGGGGCGAGATCAAGAATGAACTTTATCCAGGCCGCACACCGCAGACCGGGCCCGGATCTCGTCACACGAGTCTTTAGAGCAAAGTTAGATGCAATGAAGAAAATGTTGATGGAGAAAGACATCCTTGGGAAGGTCAAGGCCTACGTATATGTGGTGGAGTTTCGTAAGAGGGGTTTGCCGCATGCATGCACCGGTTACTAATAATGGAACGGAAGTACAAGCTCACATGTCCCGAGCAATATGACATGATTATCGGTCTTGAGTTACCAAACAAGAAGAAATACCCCGAGCTCTACAAGATGGTAACAAAGCATATGATGCATGGTCCCCGTGGGAAGCTTAATCCATTTTGTCCGTGCACGGTGGTTAAAGGCGAATGCAAGAACCATTACCCTAAAGCATTCGTGAGTCAACGCCACAAGGAAAGGATTCATACCCCGCCTATCGGCGGCGCAATGATGGGCGTCATGAGAAAAAAGTACGAGGCCATTTCTTGGACAACCGATGGGTCGTGGCCTTACAACCCCGTCTGCTGCCGCTGTACCTTCAACGCCATATAAATGTTGAAGCATGTGGGAGCATCAAATCGGTAAGAAAGTACATCTTCAAGTGCATATACAAAGGACATGACAGGGGCATCGGTGGTGATGAGGGAGGCCGACAAAGCCGATAAGAAGGGCGACGTTGATGAGATCAAGCAATATAGAGAGGCCCGTTGGATGACGCCTCGAGGCGCTATGGCGGATATATGGCTTTGACTTGAGCAAGAACTATCCACCCGATCAAAGAATGGGTAGCGGCTTCATCGCGGGCATGCACATGGTGTCATTCCATAAAAAGGACAAGGTCGACAGATTGTTAATAAGCCGGGCGCGAGAAGATTCAATGTTGATCAAGCGTATTTTGATTATAACGAGGCGGCATGAGGCATCCCGTGGAATCTTGTATCGGGACTTCCCGGAGCATTTCACTTGGCAATCTAATGGCAAATTCAGCCCTAGAAAGAACTCTGTTTTCCAAGTTGGTAGAGTTGTATCGGCTCATCCCGCAGAGGGAGAACGCTACTTTCTTCGTGTCCTCCTAAATAATGTTCTTTGGCGCTACCTCATACAAACACCTTAGGACCGGCGATGGAGAGTCGCTACCTTCATTCCGTGAAGCTTCACAAAGGAGGGTCTAATCGAAGAGGACAATACACCGGATGAGTGTCTAACGAAGTTACTTTATTCGAGATGCCTTCCTCTCTCGGAAGGCTATTTGCAACAATAATAGTATTCCTCAGAGCCACATGATGTGTTTGGTTTGTGGGAAAAGCACTACGATGCAATGTCGAGGGACTACAAAGTAATAATCCATGTCCGAACTCGGTGCGAAGAAATGGTTTTGATAGATATTAGAAACATGGTGTTTGTCGATGGGGAAGCGGTTTGCTAAATTGCCTCTTCCAAAATTGATGACACATATGACGAAGCGGCCAATATTCCTCGAGAGATACTTGAGGAGAGTAGAGTCGAGCCGACCCCAAAGATGAGTTATTGTGCGACTCACTCAACATCGAAAGCGTAGGTCCGCCTACGATGAGATAATGGTCACGTCCCACGACCAAAAGGGCGGGATGTTCTTTGTGGATGGACTGGCGGTACAGGAAAGACCTTCTTGTATAGGGCACTTATCGGGAAACTACGTAGCCGGGGGGCAAGATTGTCGTGGCTACGACCCACATCCGAGTCGCGGCATCCATATTGCCAGGTGGGAGGACGAGTCATTCGCGCTTCGTGATACCTCTCAATGCCAAAGATGGCGATGGATGCAAATTCACAAAACAGATGGTACGTCCAAGTTGCTACGACAAGCGGCTCTCATAATATGGGACGAGGCATCTATGACAAGGAGGCAAAACGTGGAAGCACTAGACAAGAGCCTACGAGATACAATGAGCCGGCCGGACGGACCTTCGCTTGGTGGGAAGACGGTTGTCTTTGGCGGGGATTTCGAGCGGGTCCTCCCCAAGTTGCCGAAAGGATCCAGGGCTCAAATAGTCGGAGCTTCTCTACAAAGCTCTCATCTTTGGGAATCCATGCGCCACCTAAAGCTCGTCCCGCAACATGAGGGCTCGTGAGTGATCGGTGGTTTGCGTGCATTATCCATTTGCGCATCGGTAATGGAACGGAAGAGGTTTACGGTGATGACGATGTGCGGATTCCGAAGAGATCACGTGTCCGTACTCCGCGATGCTAAGAAGGATCTTCGCTCATTGATCGACATCATCTTTCGGACCTAAACGCAAACATGGCGAATAAAGACTACATCACCACCGGAGCGATTTTATCTACACGTAACGATTGGGTGGACATGATCAATATGAAAATGATTGATATGTTTCGAGGGGTGGCGAGATGGTGTATAAAAGTTTTGACTCTGCCAGAGATGATCCACATAACTACTATCCATCCAAGAGTTCCTTAACGCCTCAACCCCAGCCGCTTGCCTCCACACGTCTTGAAGCTCAAGCTCGGGTGTCCCGTCATCTTGCTTCGGAATATTGACCCCGCCAATGGGGCGTACAACGGTGTACAAGGCTCTGGCAGTGCGGGGTTCTCAAGAAATACAATCGACGCGGAAATCGTGGTTGGGCAAAGATCTTTGGGAAGCGTGTATTCCTTCCTCGAATACCCCCGTGTCTGCCTCGATGAGATGTTCCCGTTCGAGTTTAAGAGGAAGCGGAGTTTCCTATCGCCGAAGTTTCGCCATGATCTCAACAAGGCACAGGGGCCAAACCATCCCGAACGTGGGTGTGTATCTGCCCGCACCGGTGTTCTCTCACGGTCGATTGTATGTTGCGATGTCTAGAGCCACATCAAGAGTGAATATCAAGATCCTCGCCTCCCGATGCACAATGCACGAGAGGAGGAGGCCAAAAAGATGGAGAAGAAAAATGCTAGAAAGAATGGCGTTGAAAAAAATAAAATAAATGCAACAAGGAAAAAAAAGGTAAGGATAAAGCAACCCCTAGCGGTTGATGGAATTTTCACGAAGAATATTGTATGGAAGGAGGTTCTAACGCAATAGGCGGGGTAATACACTAATACTTACAATGTATTTTTTAATTCAATTTATATTGTACATATATTATTAACTAACGCTATATTTGGATTTGATTGCGTTACTTTCACAAAACTTGTTTGGATTAAATGTTAGTTTAA